>CM018693.1:20473757-21066922 GCA_009363875.1 Mikania micrantha
CCAAAATGGACACTTTGACCAAAAATTTCTCCAAAATGTCCATTTGACTTTCCAAATGCCAAAATGTCCATAGCCTTTACAGGCGCCGACGCCTGTGTACACACGGGCGGGCGCCTGTGTAATATCCAATCAAAAAACGCCACGTTTTCTACACAGGCGCCCACGCCCCTTAAAAACCACGAACGCCCGTATAAAAAAAAGTTGTCACGGGCGTCGGGCCCACACTGACACATCTGTCACGGGCGTCCGACCGTAAAGAAAAAAAAAAAAAAAAAATCCCGGGTCAAGTCACAGGCGCCCAGACCACCTACACAGGCGCCCGAACCGACCACACGGGCGCCCAAACCTAGTTACGGGCGTCCAAACTTTTTTTTTCGGAAAAAGTGCCACAGGCGCCCGCCTGTAACACACAGGCGCCCGCCTGTAACCACAGGCGCCCGCCTGTGTAGTACAGGCGTCCGCCCGCCCGTACAAGTTTTTTTTTTTTTTTTTTTTTTTTTTGAATCTTTATTTTATAGGCGTCCGACCATAAAGACGGGTATATATATGCGTAAAGTGTCCCTACCTAAAACGCTCACTTTTTTTTTTGCAAACAAATTTGAAAATGGATAAACAATTTTTTTCTCAACCAACAGATAAACCTTCGAAATGGATATTATCAAAATGGAGAACATTAAAAAGCAACACTGAAGGATCTAGTGATCAGAATCACCAAAATGCGGAACCTGTAAATGAACCGGTAAAAAAACGAAAATGGGCTATTCCTGACGATGATGAGTCTGACAATGTGGTCGAACGACGTTGTTGAGTTTATCAGAATGGCGACTCAACATATTGTTACTCAGCAGTGTTTTTCAAAAATGAAAGATTGGACACGCAATTTTGGGGTACTTTGCTCGGATACAGTTCCAACGGAAATTTATTAGCAAATGTAAGAATATCATTTAAACTTTCTGTTTTTAATATTAAAATTGGTTTAACATAAGTATTTATTTTATATTATAAATATAACAGCATGTTGAAGGATGGGTTGGCAGACTAATTAAATGGAGGTCTAGAGAAGTTCAAAAGAATTCAAATTTAAATTTGCGTTGGAGCATATTACCGCCGTCTTTTGTTACTCTTTTGTTAGATTCGTGTAGCAAAAATGCTACACAGTTTGCAAATGGCAAACATTTACCCTTTCCTTCATTTTTTGAAGTAGATCATGTCTATTTGCCGTATTGTTTCAAACGTCAAGAGTGGTGTCTACTTAAAGTCGATTTGAACACTCAAGAACTAGTTTTATATGAGAACAAACGCCTGACTGGCGATGAATACAGATCAAATTTCCATCCGATAATGGTTAAGATTGCAGTTTATTTTACAGCCTTATTGGTAAACATTCGGTATTGGAAACTTACAAGACGTCCAGAAAGAACTGTATCATTTGGGATGAATGACGATTTCGTGAGGTCATCGAACGAATTACACGGCAACGAAGCTGTTTACGTTTGCATGGTGATGGAACATTTGGTGACTGGAAAACCAATTAATTTAGAACTAGATTTTAAAAATTGTTGTATCTCTTACCGACGATTCATGGCTGATCAAATGTATTTTTGGCGTTGTTTACCGAGTGTTGATAATAAAAAATGAATGGTATATTGTCTGATTTCATGTTATTGTTGTTTAAAACTATTATTTATTATTTTATCCTATCTATATTATATAAAATAAAAAAAATGATATAAAAGGAGATCATATTACAAAACTAACAACATACCATTTAGAAAACAAACAAAATTAGCTAAGTACTAAAATCTGAATCCGGTTCGTGTTCATCTTCCCATGGGTTGTGATAACCAGAAAACGAATCATCATACTCGTCTTGCCATGGATCACAAGGCACGTACTCATCCTCTGGTCTATTTTCATACAAAATCTGAAGGTAATCATCCTCAGTGTATGGAACAAACTCGTCTTCAGAAGGATAATAATCGTCTACCGAATTATTCAGATCCGGCAAAAAAGTTTCGAATGCCAGGTTCCAGAAATCATCTTCGGTTGTTTGAACCTGCTGCTCTTGTACGTTTACCTCTGTCAACTTATTTTCATTCTTTAACATCTTCAATATGGTAACCTTCATCTGGGCACGACGGCCTTATATATACAATTTATTTATATTTTTATTACTAAATATATTAAAAAAACAGATCTCGAAAAGCGTACAATAAACCGCCCATGTAAAACAGGCGCCCGCCTAAATTAAACAGGCGCCCGCCCAATCTAAACAGGCGCCCGATTGTTTCAAATAGGCGTCCGAATTATAATAAAAAATAAAAAAAAGTTGAAGGCGTCCGACTGAACTATAAAGTCGCCCGACTTTAATATACAGGCGTCCGCCCTAATTAAAAAAAAAAAAAAAAATTAAAAAAAACCTAAATAGGCGTCCGCCTGTGTTTTACAGGCGCCCGCCTGTAACTCACAGGCGTCCGCCTGTGTGTTACAGGCGTCCGCCTGTAACTCACAGGCGTCCGCCTCTATGTTACAGGCGCCCGCCCATGTAGTTTTGCCGCCTCGTTTTCCCGCCGAATTCCAAACGCCTGGACGCCTACATAAGAAATTTTTGGGTTTGGAAAGGACCACACGACGATTACGACCTCCAGAACACGTGTAGAAAACGACACTCGATTTTACTACTTTTGGGTTACGCTTTAAAGTGTACAATTTAAGAAAATGTTACAAGTAAGTTTTTTTATTATATTTCGAACGTATATTTAAACGATTAATTTAGTTTTCTTATTGTCTCATTGTTTCATAAATATTTTTCTGACTTAGGCTGACTGTAAAACGCGGATTTCATGGAAAAATGTTGAGATTGTGAAAAATGTTATTAGCAAGTCGCAGGAAAGAATTGATATTTGGAACGACCAATGTTTTGCCCCTTGGCTTAATGTAAAGAACACCCAGCCAGATGGGCAACTGATTCACGCTATGCTTCTTCATCAACTTCCTGTCAACTATGATACTGAATTTGATGGGATTGTTTACTCGGTTGGTGGACAGGGCAAACCTATGTTACGTTTCGGACCTCGCGAGTTTTGCATTATTACAGGATTTAAATTCGGTGATAATAGTACAAAATCTAAAGGAGGTGATTCGTTTTATAATCGGGTTTTAGATGAAAACATTTCGGTTCCGATTACAGTTGATAAACTGAAATCATTTCTGGTCGAGAATGAAAACAACTTCAATGATGACGATATTGTTCGTCTCTGTTTACTACTTATCCTATATTCTTTTTTCATGGGAGTAGAAACAGATAAACATATTCAGAACGAGCATCTACTTTTGGTAGATAATTTTGATTGTTGGAATGATTTCAATTGGGGTAGTTATTTATGGGGCCGCACGTATCCCAGTATTCTGAACGTGCTAAACAAAAAAGTGATGGTTCCAAACAAAAAATTATACTATTCGTTGACAGGATTTGTTTGGTCTTTCAAGGTATTATATATTAAATTAATGCAAAATTATAAATGTTATTAAATATTAATATTATTAAAATAATATATTTTTCAGATTTGGATATACGAGTCTTTTCCGTATATGAAAACAATTTGTAAATACAACGAATCTATTCCGAGAGCGGTTGGTTGGGAAAAACCCAAAAAAACTCGTTGGCCTACCGTGGAAGTGATATTTCAAAAATGTTCTGAGGTAAAATAATTATTATTTTTTTTTATATTAACGAAATTTTTTAACATAATTGAAATTCTTTATTTTAATTTTTTATAAAATTTTAGGTGATGTTTACTCCTATAAACCTTTTTCCCAATCCTACTGAATTGAAAGTTCATGGTCAGAGCTTCGATTATTTGAATAAAATGTTGCAAATGAGGATGGGAGGGAACCAAAATTTTGTTTTCCAACCGCAGCCGGCCCAGGAATTTCGGGCGGAAGATGATGTTGTCAATCAATTTGTCAATAATTTTTTGGATGATGACATCAATGTGGAAGAAAAAAAGTCTTACGAAGAATTTACCAAAAAACAGCAAGAGCAATCTTCCACTGGTTCAATGAGTGCAGACCAGTATAACAGCATCATCGAAAAACTAATGTTGCTTTTGAAACATCGGGTATTTTATTTATAATATATAATATTCTTATTTTAATTGTTTATTCAATTGATTTTTATTGTTTGCAGGAAAATGTTGACAATTTTATTTCAGCAAGTGAATCGTTTCACCAAAGAACCGATCAGCGTTTGAGCGTATAAAATTTTTAATATAAATAATTTTTTAATTTTTTTGATATTTAGGATTAACTTAAACTTCAAAACAGAAACTATCTTTTGAAGAAGACGAAGAAAATAGGGAAGAAATAGTTGAAGATATGGTCACCCCCGATGTTGTTTTAGTTTCCAAAAAAAAGGTATTTAATTTTATTTATATTTTTTATCATATTAAAGTTTCATTTAAATTTGTTTTTATTATTAGTTAACTTTTTTAAATTTATTATTAGGTGATATCAAATAAAGGACGTGGTAAAAGAATAAAGAAAAAATCTAAAGTTCTTACTACCCCCTTTCAAGGTTTTGATACTACGCCTGCTGTAGATAAAAATAACGATGAGGCGTATTCTATCAAAGTTATAAAAGAGCTGGCAATCCGTGAGAAATTTTACTTCTACACGCGATTTCAGCCGAACGTCGGTCTAACTCACGAGTTTTGGAAAGGAATCACAAGCGGGTGGTTTGAAAACAACGTGAGTGTTTTATTTAAAATAAAATTAAATTATTTTTGATACTAAATTTGGATTGCTATATTTTTAACAGCATATCGATGGCTGGATCAACAAATTAATGCTTGATAGGCCGGAAGATGCGGACTGGACCATTTTGCCTTGCCATTTCTTGACCACCATGTATTTTAGTAAAAGATGGATCGACGAATTAGGCACTGGTGATATATGGCCATTTCCAGCTGTCACGGGACTTAACAAAGTTAATAAATTAGTTTTATTTTTTTAATATTAACGTTTATAAAATACTAATTATTTATATTTTTTGTGTAGTTTTATGTTCCGATTAACATGCAAAACCAACATTGGTGTTTGACATGTGTTGATCTTTCATCTTGGACATTGAGTGTTTATGACAGGTATATTTATATTATTTTTTAAAATATATTTGTAAAATATGTAATAATAATAAATATCTGATATGTACAGTTTTCCTGAGGTGTGCACACAAGCAAGGAACGAAATGTTGTTTTTCCTGGACAACATATTTCCGCAATGGTTACTGTATAATGATCATGATTTAGGCGGTATTTTCAGACCACCTCCTTTTAAGCGACTTTTTCCGGATGATGTTCCTCATCAAGTCGGAACTATAGGAGATTGTGGTGTTTGGGTCTGTATCTTTCTACAACGTCTAATTAATGGAGAAAGACTTAGCAGCCAGGATGAGGATGCGCAAAAAACCGCACATGATTTTCGGTGGAGTTTTGCACGCTTAATGTACGAAAATAAAATTAGATCAGAAGTTGAATAGATGCATTTTGTAACTTTTTTTCGAATTTGTTTTGTAAATTTTTGTAATGAAATATTATTGTGCGTAAACATTTATTTAAATTTATTTATTTAAATATAAAAAAAAAAAAAAATTGAGCCGCCTATATGAAACAGGCGGACGCCTGTAACACATAGGCGGGCGCCTGTACCACACAGGCGGGCGCCTGTGTGGTACAGGCGTCTGCCTTTTCATGAAATTTTTAACACACAGGCGCCCGCCTGTAAGATACAGGCGCCCGCCTGTAACTTACAGGCGTCCGCCTGTGTGTTACAGGCGGCTCAATTTTGAATTTTTTTAAAAAAAAAACAGGCGTCCGCCTATGGGTAGTAGGCGTCCGCCTTTTCGAAGTATATAAATAAAGACCAATATCGAAATGAAAAATTCAACTTTCTCTTTTTTAATTTTTAGCTTCCTTGTTTATCTATCAAGTTTTATAAAAAATTACCTTTGAAAAAATATGTTTTACAAAAGAAAGTTTCTTAAGTATTTATCTTATTGAATTAATACCACTTAGTTTTAATTCTTATTGAATTAAAACCACTTACATATATATATCCACTTACATTACATGATTGGTTTTATAAATCTTTCATGTAATGTAGTTGATATTTTTTATAAAAAAAACTTTTTTATACCTTTTGGCTTTCCAGTGGAAGATACTCTATTTAAATAAATCCAATGTTAAGTAAGAGGTATTTAAAAAAATTATTATTATAAAAATCCACTCTTTTCTCCTTGATATAAAAAAAGAGTGGTATAATATTTTGTATAAAAAAAATATTTTAAAAACTATATTATTATAATGCTGATTGAAATTAAACCACTTATATACTTAAATTGATTTTGTTTAAATGTTTGATTAAACAAATCAAATATGTAATATATTTACTAATTATTATATCAGTAGCCTTCTTGCTATCTCATAAAAAGATTTACAAGAACGAAAATGTGTTATCAAGAGTTAAAAGACAATGATGAAAATCTGTAGACAAGAGTTACAAGGACGAGACCGAGATTACTGATTTGTGGAATAAAGAGTTAAAAGAATGAGACCGAGACCGAGATTACTGATTTGTACTGTTCTTTTTCCTTTAACGTTTTTTTAAGTACTGTTGTTTTTCCTTTGAAAAATTTATTTCATTTTAAGTTTACACCACTTTATTAATTTTAATCCTTATTGAATTAAAACCACTTATTATATCAATTTCCTATGCATGATTGATGGAACAGATCTTTCGTGTGTTTTAATTGATATATATATATTTTAAAAGGAGCTGTTTTAAACAGTCCACACTCATACTTCCTGATAAGTAGGAGTGTTATGAAGAATTCTGTTATGAAAACTTAGAAGACCGAGATTGCTGATTTGTAATCAAAGATTATGCTGCTATGTAATTAAAGATTGTGCTGCTATGTAAACTTAGAATGATTGGAAACAATATTGGTTATTATAAAGATTGTAATATTTCGAAATTATATAATGTGTTGTCAGTTTTTACTTAATATTTCATTTATTTGTTTTTTTACCGAAATAATCTTATGCGTAAACTTTATTATATTTTAACTTTATTAACAAAATTGAATAAAAAAAATAAAATTGCGCCGCCTCTAATACACAGGCGTCCGCCTGTACCACACAGGCGCCGCCTGTACCACACAGGCGCCCGCCTGTATGGTACAGGCGTCTGACGTTTTGAATTTTTTTTTCAAAATAACAGGCGGCCGACTGTACCACACAGGCGCCCGCCTGTAACACACAGGCGCCTAAAATTTGAATTTAAAAAAAAAAAAAACAGGCGTCCGCCTGTATTATACAAGGCGTCCGCCTTTTCAAGGTTTATAAATAAAGACTCATATCCCATATCCGAATGTTAACTTAAACTTTTCTTTGCTTTTTATTAAAATCTTTTTAAATTTTTATTTTCCAAGTTTATGAATTAAGTGTTATAAGAAAAAATGTTAGAAAAAATTTGTTTTATAAAAGTATGTTTTCTTGATTATATATATCTTATTGAATTAACACCACTTAATTTTAATTCTTATTGAATTAAAACCACTTACATATATATATCCACATACATTACATGATTGGTTGTATAAATCTTTTATGTAATGTAGTTGATATTTATAAAAAAAAATACTTTTTTATACCTCTTGGCTTTCTAGTGGAAGATGCTGCGTTCAAACTCTTTCAACGCGAAATATGAGGTATTTAGAAGAAATCAATATTATAAAATCCACTCTTTTCCTCCCGGGAAACATAAAAAGAGTGTTATTTTATTTTAAGTAAAAAATATTTTAAAAACTTTATTATCATAATTCTTATTGAATTAAAACCACTTATATACTTATATCGATTTACTTTACATGTTTGATATAAAAAATCATTCATATAATATAATTTATATAAGTTATATCGGCATTCTTCTTACTGCCTTATTGGAGTTGATGTTTATCTGCAACGGCAAACGTATTTTGGGGAAAACTATATTAAATAACCAACTTTTTCAATCACGAAGATAGTTGTTATGAAGAATTTTGTTATGAAAAGTTAGAAGACCGATATTGTTGATTTGTAAACAAAGATTGTGCTACAATGTAAACTTAGAAGACTTGGAAACAATATTGGTTATTACAAAGATTGTAATATTTCGAAATTATATATGTATATAATGTGTGATATTGCATTACTTTATCATAAAACATACGAAATTATTAAAATACAAAAATATAACATACTCATTAAAAGTCATTTAAATCATAACAATAATCTTTTTGAGTTGTTGACCCAACTACAAAATCACGAAAATTCTCTACATCTACAAATGTTGTCTGTGTTTCGTTTATTTTTTGTTTTGACGATGAACCCATTTGTGATGCCAGAGGTGTTTTACACTGATGACGCATATGTCCCTTGCGATGACATCTTGAGCATATTGTCGGAACAATTTCCTCACCACGAGAGGGAATTCGTTTATTTTCTCGAGGACGACCAGCTTGTCTTTTGTCCATGTGCGGTGTTTCTAATTTGTCATAATTTTCATCTATCTCCCATTCTGATTCATCTGGTACCGGCTGTATCGATTCTGCGTAAGTGGCAGCGTGTACCTCATTTGTAAACCAGTCCATTGCCCACTGATAACATTCTGTCTGCTTTAAGAATTTTGAAACACTAATCACATGACCACATGGTAAACCGGATAACTGCCATTTGCGACAAGTACATTTTTTATTGTAAAGATCGACAACGCATCGATGACGTCCGTCGTCTACATTGAACTGATACTCGTCTATGCCACGAACTGACCATGTCTTGCATTTCTGAATTCGTCTACATATTTTGTCTGTAGCCCATGCGGTCAGATAGTGTCTATTTTTCTCTACAAAAAGTTAAAATAATTTATCAATAAATATTATTAAACCAGGGAAAATAAATTAAAATTAACTTCAACGGTGTTTATTAGAACCTCCGAGTTGTCGTCGTTCAAAATACCATTTCTGAACCAATTCGACAAAAAAGTCGATTAACCGAGTGATTGGTAACTTTCGTGCGCTCCGGGACAACGCATTAATAGACTCGGCACTATTTGACGTCATGATATTAAATCGTTGCACCGGGCAATGTGATCGAGCCCATTTTGAAAAACCAGCTCGCGTGAGGATTTCTCGAATATTAGAACGGTTACTACAGAGTGCGTTAAAATTGATATCAAATTCCCCAACCGTATAAGCTTTACAAGTCGCCCACCACAAGTTTTCTTGTGCTTTACCCTTTAGACGTAGATTCATCATCAAATGTCGGCAACAAAGACCATGATAAGCCTGTGGATATACTGTTCTTATTGCTTGATCAATGGAAGCGGCTCGATCTGAAATAATTGCAAGATTTGAATGATCGTCAATGCCCTCCTTGAGTTTTGACAAAAACCACGTCCACGATTCCCCGGATTCTGTTTTCCCCACACCGAATGCAATAGGTAAAATTTGATTATTTCCATCCATACCAACAGCTAAAAACATGGTGCCTTTAAATGCACCCTTAAGATGTGCCCCGTCAATAATTATTATAGGACGCAAACAATGAACAAAACTGCGCACCTGTAAATAAGTATTAATAAATATATAATACAAGAATATAATATTTTTAATAATTCGTAACTTACCGCTGCACCAATAGCAACAAAAACCATTTCAAAACGGTTAAACTCGTCCCTCAAAATATGAGTTATTGTTCCTGGATTAGCTAATTGAAGATAATGACAATATGCAGGCAGTTTTGCAAATGATTCCTCAGTTGATCCAGCCAAAATTTGTTCGGCATAATGTTTCCCTCGCCATGCTTGATTGTATGATATGTTCACCTTAAATCTCTGATTTATATCTTTGACTATTTCTTTTCCACGGTACACACGTCCACAGTCAGTAAGTTGGTCCTTTATTATATGACCAAGAACTTTTTTGTTTGCGTTTCTAATGTTAGGATAAGTTTGCGTCCTTGAACATGTATGCTCATTGTTAAAATAAGTCACGTGAAATGCGCACGTGTCCTTATAACTAGAGGCTCTTAAAACCCAGTTACAATTTTCGAAATAACATACCACAACAAATCTTTTTTTTGATGATTTTTGAACTTTAAACTGAAAACATTCATTCAATGCCATGGTTGAAATTTCTAATTTTAAATCTTCTTTATCTTTAAAAACTTTATTTATTATTGCATGTGAAGATGAAGATGGTTTACAAAATTTTGAGTTAATAAGTTCTGCTTCTACTTCTGGTACGGATTCATCGTTAAAAACATTCTGATTTAAATCAAAACTGAATTGAGGTTTTTGATTAAAATCATTAAAACTGTCAAAACAATCACCAATATTTAAATCAGGAACTACAAATTTTTTTTTTGAGTTAGAACCATGTGATGAAATTTTTCTATCACGAACATGATCAGGTCTAACATCATTAACGACGTACATATAACATATTTCACTCTCATTTTTTTCCAGAATTTTAAAAAAAACAGAAATATCGTTATCATCACATATATCAACAGGATATATATATGTTGAAAATTTATACGATATTCGACTTATATCTCGAATATCAAAACGAACAGAAATTAACTCAAGCAGTTCTTGATAAGTAATTTTATAATGAAGACATACAGCACGTCGCAAACAATCAATAGGAAGATAATCATATATTCCATTTTTAAGCTCCCAATTTCCGCCAATACAGAAAATAACCGTAAATTCCATTTCAAATTTGTTTGCAAAAAAAAAAGTGAGCGTTTTAGGTAGGGACACTTTACGCATATATATACCCGTCTTTATGGTCGGACGCCTATAAAATAAAGATTCAAAAAAAAAAAAAAAAAAAAAAAAAAAACTTGTACGGGCGGACGCCTGTACTACACAGGCGGGCGCCTGTGTGTTACAGGCGGGCGCCTGTGTGTTACAGGCGGGCGCCTGTGGCACTTTTTCCGAAAAAAAAAAGTTTGGACGCCCGTAACTAGGTTTGGGCGCCCGTGTGGTCGGTTCGGGCGCCTGTGTAGGTGGTCTGGGCGCCTGTGACTTGACCCGGGATTTTTTTTTTTTTTTTTTTTCTTTACGGTCGGACGCCCGTGACAGATGTGTCAGTGTGGGCCCGACGCCCGTGACAACTTTTTTTTTATACGGGCGTTCGTGGTTTTTAAGGGGCGTGGGCGCCTGTGTAGAAAACGTGGCGTTTTTTGATTGGATATTACACAGGCGCCCGCCCGTGTGTACACAGGCGTCGGCGCCTGTAAAGGCTATGGACATTTTGGCATTTGGAAAGTCAAATGGACATTTTGGAGAAATTTTTGGTCAAAGTGTCCATTTTGGTAATTTTCCCTTTATTTAAACTCCACTTATTCAACTTCTAAATGAGAAAACAAAATAAAATAAGCTTCAAACAGGTAAGAAACAAGTAAACACAGAATCAATAAAAACTATCACACATAATTTATAATGCAACAACTACTTAAACAAAATACAGTGAATTAACTGCTTGCATCAACTACTCCATGACTGAGCCCACGAACTCCAACCGAATTTTACCGGTAATTAACTGAATGCGTTCAATATCTTTATTTACTTCCAATATTGTGTTGAAAACCTGCAACTACAGTAGTTACTTCCTGCACAGTCCTTTTCAGAAACCGACCACCATCTGCACCATTCTTATTCGTTCTATACACAATCATGGGTTCCTTATTAGTATCAAGAAAATGCAAGATCATCACCGTAGCCACCGAACCAACAAACATAGGTATCGGCCCAAAGATCCACAGAAGCAAAGTGGTCGCAAAATAGAGTGCACGCAGCCCGACCGCCCAGAAGTTGTTGCCCCGGATCACCGCCTTTTGGATGCACTCAACCGGAACATCGCCAGTCGCCATGCTTATAAGAAAACCAGCATGCACAAAGTGCCTTGAAGTTTGTACAAAACACGCAAACGCCAGTAGAAAGAATAACAGAAGCATGATGTATTTAATGGAAGTGGTGGATTTACTGGTGTCCCCGAAAATAAACCTGTCTGTAAGATAGTTGCCATATGAATTACCGAGCACAGCTCCGATTAATGAACATAGAACTAAAGAAATTGTGCTCAGGGAAGTTGATGCTATCAATTGACCACTAAGAACGCTCACAGCAAACCCTCTGTCTTTGGGTTCGATCTGCATCGATTCAAGAAAGCCAGATAATTATCATTAAAATCCATAAACTAGTTAACGATCCAGATTAAAGAAGGTCGAGCGGTTTTAAGTTATACCAGAAGCATTTTCTTGACCCACGCGCTCTTGTTGTTGTTCTCGTATCCGATTGCTGTGAGTTGGGGGTGTTTGAGGTATCTGTGGAGGAGAAAGAGATGATAACTGCACATGATCAAGAACCCTAATGGAACCAGGATCAAATCCAGGCATTCTTCTTTCCATGCCCACCCCATATTTCTTTTTTTGTTTTTTTTTTCTTTTTTCTTTTTTGTTCTTGGGCTGCTTAATTTCTTGGGTTGCTTAATTTCTTGGGTATGATCTACTTAATTATGGGAAGAAGGGTCTGACTTTGTGAATTAGTTTCGGTAGCAGATTACTTCAATTGGCGTTTGATGCACTCAATCTTACGGAATCATATTTACAACTTGCAAATGTTTATTCGCCTAATGAACTTACTAATTTAACAGATCTATTTCTGAATAGTTAAATATACTAAAAGTAAAAAACAAGTGTTCAACTATATAGGTATTTTTTTTAACAGCAAACGACCGGTTATTTAGAATCAACTAGAGAGAGAAGCTCTTAAAACATGTATCTGTCTAATTCTTGTGAAAACATCATAAACAAAATGTAGAACACAATGCTAAGAATTTATGTTCTGACATAAAATGCATAAACAAAAGATAAACTGCTATACTCATATGTGAATATACACCGCAAAACGACAAGTTGAAAGTTTGCATTCAAGTATAAAATGTCGAAAACAGTGAGTAAAATGTCATACTTAGGTGTGAAAACAGAATGTAAAACATGATATCGAAAATTAAAAACTGTTATGTTAAACAAAATATAACGTAATGTTTTACTATGCATCTAGAAATAAAATGACATGTTAGAAACAACCGGTTCATGCATTTATTTATTTATTTTTAACCTCGTTTTAAAGACATAAAATACTCGATTTTACTGTATATTTTTTATTTTAAAATAATAAGGTATAAAAAGTTATTAACATTTAAAGAAAAAAGAGAATATCATGTGACTCGCATATGAATATATCTTGAGTTATATCTTTCAATTCCATTGATGCTTATGGTTTTTCATTTGTAGCTATTTGCCATAATGTTATCACTTATCACATCCATATCAATCGCAAAACACAATGATCTTATGAACAAGATTATTTACTATATTTTTTAGGATTTGGCTCTCTTTTAACCTAACCTCTAACACACACACACACATAAGAGGTGGATCTCTAACAAAGGTTCTGATATAAAAAAAATTAACTTTTTTGAAATTATTTCAAATTTTTAAGTGTTATATCTTCTTTTTTCAAAAAATCGAACAATTTTTACTTTAATTTGAGGATATTGTTGTTATATTTTCTAAAAAAACCAAGATGTTAATATTTTATACAATATTTAAATATTGTATATCTTTCTATGTTATATTTTTGTGATTTTCGTATTTTGTATTGTATTTTTTTGTTATGTAATTTAATATACTGTATTGGCAAGATCCAATAATTTTATTTATTAAAATAAAACTAGTTAATAGATATTCTTATGATGAGTTTATACAACGATACAAGCAATTGAATTTTGACAAATTTAAAGCAGGCCGGTAAAAGCAAATATAACATTTTAAGGGAGGACCGTATGGTATATATTCAGACCTCCATTCAGACGTTGGGGGCCATTCAGACGTGCTTTTTTTAAGTGAAACAAACGGTCTGAATCTGAACCATTCAGATTCAGACCCATTCAGATGTATTCAGACTCAAACAAACACCCCCTAAGTCTAATATTTAATAAGCATTTAAATCTAGAATTAATTAATCATGTGGTAAGCAAGTTTTATTAGTCAATTTTTTAAAATTATATTTAATAACTTAATTAGTGCTTAGAGTTTAAAATAACTTAATCATTTATGAAATAACCAAGGGCGCCTAATTGTTAACTCACTTACTTCTGTATGCATGGGAATTCTTGGTTTCGAATATGAGCAAAGGCGTATTTGCCAAAACAAATTCAAAGGTTTTACAGTTTTCCCAATTATAAGGTTCCTTTTAAAGTAGGCTCAGACATACGTCTCAAAGTCTCAAATCTAAGAGAACGCTTGAAATCTCTTCGTGGGTGTGATTGCTACAAACCGTTCAAAAAGGGAAAAAAAACATAATCAAACAATAATAATTATCAAGAAACAATTTTAAAGTTACAAAAATCCCATAACCTAATCGTCTTTATCATTAATTATAGTTTTATAATCTTTTATGTTATATACAAAGCTGATTATCTTTATAGGGTAAGGTTTTCCTAAAAAGATTAAGAAGGATTTTTGAAAACTCGAAAACCGACCCAAACAAACTCCGATTTAATTTATTTTTACATAATTGAAACCGGCTTGTAATTCCCTAAAACCTAAACCTTAAGACACCCATTTATACCCCGACAAAGCCGTCGACATGTAGGCTTGTATGTTTACAAAAAATACAGAAAAAAAGACGTTTAAAGTGACGTCTAAAGCGGCGTCTAATACTCCGGAATTTGATTTATTATTTTGGTAAAAAAGTGGTCAACTATGACTGATTTGATAATTTTCCCATAGTTTAATTCATGTTTTATATTTAATGCCATGTATAAAAGTAGTGAGGTGAATCTTCTCATGATCACCATGTTTAGAAGTAGTGGTAATTGTTGGTTGTAACTTGTAAACCTTATTTAAGGATTTTTTTTTAGTTGATTAATAAAATATGCAAAAATTGATTCAAGTTCTTTCTTAATTTCTCTTTAGTTTTCTCTCTATTTTCTTTGGCCATTTGATTACCCAAACGGTCCACGTTTATTTATTTTTAAATATAACATAATAAGTTGAACTCATTTTAAAGATACAAAATAATCGAACAATTTTTACTTTAATTTGAGGATATTGTTGTTATATTTTCTAAAAAAATCAAGATGTTAATATTTTTTACAATATTTAAATTTAGTATATTTTTCTATGTTATATTTTTGTGATTTTTGTGATTTTTGTATTGTATTTTTTGTTATGTGATTTAATATATGGTATTGGCAAGATCCAATGATTTTATTTATTAAAATAAAACTAGTTAATGATGTCCTTATGATGAGTTTATACAACCATACAAGCAAGTGAATTTTGACAAATTTAAAGTAGGTAAAAGCATATATAACATTTTAAGGTAGGACCGTATTGTATATATGAAAGAGAATGATGCTTAGGAGTCCTGATCTAAGTCTAATATTTAATTAGCATCTAAATCTATAATTAATTAATCATGTGATAAACAAGTTTTATTAGTCAATTTTTTAGAAATTATATTTAATAACTTAATTTGTGCTTAGAATTTTAATATAACTTAATCAAATATGAAATAAGCAAGTGCTTACAGCCTAATTGTTAACTCATTTACTTCTATATGCATGGGAGGTCTTGGGTTCACATATGAGTAAAGACGTATTTGCTAAGACAAGTTTAGAGGTTTTACTAGTTTACCCAATTATGGGCTTCTTTTTAAGATGGGCGCGGACGTATGCCTCAAAGTCTCAAATATGAGAGAACGCTTGAAATCTCTTCGTGCTTGTGATTGCTACAAAGCGTTCAAAAAAGGAGGAAAAAAAACATAATCAAACAATAATAATTATCAAGAAACAATTTAGAAGTTACAAAAAGTCCCATAACATAATCGTCATTTTCATTAATTATAGTTTTATAATCTTTTATGTTATATACACAGCCGATTATCTTTATTTAATAACTTAATCAAATATGAAATAAGCAAGGGCTTACAGCCTAATTGTAGTTTTATAATCTTTTATGTTATATACACAGCCGATTATCTTTATAGTATCTATACGCTAATTTTTTAAAGGATCTATATGCTAATTAAAATGATTAAATTATTAAATAGTAATTAGAGTAAATTACCTTAGGTCACTGAATTAACTTCACATGTTTGACCAAATTACCATTACCTAAAAATTGTATTTGTTACAAATATTTAAAGTTTAGAGCCATATATGAAACTTAGAAAACATAGAGACTAAACGTAAAATAAGATCAAAATATAGAAAGTATCTCCTTAATTTACTCAAATAATTACAAAATAAAGAATGGCATGCACATGATCCAAGATTTAGCGTTCTCCACCCTATCTAATGGGAATATGGTTTGACTTTGTAAATTACTTCAAATTGGTGGCTCATTCACATGGAATCATATTCACAACTTGCAATTATTTATTCTTCATCCGCACAACTAAATAACTTAATTAACATATATGCATGCGTTCAAATCGGGAACAATATAAGCTAGCTAGATAGATAATTATAATAATCGTTAGGGAGTTACAAAATTAGGCCATTTTAGTCAAAAATATATTGTTTTTCAATTCTAATAAAATGGTGACAATGAATTTAACATATTATTTCTTTTATTATAACAAAACAAATATCTAATAAGCTAATTGAGAACAAAGGCAACAAATTGTATTGAATAATGCAACTAAAAAAATTATCGTGTATTGTTATCATATCAAATAATAATTGAAAATTTTAACAAAATATACAGTCATAATCAATATAATGTTCAAAAAATAAAATGAGCATTTAATTAAAGTAAATAATTTAAAAATAAAAAAATAGTTACAATATGTATCAAAATATCTAATTAATAAGCAACTAATAATATAAATCAAAAGAGTTAAGTTACTATATTAGAAACACTTAGGAAACTCAATCGATGACTATAATTAAAAAAAATTCACATCATCAAGATGAAGAAGCCAAAAATACAAGAATGCAAAAATTAAAAGTAATTAAAGAGTACAATTTTTAAATAAGTGAAAAAATTGATGAATGTATGATTAAAAATTTTCAAATAAAAACTCAAAACTACCTCATCATAAAGTATAAATTGTTGTACTGTTTAATCTGATTTTTTCATTTTCGATCAATTCAACAAAAGTTCAACGTATATTGAAAATTTCTTAAAAATCGAAGCCCTAAGATTTTGGGAGACATAGGCCCTAACTTTACTCTTTAAGCATGTCGGGCCACCTATATTAACCGCATAAGAAATTCCACGTAATTCTTAAAATATAATCACATAGTGATAGTAAAGAGAAAGTAACGTAGTTAAGAACCATTTTAATAGCGCATTTAAAATTATAAGCACGAGTATTTATGTATTTCTCATAGTTAACTACTAAAAATGACTATATATTTAACAATATCGGCCATCCTTTTTTTCTGCTAATAAATATTGATTTAGTAGTATTTTGTTTGAAAATTTTATAGATATCGAGACCGGTGATTGACGTCGATATACCGGTCAAATAAGAGTTAAATGTGTTTGTTCCTAACTACCTTAACTAGTAGGGTATGTAGCGTGTCAAACCATCAAGAGTTTAAATGAATGGTTTTAATGTCAATTGATTTATTATCTAGATTACCTAAAACTAAAATTGTAAACATAAATTGAAAATTTTAATTTGGATTGCAAAAGAACACAAACTAAACTTGACTTTTAAATGAAATTGAAAACAAATTGATTTGTAATTCAAAAGGAAACTAGTTAATGAATGTTGCTATAATAGTTTATACAACTATACAAGCAATTATATTTGAACAAATTTAAAGAAGGTCAAAAGATTAACATTTTAAGGTAGGCCCACCGCCCATATGATTTGAAAGAAAACGATGTTTCATAAGCCAACATCCCAGATCTAAGTTTAACATATAAAGAACTTGGCTAAAAAAATTAATTAACTTTTTATAAGTGTTAATTACGGATCTAAGCTTAACATATAAAGAAGGCGCGATTGTCTGTGGGCTGAGCCTGGTCCAACATGAAATTGAGGGGTGAAGGACCTTGTAGGTTTTTATGGCAAATGTTTGTGGTTATAAACGAAGAGAGGAAGAGATTTATTCATTTATTTATTTTAGAGTAAATTACCTATATGATCCTTGTGATTTGCTAGTATTACACTCTTGATCTCTAGGTTTCATAAATTATGTATATGGTCCCTAACTTTTGACATTAGTAACACATATAGTCCTTAGGTCATCAAATTACCCTCATATGTTTGACCAAATTATCCTCACATAAGGACTATTTGGGTTACAAATGTCAAAATTTAGGGACCATATGGGTAAATTATGAAACTTAGGGGCCAAAAGTGAAATAATAACAAAGCATATTACCATCTTTGTAATATACTCTTTATTTTATTATTATTAAAAAATTTTGGAAGAGGGGATGATGTGCGTCATTTGGGGAAGAGAGTGGGGGGGAGCCTAATTGAGATTGATGAATCAATGAAACTTTTATCCTTAGTTTCCTACATCGTCTAATGTGTATTGGAAGGACAAATACTTATTTACAAGGATGTGAATACCTTCCCTATCAAGACGTATTTTGTCTGGACGAACAACTCGTCAGGTGAAAATAAAACCGTGAATTTCTGGATGGGTAACCTATTGAGGGCAAATATGACAATATTTTTGATACAGTTGGCTTGAGTTGTTACAAATGGTATTAGAGCCAGGGACAGTATTTATGTGCTAGTGAGGAACTGAGCTCTGTAAGAGGGTGGATTGTAATAGTTCACATTAGTAGGGAAGGACAACATAGCATTCTTTATGAGGTGGAGACATTTTTTATCAAAACGTGTTTTGCCAAGGCGGGCAACTAGTCAGCTGAAAACAAAATCATGAGTTCTTGAATAAGCAACCCATCGGTATATTCTTCCTCTTCTATCGTCAACCTAGGAGATGAACCTCATGCTAGCATATTGTTGGCTGGTTAATATTTATGTAGGTGACTTAACCCATTTGTGAATGACCAAACCTGTCTTTAGATGAACTATGTAGAATGCAGACCCTTGTACAATGCTTTAACAGCTTCTTTTCAATTTTTAACATTATTTTAATGATTTCTATGATAACTTCACATATCAATGGCATGATTGTTGGGGTTCAGGGCCGTCTCAAGCCTTCTGGTGGTCCAAAGCGAAGATAAAATTTGGGGCCTTTTTTTAACTAAAATCAAAGCTCTTTTCAAGTTATAGACACAAAAAATAAAAATTATCATGAAGTAGAAAACTACAAAAAATATAAATCACAGATAAAATGGGTATATTAATTATTAAACCTGACAATTTTGACCTAAAACAAGATAAATTGGTTGATTTGAGTGAACAATTATTGTATTTTGTGTTAAATCGGTAACACCAAAAGATATAACGGGTTGAGATGAGTGACACCTTATCACGATACGGGTCAAGATTGATAAAGTAAAAACTATGTTAATAAAATGAATTTAAAACGGGTAAGAATTATCAATAATATGTTTGATGAGAAAATCACTAAAATTATTAAAATAGACTATTTGTTTAGTTACAACTTATTTTAAGTTGAAACTTTTTAAAAGAATTCATTTAGACTCAAACCGATTTTGCTTAAAACTCGTCTTAATACACACTCATCCTAACCCGAACCTATTATGACATGTTAGTTGTTACCCACTCTGTCTCAAACCGCCTATTTTGTCAAGCTTATTGATTACAAATTTAAAAACAACTAGAAATTTTACTACAATCAGAATTTGGTACAAATAAAAAGTCGGTTTATCCCAAAAATTTGGGGCCCCTTGATTTGGAGGCCCTAAGATAGGGCTTTTCTTTTTACATTATAAGCCGGCCTTGTGGGGTTTCATAAGCAAAGCTACTTTCATAGAGGTTCATTCATAAACACATAAACCCTAATCATTAAATTACAAACCAAAACGTCCCAGAACCCCTAACCGAACCGGTTTACCCATCGGTTTCCGATTCAACCGGTCCGGTCCACAAACTTTAATGTTCAACTTTCATATCTATGTATGGACTAAAACCCATTACCTGTGCATACTAGCCTCAAAATCATCAAAACATGTAACATTTATGTGGATCTAGAACCCACCTCTGAATGACTTGTGAACAAACCCTAATATAGGCTTCTTTCTTGTAATACCTATGAAAAATAATTAATGTTTAAACTTTATCAATCCATTCTCTTTTAAAATATATCTCAGCATGTTTCTACAATTAAATATAGGGTGTGATCGAAAAGAAATTTATTAAAAACTTACTATAAATCTTTTTCTCACTAGAATTAATCCTTCTTTTTATAAGGAAATAATTAAGGATAACTTTCGTATATTTGTTCAATAGGTCAATCCCCCGTGTAATACACGGGTTAAATAAAAAAAATAATAAATAGTCAAAAATAATATGATTAATAGTTTATAGGGTAAATTACTGATTTTGTCCTTTAAAAATGTAGCAAATTGCTGGTTTCGTCCTTTAAATTCAAAAATTACTAGGGGTGTCCCTATTTTGAAAATTTTGCACTGATTTTGTCCTTTGTCACTAACCCCGTTAACTTTATCCGTTAAAACCCTCATGTGCCAGTCACATGAGGGGTAAAATGGTCATTTCATCCCCTTCTTCCTTACCTAGGGTTTCCGGTGGAGGGAATACACCACCGTCGATGCTAAAACAATAACCGCAATGATTACAGCCGGAGACGGCGATCCAGTTCGTTTCGAAACCGGTGACTGGTTTCAAGTCGAAATGACGGTGTCAAACATTGATCCGTTGACTCTTTGTTCAAATTGTTGCCGGTCAGAGTTAGGGTAGAAGTCTTCGTTCAGAGTTTGGTACGCCCGCCAGCACGATTCGGCGGTGTTCAACGGCGGCATTAAGGAATCTGTACTATGGAGGTAATCGGCTTCCACTAGCCGGAGACCTTGCTGGGCATACCGTTTTGAGACGCCGGATTGTGTGGGAAATTTTATAAAGATGCTGATGGCTTTCTTCGTTGTTCTTGTGGTTGCAGGTGGCAAAAAGGCAAGGGGCAAAATGGGTTGCTCAAACTCTTGGTACAGTATCATACAAATTAATCGATTGTCTAAAACATCATACAACAAAATCTGGGTTTTGAGGGTTTTGAGTTTGGTTTTGGAGCGATGCGTTCGTTGATTTGCAGGTGAATTTTAGGGTTTCTATGGGAAATTGGGGAAGACGAGAGTGGTATGGACTGGTTTGACGATTTTACCCCTCATGTGACTGGCACATGGGGGTTTTAACGGATAAAGTTAACGGGGTTAGTGACAAAGGACAAAATCAGTGCAAAATTTTCAAAATAGGGACACCCCTAGTAATTTTTGAATTTAAAGGACGAAACCAGCAATTTGCTACATTTTTAAAGGACACAATCAGTAATTTACCCTAGTTTATATGGTTTAATACATAAGTAATAAAATAAAAATATTATATATTTAAACACTAAGTTTATTAAAGTTTGTTTTTTTGAATATTTCGTTTTGAAAAACAATTATTCAATATTTTATATTTCATAATAATTTGGATTCTAAAAAATATACTCTTTTAAAATTAATATGTTTTTTAATGTTTTAAAAACCTATTTTAATTTAAAAATGTATAAAAGTATATTTAATATTATTATTATTGAATATGGGTACATTTAATATGAGAGAGTGGTGGGATAACCTTTATAAAAATGGTCTAGAAAAGTGACATATGACACATTTTATTTGAATTTTTTTTCAAAAATAGGGTTAATATTAAAAAAATGGTTACAATGGGTGTTGGAAATTTTTTTTTTCACAAATGGGTCTATCTCCATTGTTAGTATAGATATTTTTACTCAACTCAATTTTCATCCTCATACCCCATCCACAGATTATGGGTGAAAATGTTATAATAAGCACATATTTAGGGGCTCACATACCATATATGTATTATTTATATATTTTTTTGAACGGGGCAAAAAGATTATTATAAAAATTTGAAAAATATTATTTAATGATTAAGTAGAGTACTTTTGGAAAGAATATCTTTTCTTTTAGAAATAGAAATAAGATTACACATCAGTACTTTTCTCATAGAGTATAATTTACTATCTATGCTTGTTATTGTTGAGATATAAGAAATGTGTTATGAAAGCTTTTTATAAGATTAACAAATTTTAAGAATATACTTGTGGGAACGAGAATAAAGGATGGGATGTGAATGCTACTTAAGAGCAATCAAACCAAAGACTAATTGATCCAAAAGTAGTCACATAAGTTTTATTATAGGAGGTCATAAAAGTCTCATATAGAAAAAAAAACTTTTAGGTCGAACAAATTGTTTTTCAATTGCAGATTTTCTACTAACAAATGTTCGGGCTTTTTAGTTCAAAAAAAAAAAAAAGAGGTCATATGTAAGAGTCTCATCAGGAAGAGGATGATTTATTTTCCAAAGAGATCCCAATGCCTAGG
Organism: Mikania micrantha; assembly: GCA_009363875.1. Classification (NCBI taxonomy): domain Eukaryota; kingdom Viridiplantae; phylum Streptophyta; class Magnoliopsida; order Asterales; family Asteraceae; genus Mikania; species Mikania micrantha. Next base: position 20,496,401 of record CM018693.1, read on the forward strand.
CATTTTAGTTCAAAAAAAAAAAAACAAAACATAAAAAAACAAAAACAAAAGAAAACAAAAAACATAAAGAGCCTTCATAGGAGCTTACTTTTCCTCATCTTTATAATTTAGCTAAACTTAACATTTATTACTAAAAGGCTAAAAGTCAAGTTATTTTCCAAAAAAAATAAAAAATAAAAGACTAAAAAATAATTAATTTTGGAAAGAAAAAAAGAAGAAAGATTAAATTGTAATAAAAAAAAAGTTAATAAAAAATAAAAAATATTATAAAATAATTAATTTGGAAAACTGGGTGGAATTAACAAATATTAAAATAAAATATCAGATTTTATTGAGGTTGCAAATTAAGTGGAAGCATAATTTGAAGATGAAGAAGAGAAAGATACTGAAATTTTGAGGATATGAACATGAAATTTGTTTTAAAATCTTAAAGAAAAACAGCGAATTGATTAGTTTTTAGAACAGAGTAAATCGACTAGTAAAATTACAAAAATACTTGATTTCTGGCGAAGATCTTGATGCAATTTTATTGCCTTCCATCATGTTCAAAAGCTTCAACCACAGAACTAATTTCCTGCTCAATCTTCTTCAAAAACCGACCACCATTACCATTACCATTCGAATTATGCCCATACTGAATCATCGGATCTTTATTGATATCCAAAACATACAAAATCATCACCGTAACTATTGAACCCACAAGCATCGGAATCGGACCAAAGATCCATAGCAGCAAAGTGGTCGCAAAGTAAAGTGATCGCAACCCGATGGCCCAGAAATTGCTTCCTCGTAGCACCGCCTTCTGGATGCAGTCCACCGGCACATCACCGGTGGGCATGCTTATCAAGAAACACCCATGAACAAAGTGTCGTGTAGTCTGTATAAAACACGCAAACGCAAGCAAAAAGCAGCATAAAATAGCGATGTATTTGATGGTGCTGGTTGATTGACTGGTGTCGCCTAAGATGAATCTGCTTGTCAGAATGTTGTTCGATGAGTTTCCCAGCAAAGCTCCGATTAAAGAACATAGAACCAGAGAGATTGAGCTCAGTGAGGTTGAAGCTGACAGATGACCATTAAGAACAGCTACTGCAAATCCCCTGTCTTTACTCTCAACCTGCAACAATACTCAATTCATCAATCAAATGGTTCAAGAATTCACAATTGAAATTGATTATGATGATCAAGAAATTGGTACCAGAAGCATCTTTTCAACCCATGCCTTCTTGTTATGATTCTCGTAGCCAATCGAGGTGAGATGGGGGCGCTTGAGGTATCTGTAGAGGAGGAAGAGATGATAGATGCACATGATCGAGAACCCTAATGGCACCAGGATCAGATCGAGGTGTTCTTCCTTCCATTTCCACCCCATTTTTCTTTTATTTTTATTTTTTTTGCTCTTTGCAACTGTTTATTTATTCTTCTTGGTCGGGAAGATGGTCAATTTAATGGTCTATAAATTAACGGCTCTGGTAAATGAAAGTGGGTCGGACTTATTCAACGAGATTTGGTGCTTGTTGGATGATGCAGTCTTGCACATGCAATCCCTTTCACAACTTGCCAATGTTTATTCTTCTCCAGACGAACAAAGATAACCTCTTAATTATTCCATTAAAATATTACGTGTGTTACCAATGATGTCTTGTCCTAATGGTAAAATATATGTATGGGGAAGTGATATAAGACACATGTTTTGGATTCGATTCTTGATCCCACCCGTTTTTACCGACCTTCCACTGTCGTGCCTTTAGGCGGGTGCTTGAGTCGGGTTTTCCCCGGGAATTGGTGGCTGGTGTGCTAGGGGCTCCGTCCATCTGGACTAGTTGCCAGCATGGGCATCCTTTAGCCATTGGGGGCCACGTACGAGTACCCGGCAGTTGATTAGTTGTCCGTTCAAAAAAAATGTTACATGTGAATCAAGTAGCGGTTGTAACTGTTTGTTTTACTGAAAAAACATATCTGAATCAGTCAACTAGTCTGTTAAATATTAGACAGAGTCTGAATAATTCAGGCCACGTGTATTGGCTTCTACACCTAATATACCAAACAACCCCTAAACTTTTTAACTTAGAAAAATATCTTTTATTCGATTTAAATAGCAATAATTAGGTGGCTCATGATGAAAATACATTAAAAGATGGTTACCCTACTTTGTTTTGAATTTATTTAAACCTCACACACATTATCAATATCTAATTAACTTTTTTTGAACAACGAAAAATTTTATTGATATCACCAAAGCCTAGCAAGATGCTAGCCATAGTACTGTAGGAACACCGTTCACAAAATAAACAAATACTTTTGTTATTCAATTACTCGAATTACAATTCAGAAATACACAATGAAAAATACATTATTACAAGAAACATAAAAATGCTAAACTTTAAATTACAAGAAAGAAATATTGCACAAGATGAAACAAGTTCTAAAATTAAAATAAAAATAAGAAGTATGATATAAAATGAAACGAATTAAAACGAGTTCGGTGGCTGAGGATTTCTGTTCAACAGAGGTCCCTTAAAACAGATTTCGGGCCACCCAGGTGAACCCGACTGTTTCCCAGGGTACAACAGCCGAAGCAGTATGTACTGCCGGAGTTAACCGAAAACCCGAAATGTTACCTGAAACACGAGTGTAGTAGTAGCACTTGATCGATCTTAGTCACGTAAAGCAACACAAAGTTGCTAGCACAAGTGCAAAGAGTAGCACCAATTTCTTGCCAATTTCTAACACCAACTTATAGCCAAATTTTTTTCTCTATAAGAAATAGAAGATATGTCCTCTATTTATACTAGTAGATTGGTTAGGCAAAGAGCCACCATCAAGGCTAACAAATGCACATTATTGTAGCCATTAACATAGAGTTAAATTTACACTTAATGGCTAATGAATTCACACTTGATGGCTAATGAATTCACAAATAATGAATTCACATAATTTTATATTATTTTCTATTCACTAATTTTCCAACAATTAGTTTCTATTCACTAATTTTCCAACAATCCCCCACATGAATAGAAATCGATCCTTACACTCAAGTGTCACGATAAAATTTCAGCGGTTGAGTATTGCAGGAGAAGTAGGTGTTCCCTTTGAACCCTCCTTTGTGATATGTACTTTGTCTCCTAGCGATTAGTAGACGCGATGTCCTTAAACCAATCCCTGTTTACGTAAACGTTATTACATTTCACACAATACTCTTCCTGGTTTGGTTAACCCCTCATTGTCGTGTCCGTTATGGTCATGGAACACTAGCCTGGTTCTGCAAGAGCTCTAGGATTTGCGCCCCCCACAAATCCATTCGAAGCGACCCCACTTCTCTCTCACATAGGTGATCACCATAGATCATTAAAAGCATCAGGTTCTTTATGATTCACACAGAATCATTAACCACATTATGCTTATCCTCAATTATTATCACTGATTTGATAAAGGAATGAACTAGGAAGTATTCAACTCCCTTTTATATTTGAGGTACTCCCTCACAGTGACCTTAATTCATACAATTAGGTTGTCCTATTGAGCCTAGGTCATGGGATCTCCAATCTTCTAGGATAGGTTTTCCTTTGTACAAACTTGTTCGAAGGGCTTTAGTCACATTCCTCTTGACGACTTGTGCACTAACTCTCTGCTTAAGCCTTTTGTAAACGGATCCGCTATGTTATCTTTTGACCTAACATAGTCAATTGAGATAACTCCCATTGAGAGTAGTTGTCGTATCGTATTGTGTCTACGTCGAATGTGCCTCGATTTGCCATTATACATTGCACTTTGAGCTCTACCAATAGTCGATTGGCAATCACAATGTATGCAAATAGCCGACAAAGGCTTTGGCCATCTTGGAACGTCTTCCACAAATTGACGTAGCCATTTGCTTCTTCTCCAGCTTTATCTAACGCGATAAACTCAGATTCCATCGTAGATCTAGCTATAAGAGTTTGCTTGGACGACTTCCAAGCTATAGCTGCTCCACCAAGGGTGAACACATAACCACTTGTGGATTTGGAATCTTTCATATCGGATATCCAGTTTGCATCACTATATCCTTCTATAACAGCTGGATCTCGGCCATAATGCAGTCCATAGTTTCTTGTGTATCTTAAGTACCTTAGTAATCTTATCATGCTCTTCCAATGTTCAGAGCTTGGATTACTAGTATATCTACTTAGCCTGCTCACAGCATATGCTAAGTCTGGCCGTGTACATGTCATTAAATACATCAGACTGCCAATAATCCTTGAATACTCCAACTGAGCAACACCCTCACCTCTATTTTTCGATAGATGTTGGGTGGTATCTATTGGAGTTTGAGCCACACTAGTATCCCCGCATTGAACTTTTCAAGGATTTTGTCCACATAGTGAGATTGACTCAACACAAGACCATTTTGGGTTCTATCGATCTTTACAACAAGAATCACATCAGCTAGACCCATGTCTTTCATGTCAAATCTCGCTTTCAACATGTCTTTAGTAGATTTGATCATCTTATCATCACTCCCAACGATAAGCATATCATCTACATAAAGGCATAATATCACATAACCTCTCGTTGTGTTTTTCACATAAACACACTTGTCGCATTCGTTAATTTTGAAACCATTGTTAAGCATAACTTGGTCAAACTTTTGATGCCATTGTTTGGGAGCTTGCTTCAAGCCATACAATGACTTGACTAATTTACACACTTTGCCTTCTTGGCCTGGAGCTGAGAAACCCTCAGGTTGCTCCATGTAAATCTCCTCTTCTAAATCCCCATTTAGAAAAGCGGTTTTAACATCCATTTGGTGGACTTCCAAATTTCTTAAAGCCGCTATTGCAAGCACCACCCTTATCGAGGTTATTCTAGTCACAGGCGAGTAAGTATCAAAGTAGTCTAATCCTTCTTTTTGTCTAAACCCTTTGATCACTAACCTTGCCTTGTACTTATCAATGGAACCATCAGCTTTCATCTTCCTTTTGAATATCCATCGATATCCAAGTGGTTTACAACCTGGTGGAAGATCTACTAATTCCCAAGTATGGTCTTGTAAGATCGAATCAATTTCATTCTTGATTGTTTCTTTCCATTGAGGTCCTTCGGAAGAAGTGATTGCTTCACGGTATGTTTGAGGTTCTCCCTCTACCATGTAAGTAAGGAAATCGGTACCAAAGGATTTCTCAATCCTTTGTCTCTTACTTCTTCTTGGCTCAACTTCTTCAGCCTCTGATTGTTCTTGATCTTCATCATGAACAATCTCATCAACACATGATGATGAACTTGTGTGTTCCTTTTTCAAACAAGAAAACACTTCTTCAAAGAATGATGCATTCCTTGATTCCATAATAGTATTCTTGTGTATGTTGGGATTCTTTGAATCATGTACAAGAAACCGATATGCACTACTATGATGGGCATAACCAATGAATACACAATCCATGGTTTTGGGTCCTATTCTTTGAACCTTTGGTGGCGGAACCACCACTTTTGCTAGGCACCCCCACACTTTCAAGTATTTGTAAGATAGCTTTCTTCTCATCCACAACTCATAAGGAGTTACCTCATTTTTCTTGAAAGGTATTTTGTTTAAAAGATAAGTAGCCGACAAAATGGCTTCCCCCCACATGTCCTGGCTCAACCCAGAACTTAACAACATGGCATTCATCATCTTTTTCAATATACGATTCTTTCGTTCTGCAATGCCATTTTGTTGTGGGGAATAAGGAGCGGTACACTCATGGATAATTCCATTTTGTGCACAAATATCGGCAAATGGTGAAACATATTCTCCGCCTCTATCACTCCTTAGAACTTTTATCTTTTTATTAAGTTGATTCTCAACCTCAGTTTTATACAAGACAAACTTGTCGATTGCTTCATCCTTACTTTTAAGTAAGTAGACATAGCAATATCGTGTACAATCATCAATAAATGTGATGAAGTACTTATTTCCACCTCTTGTGGGAATTGATTTTAAATCACACACATCAGTGTGAATTATATCAAGGGGTTCGATTATTCTTTCAACCGACTTAAAAAATGATCTTGTTTTTTTTTTTTTTCAACACATGTTGTACATTTGTATTTTGAGTCCATGGAAAATTTTGGTATGCAATCTAATTTAATCAACCGACACATCGAATTGAAATTAACATGACCTAAACGACCATTTTAAACATTAGATGACTCAATCAAATAAGTAGAAGTTGGAGCATTTTCATTCATGTTCCCAACCTTAGCTATTACATTGAGTTTAAACATTCCATTTTGGGCATAACCCTTACCAACAAACATTCCACGCTTAGTTAAAACAAATTTATCAGACTCAAAGACTAAACGAAAACCATGTTTATTGAGCAACCATCCTAACACAAGACTCTTGTGCATCTTAGGAACATATAGCACATTGCTCAAAGTGAGTTCCTTACCCGAAGTCCACTTCAAGATCACATTGCCTTCACCCTTGATGTTGGCAATAGCTGCATTCCCCATGAACAGCTTTTGATCACCAGTGACCTCTTTAAACGTATTAAAGAGCATCCGATCATGACACACATGACGGGTAGCACCGGTATCAACCCACCACTCATTAGTGTCATTAGTCACCGAGTTTACCTCCTCTATCACGGTAGTGAGGTCTGAAATCATGGCAACAAGAGGCATATCATCCTCAACTATATGTGTAAGGTCCTGTTTAGGAGCATTACACTTATCATCATGGTGACCAAGATCATCACAATTGTAACATTTCCCTTTAAAAGGGAAAACATGCTTCTTCACACCACCTTTCGGCCCAAGGTCCACAACCTTGCTTTTGCCTTTGCCCCTGCCCTCGTAATTGTCAATTTCCTTTTTGTACCCACGGGAAGATTGACCATGCTCCACCATATTGGCTTTTGTCTAACTAAGAGTCATCCCCTCAGCTTGGGCAACATGGGTACCAACTAATGGTCCCATAGGTGTTGAAGTTTGAGCAGATACAATTGTTATTTCTCAAACAAAAGTGGAAATGCAAACTAAGCAAGTCAGATTTTCAGAAATAAGGTTTACACAAAACCAAAGTTTAAACTAAACTTTTTAACTCAAACAAAGTTATTTGAGTTCATGTGACGTTTGCATAACTTGTTTTGGCCTAATAGGTTAAGACACTCTCTCCAAGAATCCCCAGGAAAGCAAGACAGGTCTATCGGCTGGTTGGGATATATACGAAATGTTTTCCTAGACAGGAAACTCAGATAACGATGTCCACCCTTCCGGTTACTACAAGTCCGCCACTTAGAACTTAAATTTTAACGAGTTTAGTTAATCAAAATATTTTGTGGTTTACAAAAAACCATATGGTTAAATTTATTTGAGGAATTATGGTTTACGCAAAACCGACCTCAAAATCGAATTTATTTTTTAAAACATAAACGCTTAATAATTTCCATATATTTTTTTTATATCATAAACCTTTTTCTAACACTCTCGTTAGAAATAAACGATTATAAATATCGTTTATAAAACTCGTAGAAAAAAAAATTAAATGATTTGTTAAATAAACGATAACATAAATCGTTTCTATGATTTTTGGTTTATGCCAAAAAAAAAAATATAATAGTTTACATAAAACTTTTTTTTTTTTAACAATTATCAAAACATAAATTACTGAGTTATGGTTTACAAAAAACCAAAACAAAATATTAAATTTTCCTATTAATAAGAAAACAATACTCGTTTACCAAAAACAAAATTTAAAAACACATTTAAAATTTCTTGATAAACAAATATTTGTACGAAACTAAATAGTTTATATTTCTGTTTTGTAACCCGAAAATTTTTTAAAACCACAAACTTATGAACGGTGGTTTTTAAAATCTGTTTTAAGCTTGTAGGAACACCGTTCACAAAATAAACAAATACTTTTGTTATTCAATTACTCGAATTACAATTCAGAAATACACAATGAAAAATACATTATTACAAGAAACATAAAAATGCTAAACTTTAAATTACAAGAAAGAAATATTGCACAAGATGAAACAAGTTCTAAAATTAAAATAAAAATAAGAAGTATGATATAAAATGAAACGAATTAAAACGAGTTCGGTGGCTGAGGATTTCTGTTCAACAGAGGTCCCTTAAAACAGATTTCGGGCCACCCAGGTGAACCCGACTGTTTCCCAGGGTACAACAGCCGAAGCAGTATGTACTGCCGGAGTTAACCGAAAACCCGAAATGTTACCTGAAACACGAGTGTAGTAGTAGCACTTGATCGATCTTAGTCACGTAAAGCAACACAAAGTTGCTAGCACAAGTGCAAAGAGTAGCACCAATTTCTTGCCAATTTCTAACACTAACTTATAACCAAATTTTTTTCTCTATAAGAAATAGAAGATATGTCCTCTATTTATACTAGTAGATTGGTTAGGCAAAGAGCCACCATCAAGGCTAACAAATGCACATTATTGTAGCCATTAACATAGAGTTAAATTTACACTTAATGGCTAATGAATTCACACTTGATGGCTAATGAATTCACAAATAATGAATTCACATAATTTTATATTATTTTCTATTCACTAATTTTCCAACAATTAGTTTCTATTCACTAATTTTCCAACAAGTACAACACCAAATACAAAATAAAACACCAAAATATTACATCAAACAAAAACACAAACACCAGTTTCACACTTTGATTAACTAAGTGTAATAAAAATGCTGTAAGATATTATATTTATATTATATATTATTAATCAAGTGAAAACCTTTTCATACCACGCATATTTTATAATTCTTGTATAGATTATTATTTTTAAGACACGTCACAAAACTTGTATGGCACAATTGAAGGTGATAGCTTCAATAACTTAACATAAGGTAAAAAAAAGAGAGAGAGAGAAGTTGATTGTCAAGTTTGCCAACGTTTTTGGTTTTTGATTAGGTTAGGTTGGTTTGGTTAAAAGATGATAGCAGCCTCATTAGACTTGAATTGTTTTTAAGTATGGAATGAAATATGAAGTGATGAAATGCCATTTTCTATTATGAGTACAAGTCATCATGGATGGCCCTACTCTTTCTTTAATGAAGTGGGTATGCTATATATTATTAATACGGCTTATTAAATTGCTATAAGTTGTTAGGTTGAAAAAGAAAACATATACAATGTTTTAATGCAAAGAAGAACATAATATTTACCTTTATTTATTTATTTATTTAATTTAAATTTTACAGCTAGATAAATTTTAGTTTTAAGACCTATACACTGAAAAATGTTAAAAAATTTTGTTTTTTTTTTCTTCTAGAAATAACCAACCACCCTTGTTTAAGAAAAAAATAATAATAATAAAGAGGATATAAAAATATCTCATGTTTGACATTTCATGCTCTTCATTCCTGAGATAAACACACACATATGTAACACACGCATGTATCTCACCCTCACACATCTATGCATATATATCCATTGTTCAAAAAATATACATATATCTCTGTCACACACAAAAATATATCTAAATTTCACACGAAGTTTCTTGAGTTTGGCTCTCTCCCTAATTTACGATAGAAGCAACTTAACATCGCACGCTGTTGGAGAAATTCAATAATTAAACTTGAAAATATGTCGGATCATGCATGTAATCACTATTCAAAATCAATATGTCTAACCTTTTGAGTTCAAGAAATTTGATCAAGGATAATCCAATATTTGATCTTTGTGATACGAATTTCGATTGATACTTCTTCAGCGCTTTGTCTTCTCTGTTAAACACCAAAAACAACCGCAAACAATTATTGGCGGTTGTTTTTTGTGGGAGTATTCGTGGGACCGCTACCAGTGGCTCTGCCTCTTGGACCCTGCTAGAGGCGCTACCCCTAGGACCCCGCATGGAGGCGCGACCCTTGACCCCTCAAAAATATTAAATGCGTGTACACTCTGTATCTCTAACTCTTTAATATTTCATTATATTCAATTGCACTAAAATATAAAACACATACTTACTTCCATTGCTTTACCACCGATTGTCATTTAAAAGACATCGATCTAAACAAACACAAATTGCAATGAAGATTAGATTGTTTATCCACGATTGTTACAACAAATGGTTTGGTCATTTTAATTTGACTAAATAGTTAAGATTTTGGTTCAATTTTGTGCCTTCGGGTTGATTCAACATTTCTACCCCCTGTCGCGTATTCAAACGAACAAGCTTACTCTTACTATATCTATCTTCTCAATTTGAATATCATCTTTAGAAAGCCTCCCCAAGCCTAATGGGTGATCTATTTGTCAAGATGTTCTAAATGACCCGACGTTTACTGTTAGAAAAAGAAAAGTGCTTCATGCACGCTACCTTAAGCAAGTTGTAGATACACGCCACCCCGACTCCACGTACGAGCACGAATAAAGAGGTAAAGGAGTAGCAGTATACAAATCTTATAGGATCAATGGATGCATGTAAAATCACCAAATGGAGAAATTGTGGGAGAGACTACCAGAGTTGCAACTGATTTTCAGTGTTGAATGAGTTTGCAGGATCTATGAAGGAAGGTTGTGGTGTCGGTGATCAGGTGGGGAGAGGGTGGCAACAATTATAAAGAAGAAGATAACGGTATATAAATAAATTTGTAAACATTCATGTGAATAAAAATAAAAATGCGTAAAAACTAAATAGTAAAAGTATATTTATTAGATTAGAAAGGTATATTGGTAATTTGACATAAAAGTGATAAAACTAACAAAAGTTCTTAAATGTCGTCCTACAACACGTCTAAGTTGTCCAAATAATTAAGAACGTCATGCATTATTTTTATAATTATTAAAATTAAAAGTTTTAATGTGAGATTACCTTAAACATAAAGGGCTAACGTGTAATATACATAAATACATGATATGATGTGTGAGCAGGACCACACTAGTTTATTTGAACCGTAGTAGAGAGCAGGATTGTTTGCGGCACGGTTTGGGCGGTTTTGTAAAAATTTCTTATCCGAAATACTTACTGTGGTTTTAAAAATTGACAAACCAAACCGAACCATCAAATTTTAAAACCGATCAAACCAACCAATTGTCTTCGGTCTAATCTGGTTTAGACACTTCGATCAGTTTATGGACACTCATTGTAGAGAGGGAGAGTTCCATAACAACGAAAGGATAAAGGTATTATAAGTCATCCTTAAACTTTATTTCCACTCTTTCATATATTTGGGAGATGAATAAATGAATTTCTCTTAATTAACAACCAAGTCATTCACTAGAAAGAAAAAAAGAGTTACATAAGAAATAAAACTTTTGTTGTTCTTTGGTCAATATGATGCAATTCATTTTGCCTCTCTATCACATTTTGAGTTATGGGTGAGGTCTGTTTCCATTTATCTTCTTCAGACCTTACAAAATAAGATTTTACAGGGTACGTGTTTGTTTGTATCTCTTTTGCCGTAAAAATAAATGCAAACAAACTTTAGAGTAAAATTACTTGTTGAATATTTTTATGTATCTTTTATGTTTTTTAAATTATTAAATTTTTTATGGTCCTAACATCATTAAAAGTGAATATTACTACTTCAAGCATCATCACAAGTGGTTTATATATTAAAAAAAAAACATAGAGCCAGGTAAGTTATGGTGTATATTTTTTAAGATTTGACCCACTTTTTTTTCTAAGAGCATTTCATCAAATTATATATAATTCTTATATTTTCTTTTATAATACACATAAAAGAAACCCCAGTGAAACCTACCAAAGCAAGCTCATTTAGTCTATGTCCAACCGCGTGAAGGAGATGTGGTATTTGTTTTATTCTAAATAATGCCAAGAAAAACAAAATTTTCCTTTATAATGTGTAAGGTTTAAATCTTATTAAACAATATTATCAGCATTGTCTCAATGGTACCTCATAATTCTTTCAAATTGGAGGTCTTGTGTTCAAATCCCTCCTACAGCGAAAAAAGGGTCTGAGGGGGTCAGGAGGTTTTCCCAGTGGGGTTTCCTCCTGAGGTGGTTGTGGTGGCTCATGGGAGGTCCAGGTAATTAGACATTGGTGACATGGTCTGGAAACAGTAGATTCACACGATTGAGACATTCGCATTTCAAAAAAAAATCTATTGTGTTGTATATTATTATAAAAATAATATTTAATGTAAAACGTGTATAAAGAATTTAAGAACATTAGATCAATAAGTAGTGTTTGAGATTAAATTTTAGAAGTAAAAGTTGATGAAAAAATATTTTAGAATAACTACTTTTGTTAACTTTGTAACTAGTTTTCAACTTTCTTTAAGCATTACTAACTTTATATACAACATTATTTTGGAAATATATCATAAAAATGAATATTTTTTCTTTAAAACGATATAACATTGTTATAGTAATTTTAAAAAAGTTTACATTTTTCAGCTCCTTATATTTTTAATGCGACATTATGCCTTTCAACTAAAACCGTTTTCATTAGAAATATATACATCATCTCCATTTAAAAGTAGAAATAAAATTTTCTAACCACAAAGGTAGAATTAGATAAAAGAAAAATGATACAACACCAGTTTTACAACCTACCGCTAATCCACCCTAATTATCACCATAAGTTGGTCACTTCATGTGTTGTATGCTTTGAAAGATTCGAGTAAGGGCTGTTCAGAAAATCTAAAATGTAAAAACAAAAATCTGAAATCTATATCGTATTCAAAATTGGAAAATCAATTCAATTCGAGTCGAATAACTTTTTTCATTTGGATCTGATCTAATATCTAATATGCATAATGTTGTTTAACCGAATCGATATAATGTTGTTCGACCCGAATAAAACATTTTTATTTGCTTTATTCATATATAAAAATCATGCTTATTCGAAGTAACAAATTTATTTCGAATCTTTTAATCATTTTTCTTATTCGGGTCAGAATTTCAGATACTCTTAAAAATTTCAAAATATGAATAGAACATAACTCTACTGATGCACACCTTGATTTGAGGCTGGTTTAATTTTCAACCTAAGCCTCTTAATGCCACCTTAAGATTGTTTATAGGATAATCATATAGGTACTAAAATGAAGAAAAACAAATGATAACACATCATCCATTACATGGAACACGACAGTACTGAAGAGAAAAATAATTGCTCAAAAGGGAAGGGAAGGAGGGTCTGGTTATGTCAGAGTAGCACATGTGACTTTTGGCTAGACAATGGTCAAACATCATCTTTAAATGTGTCTAAGTTATTGCATTTTTAATCTCACACAAAAGTAATAATATCTTTTTTTTTAACGACTAAAGTTTCAATTGTTTGAGTTCACTGTTTCTAAAATTTGTCACCAATGTCTAGTTATCTAGACCTCCCATAAGTGATGAGCCCCCACAGCCGCCGCAGGAGGAAACCAAACAGGAAAACTCCATGACCCTCCAAAGACCCTTTTTCGCTGCGAGAGGGTTTCGAACCCGAGACCTCCCATTTGAAAGAATCACGAGGTACCGCTGAGGCATTGCCTTGTTGGTAGTAATAATATCTATTTATATGGTTTTTTCTTTAATTAACAGTGCATTTTACAATGATTTGTATATTGTGCGACTTAAACCATTGATACTGAAGGAAGTACATAGCGTGTTATCATTTGGCTTGGTACTGAGTTAATTAATATCCATACAAAGTTCATTTATGAACAGTGTTTTGTTGCTATTGGTCCATTAATTCTTGGTTGTATACAGTGTTGTAAAACTCGGCCGACTTGGCCGACTCGGCCGAGTACTCGGGAATCGGCCACCTTCCGAGGCGATTTCTTGCAACTCGACCCTCTGTACTCGGAAATGGTTCAACTCGGATTTACTCGGGTGTACTCGGTCTACTTGGACCAACTCGGGACAACTCGGATTTTCGTTGTTTTTGACCGATTTTCACTGTTTTTGACCAGATTTTACTGTTTTTCACTGATTTTCATTGTTTTTTTTACGAATTATTGTTTGATTTTCACTTTTTTACATAAATATGCTTTGCAAGACGGGATTTTCACTTGTTTTTTACCGATTTTAACATGTATCTTTTTTATTTTTATTGATATTCACTTTATTTGTTATAAATACTAGTAAACTAATGATATTTAACATATATATAATTTTATAAAAATTATTTTCTTTATAAATTATCATATCCGAGTACTCCCCGCCTAGGCCGAGTACTCCCCGCCTAGGCCGAGTACTCGCAACTCCCCAGTCCACTGACCTGGCAGCCCCTAGCGACTTCTCCAACCATGGTTGTATATATTTGCAGTTGTGGAAAAGAAATCAAAAGTCTTTGCTGGCCTAATGGCTTTCCTTGATTCTCCTTCAACCTGGTGGAGAGTTGGCTCAGGTTTGAATCCTGGCTAGCTCATTCTTTTCGTCTTGATTTTCTTACTCTATTTCTTTGTTAAAAAATGCTTTTTTTTTGTTTTATTTTTTGATCCCTTCCTGTGTTTATGCCTCTATTTTGGTTTTTTTTCGTCTAGAGCAAGTTTTTTTTACATGTACATACCCATGTTTGTGTTTCCGTTTAAGTTTTTCTAAAATTCGGTTCGTTTCTAATGCGAGTCATGATTAAACGAGCACGCACCCACAGCAATACGCGGTTGCGTAATCTAGTTATATACAAATGCTAAACCTCATAAGACACAATCAAAATTTACTGTTAATATTAGAGTAAATTTCTCTTTTTCTTCCTGTGATTTGACAATTATAACTCTTTTGCACAACGCTTTTAAAACTGTTAATATACTCTCTGACTATGTCAATATGTCTTCCTTACACTTCCTTACTTTGTCAATCTGTCTGGATTGTACCATCTGACATTTTCAAAAGTAACAGTCGTCTTGACAAAAAAAAAATTTCTTCTTAATAATATTTAGTCACCCATTTTTTGCTATATTCTCTTATAAATTAACTAAGAGTTAATTTTCCCAAATGACATGTTTTGATAATAACATTCTCATAAGAGATGGTGACAAGCATCGATAGGAGAATATCGTACAAGGCCAGCTCTTTTGTTGAAAAATTTAGGGACCCTAAAATTTTAGGACCTCACTCTAAAAAGTACAAGATTTGTTTATATATTTATTTCATAATTTATCTAAAATGCTACCATAGATCAATTGTTTTAGATAAATTCCTATTACGTCTTGGTTTGTTTAACTAATTGACTTAAAATTATTCAAAACCGAACAAACCGAAAACCAAACCATTCAACCCCTTAATTTAGCTGACTTCAAATTTGAAAACAGGCCCCGAATTTCATTTTCGCCTTGGGACTCAATATGATTGAGTCGGCGTTGTTGTTGTCATCGTTTCATTGAAGACACATTCTAGCTATTAATTCTACTCTCTCTATCATGTGTTTCTGAAACAAAAATGATGTATAAGGTTAGACTGAACAAAAAATTAAGTTTTTTAAAAATAAGTTAAGAATGGCTTTGATGGTTACAAAATGCTCAAGTTTGACCAATGCTCAATGAGCTCAACTACCAAGGTTGATCAAAATGCACTACCTAAAACATCAAAATAGAAAATTAACAAAAAGTCAACATATAGTTAAAGGAGGCTATATGTAACGATTCAAAATTTGCTTATAACTCTTATGTCCCAGTAATAACGTAAAAAACTTGATGTATATGAAAGTGTGTATTGAACAGGGACGACCCTACATATCACGTATGTTGTTTTAACAGGGTTCACCAGTCAAAAGTAAGACGTTACCACATTATAAATTTAAGCCATAAATTTATACGACGATAACTTACATCAACCTAAATCGATTTAAGAACATGAGAACTCTGAATATTCAATCCCAATCATTGTTTTAATTAGAGGTGCTCAAACCGGGTGTCTTTCTCAAACCAGTTCGGTTTTCAAACCAGACCGGTTTGGTCAACGCATGGTCAAAACCGGTTTGTTGAAAACCGGTTCGGTTTGGAAACCGGTTTGGGAGATTGAGGATGTCAAACCTACAAAACCGGTTTGGAGGGGTTGAAACCGGTTTGGAAGATGAGGATGTCAAACCTATCCCAAACCTACGGTTCGGACCAGTTTGAGTGAAACCGGTTTGAGATCAAGATGAGACCGGTTTGAAAGCCGGTTTTTTCAAACCAAACCGGTTTGGCTGTGCATCTCTAGTTTTAATTGTATCTTGAATAACCATTAACCAAGGAAAATGTTAACATGGGTCACATTGGGTTAACCAATTAGGCCCAATAAAGAATCCCTAATAAAGAATGTAACATAATAATTATTAGGCTTATCTCGCTCACATCAAGCAAGCTTACTAGAAAGGTTTCCTCATATAAAGATAGAGAGACCAATTTCTCATTTTATTTATCACATTTGCTTGAAATACATCTAAAACTTCTCAACCCTTCTTCCTTTAAGAACCAAATACTCTTTCTTAACAGTCAAAGAAACAACTTCATGTACGAAGTTATAACAAAAAACTACATGTAGTTATTTTGTATTCTTGTTAACTAGTTCTATTCACATCATAGTTGCCTGTGACAATTTAAAGCCTCTTAATAGCTTTTTTAATTTACTGATGACGATGTTTCGTACATCCGCATAAGCACCGTTACGTAATAGCTTCATGTTCTTTAGGCACTCTTACAACTGCTTCCAACTAAACTGCCAAGTTTAAATAACCAGCCCCCTTTATATTCTAGCATGAAGCAGTAGAAACCTTGTAAAACTATACTAAGAGGTTGTTAATAACAAACACGCTTTATATACTCGTATGAAATAATTAAGCATGATTAAAAAACTAGAGGAATTTAAATAAAGTTAAAAAGCGTATTTTCCTATAATGCCCTTCCACAATTTTTTAAAATTACTTTAATCTTAACTACTTATTTAAAAATAAATAGTTTTGATTATCTCCCAACATTTTTCGACAAAAAAAAAAAAAACATTTTAAAGAGACATACCTATATATGTTCGCTATCCATTTACATATATGCATCTTTGTATTAAGATAAATTACTAATGTTGAGCATTAGAGGGATGTTAGAAGGGTGAGAAGCATAACACCCTATAAAGTTAGACCTCTCTTATCCCTTCGACCATCCGTAATACCCATCATACTGAAATCCCACCCCACTGAAATTTTCTTTCACATCATTACCCCACTGAAAACTTTAAAACCCCGTAGCGGTCACCCCACTGAAAATGAGAGAGGAATGAGGGTGGGGGCCATCGGCTTCCAAAGTTTAACGCCGCTGCCGAAGCATGAAACCCGCCCGGCCAGCGGGGATGCACTACCGATGGTGTTATATTTGTTGTTCCAACATAAAACAATCAACTATTCCAAAACATACATCATTTTACAATGTGAAACTATCATTCAGTTAAGGAACACTTTGTGTATGCATATAAGAATGAGATAAAATAAGATGTTTTTGGAATATGTTAAAAAGAATATGAATAAAAAAAGACTGACTATTAATATAAAAAAAAACATATATATCAAATTCAAAAAAGCTAAGATAATTATGATAAAAGTAAAAAGGGGAATCAAATTTTCACAAAGGTTTGGTCTTGTATTCTTTTGCCTTTATTAAATTGACTTATTAAAAAGGAATACCTTTTTAGATTGCATATCACCATGCAAAGTGTCTCATTATTTTTCTTTTTATGTGTCGTCAACTACTTATACTCCATTTCCATTCATGCTTTCCTAAGTTTACAACTACATGTTTAGTTTTTATTTTTTAATATTGCTTGGTGAACCAACTTCTTTACGTTACCTCATTAATATTTAATTGTCAAGTTATGGAAACGATATTAATTGTTTGATTTTCTATTTTCCAATATATTATAATCTTTTTTTTCACTTGCTAGCTCGTTTTTTTAAACGGCTTAGTGCGACGACACTCAATATAATATTTTAACCGTCCTCTAAGATTTGACGCTTTAGAACGTAGAACCCGGCAAACCTAAAGAAAATGAAACAATAGAAAAGCATAAACAACCATCAATTTCTAAGAAAAAAAACAAGTACCAAGAAAGATCAATTCCCTAGCACTCTACCAGCACTCCAAAGTAGCTAATTATGTACTCCTATGCATCACATACTTGTACCATCCAACAGCTATTTACATCGAGTGGTTGTACCGTACAACCACTTAATGCAGCATTTCATACATATTATTCTTATTATTATTTGCTAAACAAATGTATCATGAATTTAAATTTCTAAACAATGTACAACATGCCCAAGCCCACCTTCTGCTGAAACTGTTTCATCAATACACCAACATTGTCCTTTTCTTTTCTTGTTTTTTGGTTCTCATGTCAGCAAAATAGTTAAAACCCTACCCCAGCTGCGCCCACGCCGAACGAAGCTCGACGCAGCGGCTCCAGCTTCCTGTTTTTCCAAAAGCAATTGTCTGGAGCCAGCTTAGCCGCTGCGGTTCGCATCGGCTCCGATTTGCATCGCGTTAACACGAAAGGCTCGTACCCGACTGCATTCACCAGCTTCTGCTCTAGCATCTCCGCCATAGACGATGGCGCCGGTAATGAACACGACGACCGGCCTGGCTGAACCACCACCGGAGCCGGCACATGTGTATCATATTTAGACGCACTAGTGGCTGTGGCGGTTGCGGTGGGACTGACCTTTGGCTGACCGTCCGTTGGTTTGATCGGTGCCCGCGCCGGCGGTGGAGGTGGTGGGGGAGGCTTTTTCCAGCTAGACTGCCGCCGGATGAAATCTTTACTGGATACCCATGTCTCCTTTGATACCTCCATTGATAATTTGGGCTCATACATCATCAACAGTAAACACTCCGGCAACTCTTCTCTTGATAACACAGTCGCCGGTGACTCTGCCACCATTTTTTCCGGAGACTCAGATCTCTCTGCAAATTGGGTCACAGAATCAACTTCTTGATCTTCAAATTCATTAAACAATGACCCAAAAAGGGTGCATTCTTCATTTTCCTCATTGGTTCCTGGGATATATTCATTTTCGACACCCTGTTTCATGAATGTTTCTTGATTTTTTTCATCTTCTTGATTCTGAATCATGTGCATTTCATGATTAGCTATATCTTTTTGGTGACTTGCTTTAAACTCGTTCGAATTGCATGCTTCGTGTTGGATTTCATCTTCACCATCAACAAATTCATCATCCTGCTCATCATTATGACTAACCGTTGATTGCCATAACCGATTTGCAAGAGCTTCCATCTTCAAAGGATCAGATCTGCATCTCATCAACAACAAAGCATTCTTCGGCGGGATACAAATGCTCACTCTTGCTTCATCTATACACCCTTGTATTCTATCATTCACGATCTCCAAATCATCGAATACATGTCTTCTTGAAACCCTAGAACTTCCGTCCTCTTCATCTTCGACCACGAGTTCAAAATCTCTCCGACTATCTCTACCAGCATCATCTCCGTCTGGAAAAGCCACCAACCACCGTGTAAACACCGCAGCACAAGACCCAGAACTTCGCCGGTCACCCGTTTTCTCCACTTTCTCCCTATCCGCCGCCGGTGAAAAACAAGAAGACCGGCATGGGAACAAGCAGCTGAACTCCGATCCAAAAGCCCTTAAAGCTTCACAAATCGTTAATGGGAGATGAACCCATCTCTGGTTATTCCTATGCTCCGGCAAGTTTTCTAATTTCCTGAAACTAACATCCCCAATGCTATGCCGTCGTGATAAACTTCTCAGTCGTTTCCCATGCTTCTTCTTGCTCTTAATCCTAACTTGACCGATGCATGTCACTTTAGGAGAAGATGGTTCTTGATTTTCGAACCCACCGCCGGATCTTTTCTTTCCGGTGGATGGAAACATAGCCGGAGATGCACCGCCTTTAATGCTGCGGTTAGTTCTTAGCCTACGGCTGAGAGAGGTGGTTAGGGAGAACGGTGGGTCACGACCGCCGGCTCTACCGGGACTCAAGATCGATTTGGATGAGATCTTCATGGAGGTGAAGCAGATGAAGAGGTCAGCGGTAGAAGAAGTAGATGAGGTGGTGCGATGCGGTGGTGGTGGTGGTCGGTCGGAATCCATTGATTGGTGAGTTATATCGGCATATTGGTTGTGGATGAATGGTGGGTTGCAGATTGCAGGGTGAAGATGGTGGCAATAAATGAATGAGTGTGATGGTTGTTTTTAGCCAAGTGCAACGGTCATAGGCTTATGAATCGGACCCAGGGAAACTGTTAATTACGAGAGTGCCATTGGTTTGTTAACTAATTTACGTTATGTCAAAGGGTTTTGTTCTAACGGTACCCTCTTGGCTTTTTAAATGAAATGTAATGGGTTCAAATTTTTCTGCGAAATAGGGATCCTTGAGAGGTCGGGGGTTTTCCGGTGTGGTTTCCTCCTAGGATGGTGGGGTTTCAACAAAGACCATGATAACTAGACCTTGGTGATGTGACCTGAAAATTAGTGTTTTATACGTCATTTCAAAAAAACTAATTTGCGTTCTGTGCCAGATGGTTGCTCGATACTGTCGTCTTATGTTCAGATGACAGCTGGCTGTCATGATCTTCCATGTCACTAGAGTTCTTGGAGTTAAAATTTTAGAATTGAAATCAACAAGTGGGTTTGCGGTCAAACGACTCAAACATACGACGTATTATTTTTTTGGGTTCAATAACATGCAAGATTGGCAATAAAATGTTATTTTTTAGGCATTTAAACATTCTTATCAAACCATGCAAATGATTTCACAAAGGCACTATATTCACAATAAATACCATTAACTAGACGCTACATGTACTTTGTGCTCTGCATCATTGACAATAAACAAAGACATGGGTGCAACTCATCCATGACGTCGTTGAAAACATGCGATAGATCCAGGACATTTATATTGTCGTTTGATCTGACAACATCAAAGAAGGCGTGTCAAATCCTAATAACAAATGATGCTATTGCTTCTAGCATCAGGGTGGGATGAAAATGGTGACATTATTGTTGTTGGTCACCATATATATTTTCATGAATCTAGTATATTTATAGAACATCATATCATCCATGCCGATCTTCTCAAACAATTCTTTCTGAATAGATGAATAACACCTTTTAGTTAACTATTTAAATAAATAATACATAACAAAATTTTAAAAAAAAATTGCTTAAATAGTATATGAAAAAATTAAAGATATGCTTTTACAAATTAAAAAAAAAATACCTTTACAAAATATTTTCAGAGAGTCTTGTGACGTTTTATTGACATCTTTAAATAACCATCCCACCAATTGTTGCAAGTATCATACAATAACTAATTATAAAATTGCGGATGTATACTTTTGTAAACTGATAAAAACCAAGTTTATCTCTTATGTTATAACAATATTGAAAAAACTGAAACTCTTGTTAAAAATCTTCTTGTAAACGAAAAATATATGTCAACTCATGCCAAAATGTCACTTAAACATTTTATAATTATATACTGGAGCTTCAACAAAATAATCTTTTATAAGACACTCAATTGTCTCTTGACAATCCTAGTCAGTTTGAACTGCACTAATAATAAGGTCATCCCCTTCTCACGCGGCTGGTCATAACATATGACTTTAGAGAACTAGAAGCCAACGTTGGTTTCTAAGGCTTTTGATTTTCCTTCCTTCCCCTATTAAAAGTTAACAAAAAAAAAGTTTGTTTTTAAAATTAAAAACAAACTTTATTATAAAACCAAGCTTTTCTTAATACTTAAAATAGATATCTTAATTGATTTGCTAACTTTGTTTTCTTATTGGGTCATGGAAAACATAGTTCATATGTGAACTACTACCAAGTTCACATATGAATTAAGACTTGTAAGACCTCAAACTCATGATTTCTCGTAGTTATAACACTAGAAGTTCATAACATAAAGTAATTTAATACTAGCAGTTCATAGCATAAAGTAACCAATGTAGCAAAATAAAGTCAGATAATCAATCATAAACATTAAGAAACAAACTAAACCAAATCAAATCTAAGTTTATATATATGTCATAAATGGGAATTGCAATCTTTAATGAAATGGGTAGCTCCAATGACAGAACAAGATAGATGGCTTCATAAATACATAACAAAATCTCCCCACCCAATTCCATGAAAACTCTAATTTGTAACCCATGATTTCAACCCCGTGTTTGTATGATTTGATCTTGCCATAACACACTTTGCCATTATCAATAACCCTATATATGTCTAAACCACCACAAATAACACTTCTCTTGCAATCCTCCTCTAATGCAACCCTAATCGTGGTAAAACCCTAAACAAAGATGGCTTCATATTTTTACTCAATAAACCAATTACTATCAAGGAGGCTGTAGTATAAATCATACCTGCCATAACTAATTACATTTGTTCGATCCAACTAGGATATATAGCAGTGTTTAGGTCACGTACGGTTCTAGCTAATTCAAAGGAGGTAGATTTAGAGTGCTTGATGCTTGGTTCCTCTAGACAGTCGTAGGTTACCAAAGAAAAAGATGTGTGTGTATATGGACTTATTCAATTAAGAACCATTAAATATGAATGAACCATATTAACTAATTTGAAACACATATTTTAAAAGGTTTAAAAGTAATTTTCTTTTAAAATATGAGAAGTTACTTTTATATCTTTTTAAACTTGTGACTAGAATTGGTTATTTTAGTTCTCAAGTAACAATAGTTTTCAATTGAACGTCCTCTATATATATAAACTTTGTCGTTTTGAATGGAAAGGAACGAGTCGTAGAGTTTTGTTTCAGTTGAGGGGATTTAATTGAAGTTTTATACTAAGCCCCTCAATAATTATCTTTTAAATCTAATCCTCCCAAACCTTAATTTTGAAACCAAGTTTCTTTTATTGCATTTTCCACTCACAACTAATGTTTTACAATTTTGGTAAGTTTACACTTTTAAATAAAACTAGTTTTATCATAACTTTATTAGCTTAAAACTCAATGAAAACTCACATGCAAACGACTGTATGCTTGTCATTTTTAATCAGTCTTGATTCACATATAAATTAACCTATTCAGGCATATTGTACATGTCAATAGGGGTGTTCATAGGATCGGATAACGGTTTATTCGGGTCGGGTTGTTCGAATTCGAAATTTTTTAAGACTTTATCCGAAACCTGACCTGATCCGAATTCGAATTTTTGCTATCCGATCCGAATCTATCCGAATAACTGGAATAAACAGGGTTTATTCGGGTTATTCAGATTGAATTCGGATATCCGATCCGAATAAAGAAGATTTTGTATATCCATTCCGAATCTATCCGAATCTTTAATTCGGATCGGTTTTTTCGGGTTTCGAATACGATTCGGATTTCGGATATTTTGAACACCCTTACATGTCAACCCGTGGAAGGTTAACGGGTTAACGCTATAAGGGAGGGTTAACAATGGAAAGATAAAATGAAAACCCATTCTCAACGCGAAAACCGCGAAAACGATGCAAAAATCATGTAAAAAAAACGTTTTTTTTTTGAATTTTTTTTACAGGTTTGTAACACTATTTGGCACATTTTTATAAAAAAAAATCAAAAAAGCGCCGACCAAATATTTTTAAAAAAAATATTTTATAAAACCACGTAAAACCTACGTAACAAAACGTAAATAAAAAAATTTTTACGTTTTGTTACGTATGTTTTACCTGGTTTTATAAAATATTTTTTTTTAAAATATTTGGTCGGCGCTTTTTTTATTTTTTTTATAAAAATGTGCCTAATATTGTTACAAACCTGTAAAAAAATTTCAAAAAAAACGTTCTTTTTACATGATTTTTGCATGGTTTTCGCGGTTTTCTCATTGAGATAGGGTTTTCAAAATAACCCTACCGTATATATATACTACTTAATAAAAGAGTAACAATTTGGCCACATGTCATTATTTTAGCCTATCCACATCATATGTGTGCTACATGTCATCATTTTAGGTTATCCACATCATAAGTGTGCCATATGTCAACACTATATTAATTCTAGGCATTTTAAAAATTAATTTCATTTAATAAATTTAATTAATTCATACTTTAAATGAGGTAAATTAATTAAGTCAAATTATCTTTTAATGTTAATAAAAATACAATCATGTCAAAACCTATTTTATGATTAATAATATATAATTTTGAAAATCAAAATTTTCAAATCTCATATTATAATATTCATTTAATTTAAATAAATAAATAACAATTTAACTAAATTTAATTATCAATATACCTAATTCAAAAGTTTTAAAATCTAACTAAAAAAAGAAAGAAGAATGATAACAATTATTATTTATGGATATTAAGAATTTTTAATAATTTAATGTCGTTAGATTGTAAACATGTAATATGTCAAATAATAAAGAATATGGTGTTTGATTTATCTCATTTCATTTATAGTTTAGTCACTTATTTGAAATTATTAGTTACTTTCAAATCTTAATTTCTTTATATTTATCCTAACATATGTATATTCAAATGACATAATGTGGCTATATATTTTCAATTTCACACAAAAATAATTATTTGGTTATTTGCATCTGATTTATTAGATTTCTTCTTTCAATCTTACTTTTTCATTTACTTCATTGTTCAACTTAACCAACAAAAATTTCTTTAAGAAAGTCATTTCATAATTTGTAAATCTGAATTACTAATTCGTTATATTTGATTTTTTTTCAAATTACTACATATAATACACGATATATAACACGGTTACTGAAATGTATCATGGTGTAAAAAAATTAAACAATAAAAGTGTTAGTGGTTTTTTATTTCATTTTTCTAAGATGAAATTAATCAAACATTATAAGGAAAACTTTAATGTGTTATCTTTTATTATGATAAGTGATACGTAATTTTCATCATATCAAATATTTATTACAATATTCTTTTTGTAGCCATATAAGAAGTATATACAATCTTGTATATAAAAGAAATGTTTAAAAATTTATAAAATGTACTATTTTTCTTTTTAGAAATTGTTAAAATTTTTGATGTATTTATATCTAATTTTTTATAAGTGATCAATTTAATAAATGCTTATTTTTTATATAACTTCGTGTTGTACACGGGTTAATAACCTAGTATATATATATATTCAACATGAAACATAAATGAAATTATGAGGGGGTGAATGAGATGGGTAAATAAGAGTAATGACTATTGATGTAAAAATTTAATAACACTCCTCTATAATATATGTTACTATTCATTAAAAATACTTCAGGTTGGTATTATCTAAGTTTGTGATTCACGATCAAGATATAAATAATATAATGATACTACTAGATCAACTATACTAGTTAAAACCTTAATTACTTACAAAATTATTTTAGAGAAAAAAAGTCCACTATTTGTAATGTTTCTCGTTAAACTATTACATGTCTTTCAATATGTAGAATATGATCTTTAAAGATTTGTGTTTACTTGATTTTTTATGCAACGTTTTCAAATAAATTAAATATATGTAAGTTGCATTATATTAAAACATAATCGTCATCATTCTTGATATGTTCTAAAAGACTAAAACTACGTATTTCTTGTTTACATTGGATTGTTGATCTTAGTTGCATATATTTTCAGTTGCTATCATTTGTTCTTGTAAGTTCTTAATAGTTTGTTTAAATTCTTGACATGGTTTGATTAGTCAACCTCTAAGAAACTGTCATGTCATTGTATATGAACAGGTAACTTGAACGATATAGTGTTTTATGTGGGTCTTCAACATACCCAACTACCTAGGACTTATATATAAGAGGCCTAAGTCTCGTGTCCAAATGTACCAAATGCTTTATATTCTATTTTAATGTTTTTATGTTGGGTTCGAATTATATTTTACTAGCACGTATATCAATAATACAATTTCATGTATAGTTGTTTTTACAAGACATTTTAGCGCATCATTCATGCTTAAGTATGGCTCTTCTAGACCAAACATTTATTCACACTCAACTATGTTCCTTCTACAAAGCATGAGTTGTGCTTTATGTTGAACCCTTAGATTATGTGTTATCCATCACTCTCCCTCACTCCACGTACATCACCCCCTTATCACTCCACATCATCTTTACTTATGTTTACTCATCACTCCTCCATCATTTCCCTATCACTCCACGTCATCACCACATTTTCCCCTCTTTCTTCTCCCTTTTCTTCTCCTTCACCCCGTGACAGCCCTCACGGCTGAACCACCACTTAGTGGTCACGCCCAGTGTGTTATGGTGATTGGGGCGTGAGGGAGGGTGGTCAAGCCCCCCTCACGCCGGATAACACATACCCTTACAACTATGTATAGAATAATTAATGTGATGATTACGAATCTAGAGTTCGAATTTTTATTTTTATTTTTTTGAGACGCATATATGATGTTGCATCTCTTCTAAACCTAGAAAATTATTTGGTTCGTGCAATGAAACGTATGAGTGACTAAATTTTACATGGTTGACTATGCATGTGAAAGGATGAAAATAAAAAAAATAAAAAAAAAAGTAAAAAAAAATAACTCTTAAAAGGTCACTAACAAAGATTTTTAATATTCTTATTTTATTTTATATTGACGGATTTTATTTTTGTTTTTTCGATGTTATTTTATTAAAATGGCAAATCTTAAATCTAAATTATTTGTCAACAATAGGACAAAGAACCATCAAGAGAAATATCATTACAACTTGCATTAATTCCATTATAGATAAATACCCTTTGGTTTTATATTGAACTAATGTTTTATAATCCGGATCAGAAAGCAAACCGAAAGCTTTACCGGTCTATAAATTGGATTAGTCAGAAGAATTACGTATTAAAAAATTTACTGCTAACATGTAGAATAAAAGGACCCACAACAATATATTGAGGGAGACAATGTTTGAATGATACTCATGAGTCAAAATCATAAATTTGGAAGAGACCAATGGCATAAAAGCCTGTAACATCAATCGTGTTCCTATCAGACCATCCGCAGCGCACGTCCCGCCCACCCAGCGGGGTTGTCCCCTTCCGCGGCCTCTAGCGGGAACACCGCCCCTAGCTCCACGGCCCCTGCCCGGTGCGGCTCCCCGGCCCCGGCTCCCCGTGCATTTAATCCTCACCTCATTGGTCCATTCAAAATTCAAGTGGGCCCCTCCATTTCTTTGAACGGCTAGTTTTTTTAAAAAAAAAAATTCAAACTTTATATAAACCTCTCATTCCAACCATTTTACACACTCATTTTCATTCAAACTATCTATATTTTTATACAATTAATTTTTTATAATAATGTCACCATCCTCTTCGGTAGTTTCATCATCATCTTCATCTTCTGATAGCGAGGGTACGAGGTTTTTTATCTCGTTGTTGGCGACGATGGCTCAGCGAAACACGTCTCAAATTCCCCGGCCTATCATTAGAAGACTTCAAATTAATCGAGACAAGGAAGCGGGCATGCTTTTTTAATGTAATGTGTGTTTTTTGTAAAATATTGAATTATTTTAAATTAATGTAATGTTTTTATTTATTTTTAATGTTGATGATGTGGAATAGTGGGGAAGGGTTTTCAGTGGGGTGACCATTGTGGGGGTTTAAGGTCTTTAGTAGGGTGATGACGTGGCAGGAAATTTCAGTGGGGAGAGATTTTCAGTAGGGTGACCGCTTTGGATAGCCTAACGAATGATACTAGAAAAAAGAACAAATTAAATATAAAAATGATACCAAGTGATTTGAAAAAAAATATATATCAAGTTTGGATTTTTATTATAAAAAGAACACAACTTTTATGTATATATAAACGCTAAAACTTGCGAAAACTAACACAATTCAATATATACTTAACTCTAATTAAAGCATTTCATACATCTTGCAAATGAAAGTATTTTAATCATTCTTTTATATTTTTTATCACCTCACCTCCATTTTGATCTCTATCTCCCTTCTTTATATATCTTTTTTTAGCAATTAGATCTTGACTCCAACAACGTGTGTCAAAGCAAATAACGACAACCTAAGTCAAAGCGAACGATGATGTTCACTATCCTCATTTAAGATTGTTTTTTTAACAAGATGAAATTTTATTAAATAATAACACATTCTAGCAAGATGCTAGGAACGAGTGTCACCAGATTACACATCAAAATTAAACTACAATAATCTATCCATTCCAAATTATAATTCTTTAACTTATTTTTTCCTCAGATAAATGCATTTACTTTGATTTTTCCGCGGATTGCTTTTATAATTTTCGAAGAGTCTATCATTCCTTTTTTTACGTATAAACCCCTATGTGGCTACAAGTGATACATTATACCATTATCTTGTAGACTTTGTTACATTAGACTTCCATTTTGAAACTTGGTTTGACCAAATTCCATGTCTAATTCGTCAGGCTTCATCACATGCATCACAAACTGTTGAAGACATACATTCCTTTTGGCAAATGCTATTTTGGATGAAATCCTATCAAGCCTAGCTCTCTAAGAAAAGAAGTTGAACTTTTTCGGTATCCAGTCAAGCCAATCAGACAGAATATTATCATGAGTGAATATCTCCTTTCAATTAGTGTTTTGATTGATTGAATTGAGTTGAAGAAATGTTTTTGTGTATCAATCTCTAACCTCGGTGGCTCCTACCATGTCTGGAGCCACCGTGCTACAACCACTAGCTAGCAATGATTTAATCCACAAAACCATTCCTTCATAGGGTCTTGTCAAGATGTACAATTGTACACTAAAATAATTTTATAAAAATATATTAATAATTACTATAGAATTCCCGTCGTTGGTCCCTTATATCTCCTTCATTCACGACTTCACGTTAGTATGCCTTGGTGAATTATTAAACAATCTGCCTCTGCCTGATTGTTTATATTTTATTCATTAAAATTATTGATAGTCCCTTGATTACTTTCTCCTACACAACCCTTTAAACACTTTCTGATGTTAAATGATTTCAATTGAGAGGATTTTTTGAGATATGACTTGGGTTTTCGATGAATTTGAAAAGTATTAAGATATATATATATATATATATATATATATATATATTTGCTTAATTAGTTTGCTGTAGGTTTTAAAGCAAGCCTTCTTATTGTTCATAACCTTCTCTCTCAGTGATGATGTTACGTAATCAAATATAGAAGGACTATTTTGTAATTTTTTAATAATAAAGTTGTTAGTAACAGTTAGTTGATCAATTGTAATTAGCTATTAATATCGTTTAGTGAAATAAGAACGATAGCTTGATTGGTCAATTACTTTTCTTCTCTTTCGATTCTTTGATTCTATCAGATGAGGTTTCAAACTCATTAATGTTCCTAGGTTCCTAGGGTGTGGCGGTGTGGTGCTCGGAAAGAGAGTTATTTAAAAATATATGTATTATATTTTTGGTCCATTATCGCATATTATGTCATTTAACTTCAATAATTATATAAATGATGCCTAATATTCTTGATTTGTAACAATTAGAAGTTTTACTGCTCGTTAAACATTCTATTGAATTAAAGTAGTTTATGGTTTTGCTCATATAAATAAAGGACCTAATGTGTGTTATCATATTTTCTTTTTGCACTTCGACCTATGAATAATTTTTCTAAACGGGTTCGACTTAACTTGTAAATGTGATAATAGACATTAGTTCCTTTATTTAGTAAGGACACAATATCAATATACATTAACTGCTCGTTAAACATTCTATTGAATTAGAGTAGTTTATGTTTTGCTCATATAAATAAAGGACCTAATGTGTGATTTCATATTTTCTTTTCGCTTCGACCTATGAATAATTTTTTTAAACGCGTTCGACTTAACTTGTAAATGTGATAATAGACATTAGTTCCTTTATTTAGTAAGGACACAATATTAATATACTTAACTAAAAAGTTCTAATGTTAGTTAATCTAAAGTGTTTAATTATTAATTACTAATCAAGAAAATTAGGTATTATTTATCTGATTATTAAAGTTTAAAGGCATAACATAAAAACCTCTAATCGTAAAAAACATAGTTATAATTTTTCTTAATTTTTTTTATCAAAGTACAAGTGCAATTTATGCATTTAACATAACAAAATTGATAGGGGATAAAGATATGAAACGAGAGACGATAATGAAGCCACTCTTTCAACGTCACAATTAGTGACATATTTGACCCATAGGCCTTGTGGGGTTTATCTATTAAGGTCATTGTTTACATGTCATGCTCACAAAAATATATAGATAAAGTTTTGTTTCCTTCTTACGAAAAAATAATGAACTTATCTAATCATCACCAGATTTTTAATAAATAAATACTTAAATCATTTCATTGAATAGTGTAGATGATTATGATCTCCATCATAACCTAACGTCCTTGATAAAAATTTCATTTTCAATTTATTTTGATTTTATGAATGCAAAAATATTTTATGGTTTTGACTTTTGTGATTGTCATTTAGTTCAAAAAAGATAATTTTATTTAATTAAACGGCCTAAAATATTATAAAATAACCACTTTAAATAAGTGAAATAACTATTTAAAATACAGATACGTTTAGCGTCGAAAATTAATAAAGATTATATTATATAATGAAATCAAGAGCCAATTACATGTTTTTTACGACAACAAAGAACCACGAGTGTCTAGGTATCTCTTCTCATCATCAATTTTTAGAAAATATAGTTGGTCTTCTAGGATCACTCTGGTCTTTAACTTCTTGTACGAAAACTTATCTTTTAGGTTAAACTTTTGAAACCAAAACAAAGAAAAAAGATACTATTTCCCTTATATAATAGTTAAGCTTTTGTAGCGAAAATAAACAAAAAATAAGAAACATAAGTTGAGTATTCGTAGACCTTTTGTGTCGAAAACAAAAGAAACAAAATCTAATATTCATTTGATATAATAGTCAACTTTTAAACTAAAAGGGAAAAATGTTTACTATTTAAACTTTTGCGTCTAAAACAAAACAAATAACAGTTCAGTATTGTAAAACCTTAAAGCCTATTTGTGACCAAAACAAAAGAAAAAAACTAACAAAATATATTTACTGTCTAAACCTATTTGGTTATAAAGGAAAAGGCTATAAAGTTGTATTTTAATAATTTTTGTCATATTAAAACATCACAATATTAAATTCAGTTGCAACCTGTTGATATATCGGAATCTAGGTCGGGTTTGAGTCGATCTAAGCCATGCCTTGTTATCCCGAGCTCGGATCTTAGCTGCAACAACATAGAAAACCTACGTTAGAGGGCCTAAGGGGGTTATTCCCAAGGACATTCCGATGCTCAAGTCACTAATCGATACAAAATAGTGACATGTATAACATATGAACATGTAAAGAAGCATATGAGGATAAAGAATGAGACCTGTGAGAGTCTCTTAAGAAAATATGTGTTTGATGCTTACCAAAGTTGATAATGAGATAGTAGAATGAGAAGTATATTCCTAGTATGAGAAAGAACAGATAATTAAACATGCAATGATCTCCAAGTCTTGCTGGATATGAGCAAGGATAAGGAGTTCATATATAAATAAACTTGTTATCTAGATAGAGAGAGAAAGAGAAAGAGTGGATGCTAAGTGTGAGTTTTTCACTTGTAAACAGGATGATCCCTATCTGTAGTATTCACATCTATTTATGGAGTGAAAATAGACTTTACCTCACATGACTTTGTCCTTGCTAAGGTTAGCCATGTCATGTTTACGTATACGAAGGTAAATAAGCAAAGCTGGCTTGACAATCCCTCCTAATGTTGGCAAGTCAAACCTGGTTAGGCATCCTATATCATCACAACCCAAGTTTAATTAAACCAATATCTAGGTCCAAAATAAACTTACAAGAAAAGATTTCAAAAACTTACCATTACGTATTTAAAATATAAATTAATTTCAACATTTTTGAGATTTTAATTAGACATTTTGCTTTCTTTCTCAAAGCTAATACGATGTGGGTTCGAGATTCGGATCCATCCAATCCATGTTCATACTCAATTATTAAACTGACATTTTGTTTTTCTTTTATTTAAGCGTCAAACTTTTATTTTACTAAAGCGAAAAGATTATGTTTATAAAATCTAAAATGGACAAAGACTTGATTATTATGCTAATAAAAATAAAAAATATATATTTAATTTATAATATTGTACTATAGTAGCATTTTGGTAATTAAGGGTCTGAGCAGGGGCAACGTTGATGGGTAATGCACATGGGTGGTCTCGATTAGCGGCAAGATGGAGAATCGGAAGAAGACACGTGACTTATGATATGATAAGAGTTGGACAGTCCTTCCATTAACTTAAAGTTCTTGTCCCCAAACTGATATCGTTTAGTTTAAGTATATTTTCTTTTCTATATATAACTTTTTTTTTGAAAGATGACGATCCTGCATATCACGTATGTTGTTTCAACATGGTTTATCAGGCAGAGGTAAGACGCGGCCACACCAGATGCGCAGAAAGCCCCTAGAATGGGTAAATCATCGTCCCTCAATGGTCCAGAACCCGAGATTAGACTTAACATTCTTTCCCTCACCTCAATGTCCTTTAAATCGATAACTTATTTAGACTATGTTAACTGTTTAATCTGACCTGTTAATATGACATTAATACCAATCTATACAACTTGTATATGTACAAGTCATATGTGTGTGTGTTTGTATACAAGTTATATATACAGATTACATAAAATTAAAGTTGATTTATACTATTTGCATAACCCAATACTAGTTGTTAATTTTTTTTTTCATTTTTTTTGCAGCATTCTGCTACAAAAAATTCTTAGATGATTGCATATATGACTCATGTATTGCTGAATGATTTGTAAAAGGTTGTTTTTTTGTTTTTGTTTTTGCTTTTGCTTTTGTTTTTTTAAACATACTTTTAACTAGTAATACATAACAAAACATAATAAAATAACTAATTGTAGTATTCACACTTGTTGTTGTGCTTGTTTTCTTGTAGGTTATGCCACGAGAGATTTTGCTTGTTTTTTCTATTAATCACAAGAAGCGTGCTTATTTTTTGATTGTTATTTGTATTTATGCGGATACTATTCTTTTTGGTTTGTAGTAATCTTCGGTAATCATTGGGAAAAATATCAAACGTTTAGTCACAAAAGACATTATTATTATTATCATATGTGCCATGTTATGAAGGTTAAATAAGTCTCACAATTGAAGGTTTTCATTCACTACAGATTGAACTGAAGAGAGGTTTATAGTACATCTTGTTAAGATGATATTGGAACCGAGAAAGTGTTGTCTCATTTGTTTTGCTACAGTCATTGAATTCATCTGCAGTCGTTGTCATTTTTCATTTGTATTAAGGTCTTGTGGAGTTAGGCACGGTTTGCAGTGTTCAAAACTCCAGGCATGCACTGCCTGTGTTGCTTAGAACCATTGGCGTACCCACTCATGATGCCCCCTAAATTTTTTTTCTAGTAGTATATATATGTTAAAATCCTGACCGACCCCCTTAAAATTTTACAATCGTCCCCCTTAAATTTGCATAATTGGATTTGTAATGAAAATTTAAGTTATGGTTATACTTGTTTTTTGAGAAATAGTTACTTAAAAAAGTCTTAATAGATGTTTTTTTGGATCTATTAATAGATTTTTTTTTTGGATACCAATGATCCTTAGCTCAAGCGGTTGAGGAGAGGTACCATGTGGCTTCAATATTGGGGAGGTCACCGGTTCAAGTCCTGGCATGGACAAAATAGGGGTTCCATGCTAGGCTAGGGGGTTTTCTCTCACCTATGGTGGGTTACCTCCTATGGAGTGTGG
Source organism: Mikania micrantha (assembly GCA_009363875.1). Classification (NCBI taxonomy): domain Eukaryota; kingdom Viridiplantae; phylum Streptophyta; class Magnoliopsida; order Asterales; family Asteraceae; genus Mikania; species Mikania micrantha. Next base: position 20,530,036 of record CM018693.1, read on the forward strand.
ATATGATCGGGTGGGTCTATGACCCGTCAGTGATTCAAATTGCCGTTCAAAAAAAAAGATGTTTTTTTGGATAGTTTTAAAAAATAAACTCAGTAGAGAACAATTAGGCATGACAATTTTAACTCATACGAAAGATTAGATTAACAATAAACTCGGTAGAGAAGGGTAACACCTTAACAAAATGCACATTTGAATATAATGGATTCATACGGATAAAAATAATCAATAATATATTTAATGATAAAATTACTAAAAATTATTCAATTAAACTATTTGTTTAATTACAATTTCCTTTAACTTAAACAAAATTGATGTTTTTTAAAATTATTTATTTAAACTCAAACTGATTTTGCTTAAAACACATCATAACCTGAACCCATCCTGCCCTGCACCCGTTCCGACCTGTTACCTAACACAACCCAATCCACCTATTTTGCCAAGCATAAGAATAAATTTAGATGTACTGTATTTTTATTATGCTTTTATATATAAAATTTAGTTTGATTTTTTTTTAACATGACCAGACCCGATTTAACTTAACCCGATCTGAACAAAAGGGAAAAAAATTATTATATATTGATCCTCAAATAACCATAAAAATTTTTCACCCCTCATGAAAAAAATTCATGGGTCCGCCACTGCTTATGACACTTTTTGATGATTCTCGAGAACTAGGCTGACACTGTTAGTGCAGGTTAGAGCATGGTTGTGTGCTAGCTAGTTGGTGCTCCCTGATATTGACGTTAGGCTACTTGTTTGGCCTGAAATATAACACTCATGCTACCAATGCACAGTTTGACCTAAAATATTGATGTTGAACTGTCTATTAGGCTTTAACGAACTCAACTCGTTTACAACCTAATTTAATATGGTTTAATATGGATGCAAACTTGGCATTTGATAACACCTTATGGGTGAGCATTCATTTATTTGACGTGGTTTTTCCCAGGTCGCTTTACCTAAAAAAATGAAGTGCTAAAGCTTTATGTTTATGATGTGAACTAAGAACCCGTTCTTAAAATACTTTTCACCATCTCAAAAAATACTCATTGTACTGGTGGCCTATGTATATAAGTATTATTTTAATGTTAATATAAGATATTATTAGGAACAAGAATGGATTTTAAAAATGTTGTCATTTCTGAAAAAGCAAACATGAGTATCTATAATGGTGCCCAACAAGGTTAACTCGTAAAACAGACAATAGGCTTTGAATGATTCTATATACTTTATCAAACCAACGTTAATATCGATTCTAGACAACAAATAAAGCATCAACCGTGTCTTTAACACTTTTTTTTATCATAAAATTTAATTAATGAGAATCTGATCTTTATATTATTTTGCGTAACATTGAATGAGAATACTAATTAAACTCATCAAACAAACCAAACAAAAAAGTAGGAGGTGTTTTAAGGTAGTTTAGGTTGCATTTCTTGCATCTAAGGTAGTTTATGATAAACGTATAACTATAATTTTTCTTAACTCTCAAATAATATTTATTTTCAATTGAACACACACACACACATATATATGGGTTCATAAGAAAACCTTCATTTTAAAAAAAAATAAGAAAACTAACCATAATCATACCAATTAAACTTTTTTTTATCATTTTATCTTTTTTATTTCCTTTTATTATAAGATAATAAATGTAAAAAAAATTATGTATTTTAGGTTATTACATATGTGTAACTTGTATATTATACACTAGCCAAGAAAACCCGTGTATTACATGGGTTGAATAATAAAAAAATATATTTTATTTATATTAAATAATAATAAATATTTAATAATCATAAAATTATATTTAGGATAAGATATAATTGAATAATTCTTATTGTTTATTAAATTTTAATAAATTAGTAATTATTGAAATAAGAAAAATTAAGTTGTTGAAAGGTATTTTAGTCATGTCTACTTTTGTTGACTTTTTATCAAATTTCCCCATATTTTTTAAACGGTCGTAACTTTTACATACAAAATTATTTTTTGGAAAAAAAATATACCATAAAAACGAGCATTTTTTAATCTTCAAAATTAATATAGTTTTGCTATAGAAAAATTTTGTTTTTTTATTTAATTGTATCTTTTGTACAGGTCAATGTGTCTTTTGTACATGACAATGTGTCTTTTGTACATGTCATTGTGTCTTTTGTGTTTCTGATCAATGTTGTGTTTTCGTGAACAATTAAGACATAATGATGTTGCATAATACATAGTGTCAAGCAAAGATGACACAATGACGAGTATAAATAACACAATGATCTTTAAAAAGATACAATTACCTGTAAAAATACAAAATGACGAGTATATGAACAATTTGTACACGTCACTGTGTCTTTTGTATAAGTCATTGTGTCTTTTTGTATAAACATTGTGTCTTTTGTGTTTCTGCTCAATATTGTGTTTTCCAAAACAATTAAGATACAATAATGTTGCTGAATACATAATATTAAGCAAGAATGACACAACGACAAGTATAAATAACACATTGATGTTTAAAAAAGACACAATTACCTGTAAAAAAGGACACAATTATTTATAAGAAAAACACAAAAAAATAATTATACACAAACGTTTAAAAAGACACAATGACGATAATTAGACACAATGAGCTGAAAAAATGTTTAATTTTTTGTAACAACATTATACTCATTTTAAAGATAAAAAATGTTCGTTTTTATGATATATTTTTTTGTAAAAATGATATCCTATATAAAAGTTATAAACGTTTAAAAATGTGGGGAGAAAGTGGTTATGACTAAATTACCTTATAATAACTTTTCCCTCTAAAATTTTAAAATTTTCCTCTTAAATTTGATCTCATGATTTAATGATTAATAATCTTTCTTAGAATATTTAGGATAAAGAGCCTATTTAGTTGAACATAATCCTACTAATGATTAATATATATATATAAGTTTATAAGTTACGTACGAAACTTTTTGAATTGCATATACGTAACTTCGTGATCTACATATTTTATTTTCAAAAATCTATTTTTTTATTATAACATTTCTAACCTTATAATCAAAAAAATATGAATTTTTTTTTTAAATTTATTGATTAATATGAGTTTTCTTGATTTTCTTTAAAATGATAGTTTTCTTATGAACCTTCCTTTATATATGAATTGTAGTATGTGTGTGTATTGTATTATATGATAACGTAATCCTAGATACTTAGAAAATTTTGTCTTAAAATCCTAAAAAAGTTGTTATTCTCAATTGCTCTTTTATTGATTTAAAATATAAAAAATCCACTTTATTATGATATATTGATTGCACATTTTTTTCCAGGGTTGAAAGTGAGTGAAAAAAATTAGATTAAATGTTAACTCTTTAAAATTGAATATCAAATAATACAATCTTTATGCACACACATGTGTTGGAACTAATAATAACTTATTTTATTGATATATCCCGAAATAACTTATCAAAATCAATACAAATTGTTGGTTTTTTTCGAATATCATTATTATGTTAGTGAAACACTTTCTTCTTTGATATATATATATATATATATATATATATATATTCATTTAAGATTTTACGGTACCATTAATTGTTTTTTTATATATAACATTAATGTAAAAAAAACTTACATATGTATAAAATCCTCCGACGCATGTAAATTTACACATACATATAAAACAATTAAGTGTTGAACTAATGTAATAATAATATTCGAAAAAGAACAACGATTCAAATTGACCTTGAATAGTTATCTCGAGTTATTTCAATTATGTATGGTTAATATAAGTTCTCAATCATACACACACACATACAAACACATATACTAAGTTAGAAACTGATGCATTGCACATGATTGGATAAATAAAATATTAAAAACGACTAGTATAAGTGTAAAAATAAAAAAACGAAAAAAAAAACTGTAAATAACTTAATATTTATAAAGTATATATTAATAAAGAAATTAAAAAATATATTGCTTAATTTCATAAAATTTATTTTGAATATTATTGTTATTTGATGTTATTTTTTTAATAAAAGATAGAATTAATAATCATTATTTATTAAGAGAAAGTCAAAAATAAAACTTTCGGAATGTGTTTAATTTATTTTTATTTATTAGTGTGTGTTGTGTAAAGGTTGGTCCTTGTCTCTTCTGTTTGTAACGTGAATATAGATTCTCCATTTACTTTTTTTTTCATCTAGGAATTTGTACCAAACCCACTTATATAGACAATAACACTTAATTAAATACAATAAATATTGTTATAATATTTATGATAATAAGTTACGGATCTAAGTCTTGTAGTGGAAAAAAAGATAGAAAAAAATTACTGTTAAAAAATAGGTTTTTTAATATATGCACTAAAATTTATTAATGACAAATTATAAATGAAGTGAAAATAGTTTATACTTATTATAATATGTCTGAATTGGTAACGGATTCAATATTTGTTTCAAACGTTATAAAAGAATTACATTTTATTTTTCAAGAATCTTTATTAAGGTTCCTAATGGAAAAACAAGTAAGGAATCAAGGAAAAGTTAATAATATAAATATTATAACAAATAAGTACTAAATTAATTTCCCAAACAAGACTTAATAATTTATTATATATGGCTGGCTGCATTGACCTACATTTTTTTAAAGTAGCATATAAATTACATATTATACAAGTAGGAACATGGCATGTGACAAGTTACTAGGTTGGTCATACAGCTTGGTGTTTAAATCTAGTTTGGTTTTGACCAACTCTTTTTTGTCTTTCATATTTTTGGGCTTATTGGGCTTCAGGTCACATCCAATAAACTTTTTTACTGGAGGGGCCGTTATCTATCAAGCCTGCCAATGATTGTGATTGCCTAACTACATGGCTACATTGTTTTAAATGCACCATGTCAATTATACATCACATGGCAACATTTATATGTCGTCCATTATACCTACACATAGGGCTGTAAACGAGCACTTGTTCGTGTTCGTTCGTTTAACTTTTAACTTGTTCACGAACGCTTACCGAACGAAAATTCTTGTTCATGTTCGTTCATTAAGGATTTAGCTTGTTCATGAACGCTAACGGACACATATTATTGAAACTATAAAAATCAACATTTTTAATCTCAAGCAATGGAAATAATCATTTATAAATATATAAATTAAGATATTATATTATTAAACTAAAAATAATTTTAAGTATTATGGTATTAAACTAAAAATTAAAATAAACAACACATTTAATGAATAAATATAAATGAACTTAACCGAACATAAACGAACGTAAACGAACATGTTACCAAACGTTCACGAACACAAATGAACGAACACGACATTTGTTCATGTTCGTTCATTTAACTAAACGAACGGAATTTTTTTGTTCGTGTTCGTTCGTTTATTAAACGAACGAACATAAACGAACTTCCCGCCGAACGGTTCACGAACTGTTCGCTGAACGTTCGGTTCGTTTACAGCCCTACCTACACCTACACATTTATGGGATATAAATTTAAATTTAGGGTTTGTGTGTCCAAAAAACTTCTCTTAACCTCTTCACCACCACCCGCACTAACCACCATCATCACCGCTTCCATCACCTTCTGTACATTCTATCGTATTCTTGATATTGACTTGATCCTAGATCGGATGTGGAAACAAAAATCAGGCGCCTAATTCGAACGCATAAGCATATAAACCTCATGAGCGGTTATGCAATTTAATTTTTCTAGAAGCCTAAAGCGATAAGCATTACATGACAAGTGTTGCAATTACTTCAAATGTAAAATTAGGCACATCAAAGATTATTCTTGCGTTATAAGCAATAATTTAAAAATTAGGCACGACTGATCATATAGCATACCATGAAGCAAACTGGACCCTTCTAAGATCACGCACAAACTGTAGCTAAAAAGCATCGGATATGTCGTATATGTCGACTATATCCTAAATACTAAGATTCCTTCTCTATCAGACTCTGCATAAAGAACTCATGAGATTAGCATTCACTTCTAGAAACTTAAATATTAAGGAAAATAATTGGTTTGAGCCTTGAACGTCTCCTTTTCTTATAAGTTAACAGCTTAACAGTTTTAGTATGTAGCGAGAAATGAGAAAATTGAAAAGCCTAATAAAGAAAGGAAAGTATCACCTACTCCTTCGAATGAATATTGTTAAATTTATACGTGACTGCCACAAACACGAAAAGAACACAACGTGAAAATTTTGAGTTTTGGGACTCTTTTTTTAATTTGTTTAATAAACAAGGTGTATTCATGTTAACTTATTTAACCCGTTTAGTTAAAAAGATCATGTTCAAATTAACATGTTTTAGTTTGTGTCAAATGACTTATTTAGATAAATGTGTTAAATGCTACTGTAAGACTAGTCAACTTTAGAGGTGTTCATCGGGTCGGGTAACGAGTTATTCGGGTTTTATCGAATCGGGTTATTCGGATTTGAAATTTTTTGTGGTCTGTCCGAAACCCGACCCGACCCTAATCTCAAAATATATTATCCGACCCGAACAACCTGAATACATATACAACCACCTTACCCAGTATATTCCCACTTTTCAGTAGGGTCTGGGAGGGAAGGATAGATACAAACCTTACCCCTATCCCAATTGGGATAGAGAGGCTGCTCCGAAAGAGTCCCCGGCTCAAAGTTGTCGTTTAAAGTTGAACAACCTGAATACATATAACAAGACTTAAATCTTTGAAATTGATATATTGTGTTTAAGAAAAAGAAGGGTTAATTGGTGATAGACTTATCATTGACAATTCCATCAACACTTGAAAACTATTCATGAGTCTTTTGTGAAGTGACCGGAGGTGATCAAGATATTGAATTTAGATTTGCAATAGATCACCAGTAGAAGGTCCATCTCAACTGGGTCTCCCCATTAGACGATGGAAAGCTTGCACAAAAATCTTATTTGATAACATATTCTTGTCGTTACCAAAGAATAATTCACTACCTATTCATTGAGAAGTTGTTCCCATGACAAAACTAAGTTAGAGGTGTATGTGGTCATCAGTAATAATCTCACTTCATGATGATTATGCTAATGTCAGTATGAATTATTCTAAAACAATGTGTCATATGTCAACAAAATCTAATTTGTATAAAATCTACGAATATATTTTTGATAAAATTACAAAGTAGTTATTTTCTATTTAAAAATTGTAGGTTTTATCAATTATATTTAAAAACAATATTGAGCACCTATTATTATTTGCAACTCATTACTTCATATAGCCAAACTGTCAGCAAAAAATTCAGTTAATTTTCTAAAAATAACAATTTTACTCTCATGTTTAAATAACTAAAATATATCTATGTATAAAAAGCCACTCACAAACTCGTGTCCTCTTTATGCTCTTTCTCACTCTTTATGTGTGATCTTTCTCCCTTCTTCAAGCAAAATTTATTATTCAAATCACATACAACCTATTTTAGGTACCCTTTTTTTCCCCTTGAATAAAGGTTTATAATACCACCAATTTTGCATAGTGAACTAGTGTCATCCATGAATAATGCAGAAATTTTGGGTCTAGTATGAACATAAAAATCTACATTCATCTATGGATAAGAAAATCCCTTCTCCATCTTTTATCATCTTCTTATCAACACCATTTCCCATTAATCAGTCTTCGATTAGCAGCTAACTAGTTGGTAACTTAAGCTTTCAAAAGGTTATTTAGCATGTGATTGTGAAACTCAGTAAACTATCGATACTGTGTAGAGTTTTGTTAAACCACAGCCAGATTTTACTAGATCTCTATTTCAAGCTCAATCGATCTTGTTTTACTTGGTCAGTTATTTTGGTTCATTGCATTCTCACTTAAATTCATCATAATTTTGGTGATGCTTTATCCTTTTTTGTGAATAAAAAAGGTGGAATAATCACCATCAAGAACTGTGCTTGGGTTGGGTTGTCGGAGATGGTTGTTGACACTTTACACTTAAATGAATTCAAAAGCACACACCATTAACTCTTAATATAGTCCATAAATTTATGGTGTATTTATTGAGCTATATATGCCGTTTAAATCAACAAAATGCCTAAAGTGCTCCACTCATCTACATCTAAAATATGTAGCAAAACTAATTGTTCAACACTTATGATCAGTGATAATGTAGGGTATGGCTAAAGAAAGTCTTATCAATCTTGGCAAGGTTTAGATTACTTAGCTAAGCTATAAAGTTTGAGCAAGCCAGGTTAGGTAAACTCGTTCCCTCTATAAATAACACGACATTCCCACACTATCATCCATCCCATTTTCAAGTAAATCATACTTAGCATCTTAACATTCTCTCTTTCTTTATAATATTTTATCTCTCTCTTCTCTGCTACTTTATATAAACAAGAGCTCCTTGGCCAGATCTGGACAAGGTTCTAGCCCTGGAACTATCAGAATACCACTACCATACATTCCTTCTTGTCAGCCTTGGCAACCACAACTCTCTCATCTCTTATCTTTTATAATTACTTGTTATATGTCTTTCGTTTAATTATATTGTATAGATTACTGACTTGAGTGTCATAGTATCCTCGGGGATAATCCCTTTGGGTTTTCTAACGTATATTTTCCATGTTGTTGCAGTTAGGATCCATGTTCGGGATAGTTAGATGAGAGTGTACCCAAATATGACCATAAAGAATCGGACATTTTAAACATAGTATGAACATGGCCAAATAATTAATAACATGAAGAAGTTGGCACATTAACATAGTAGAAATTTATCTTTGATGGAATGATGTTGATCAACAATAAAGATGGTGAATGTGTTTTAGTTTATATATATTTTTAACAAATAGTATAGAGAAGATGATGAAGTAGGCGAGGGGTAGAGAGTATTTTTTTTAGCGATCTTTTAATTTTTTTTATTTAAATTATATTTCAGGCGTTTAACATATCATTTGGCTAAAAAGTTGAAGACAATTAGAATAAAGAGTGTATTATGTTACAAACAATAAACATAAAGATTTGTGGCAAACATTAAGGATAAAAGAATGTTCTTTTCAAAAAAATAAATTAACAAAGAATGCAATTTGTAACTTCATATTTAGTGGTTTACCAACCGTATGTTGTGGCGACGGTCAACATGATATTAAAATCTAGACACAAATAAAAGAATGTCGCAATGGTTTTTGATATGTCTAAAAACTCAAAAGTGTACTATATCATAAAAACGAACGCTACTTGTAACACCCAAACTTTCCACATGATTACACGCGTCCCATTTTAGGTCCCAGATTAAACTTTCTCAAAAATTTTGTTCGGAAGCGTAAAAATAACATTTCATAAGTTAAACACACTCAATTTCAATCATTTACATTTATGATTAATAAAAACTAGTGTGTTTAAGTTTAATACCATCAGAGAATTTTACATAACGTTTGGTTCTGCTTCATAACATGCCCGATCAGATCGCCCGATGCATATCTATCTTTGACCTGTAACATCACATATAAGTCACCATTAGTTCATACGAACTAAGTAAGTAACCCCTTCCCGAGTTCCCACAACTCATTTAACACATCCACATACATATCATATGGATGTTTATTATATCTAGATAATAATATATTATCCAATACCACTTTATCACCAGCACCTCTGGCTAATTTAAAACACAATAATCACCACATATATATATATCATTGGCTCAACCAATTTCCCACACACCTGTGGTTTTAACAATTCAATTTCCGGTGTAACCGGTTATCCACACATTGGTGGTATCATACACATATTAAGTCTTAAGATGTTCACCCACCGGTCCTTCCATCTAAGACAACTCATAGCACCTCTAACTAGTGTATCCCGTAACACATTACAGATACACTACCGATGTACCAAACATAATTTGGTAACAATATTCAATCACCTACAAAACTATCCACTAGTGGGTCGTTTCCACCCAAAACCCCATGAATCACCCATCCATGTACAATTATTATAATTTAACACCACACATACATGTGCATATTTCCAATTCACCATTTGTTCACACGCCTTGTGAATCAATTACATGGGAATTGCAGGTTTTATGTTCACACACCTTGTGAATCCAAAACATGCGCTTTACCAATCCAACATCTACACATTCGTAGATCACCACACATTCACACACCGTATGACTCATGCAGCCATAATAACCACCATCATGTTCACGACATGTTCACACACATTGTGAATCATGCAGCAACCATAACCACTATCACGACCACGGTATGTTCACACACACTGTGAATCATGCAGCAACAATAACCACAATCACGATAACGGCATGTTCACACACCTTGTGAATCATGCAGCAACGATAACCATAATCATGATAACGGCATGTTCACACACCTTGTGAATCTATTACATTGGAATTACATGTCTTATGTTCACACACCTTGTGAATCAGCATGCATATTTCCAATCCACCATTTGTTCACACACCTTGTGAATCTATTACATTGGAATTACATGTCTTATGTTCACACACCTTGTGAATCAGCATGCACATTTCCAATCCACCATTTGTTCACACACCTTGTGAATCAATTACATTGGAATTGCAAGTTTTTATGTTCACACACCTTGTGAATCCAAACATGCACATTACCAATTCAACATTTGTTCACACACCTTGTGAATCAATTACATTGGAATTGCAAGTTTTTATGTTCACACACCTTGTGAATCCAAACATGCACATTACCAATTCAACATTTGTTCACACACCTTGTGAATCAATTACATTGGAATTGCAAGTTTTTATGTTCACACACCTTGTGAATCCAAACATGCACATTACCAATTCAACATTTGTTCACACACCTTGTGAATCAATTACATTGGAATTGCAAGTTTTATGTTCACACACCTTGTGAATCCAAACATGCACATTACCAATTCAACATCTACGCATTCGTAGATCACCACATGTTCACACACACTGTGAATCATGCAACAATAATAACCACAATCATTTATATAAACACCAAAATCATATTGATTAATCCCCGGTTCATCCGGTTATTCCAATGCAAATATATTGCATACACGTTTCTCATAGAAACACCACAACACAAACTAAAGGATTTCTCATCCATTAGTTTCAATCACATATCAGGCACACAAGTAGACTCATTCTACTTCTTATATGTAATGTTACACTAAGTTGGGTAACTTACCTGGTTCAAGCGGTTGTTCACTTCCTACAACCTCTTTTCCACCTCTGTGAATTGTCACTTGACGTTCACCACCAACACCTAGTTGCATATTCACACATATACAATTATATTCAATACATATAACACATACAATCAAGTTCAACTCACTTGACTGGTTTGACTTTCTCAAGGTCAACTTATCACATAATTGACTCTATCTTACTATATTTAGTAAGTATTAGTCAATTAATCATATCCCATGCCTTCCTTAGGCATTTCATCAAATAATTGATGTTCATTATATTAGTTATGATCTCAATCACTTCTTTTAATCAAAATTCATTTATGATCATAACTGTTAATAATTTTTAACATCAATTCATCAAAATAATCATTTAACCCATGGATCATAATCCATATATATTTCAAAACAACAATTTACCCATCCTACTAGTTATCATACCATGATATGGGTTTCATAACAACCGGACATTATCCCGGCTTCAAAACGAAGATTTCACCATCAAAACATCAAATTCTTCGTTTCTAACCATCCCTAGTTATCAACTAGGCGATAATCAATACCCATAATCATAATAATACATTCAAAACTAAATTTAATCCACAGAATATCAAACTAGTAGGAGAGTTCGAATCGTTACCCTTTTCAACGAAGTTCTCGGATGAAAACAACGATCAGGAGTTGTAGAATCGAACCTTAGCTCGATCTGAACATCTGGATGGCTTCAGAACTTCATTTTGATAATCAAAATTCGATCAGATCGTCCCTGGGTGTGTTAAAGTCGAGAGAAAGAGTTTTTGAAAACTCTTCTGCAAGTTTTCTGATTAAAACTTGATTCACCAAACCGCCTCACCCGTCGCGTACCGCGAAGCGGGGCAAAAGAATTCTTCGCGTACCGCGAAGAAATCCGGAGAAATCAGATATTTTGGGTGCTTCGCGTACCGCGAAGGAGCCTCAGAAACATCTTCGCGTACCGCGAAGAGTCTGTTACCCAATTTTCTTCTTTTCGCGATTCCGGACAATCCGTAACTCCGTTTCGCGCACGGTTTTCTCCCACGTTCACCATTTCTCATATACTATCAACCTATAATAATTACAATCATCAAATCAACATGAATTTATAAAACGATCACATGTGCTCTTGCCATTGATGACGTAATTCTCACATGTTTTCAAATTAAACAATTACAATCGTTCAATTAACGACTATTTCAAGTACATTCATTTATTAAAAACAGGTTGTTACAAATCTCCCCTCCTTACAAAGGTTTCGTCCTCGAAACCGCTTATATCTTAAAAGAAAGGATAAAATTTCCTGCTCTCATCTTCTGACTCCCACGTGGCGTCAGATTCTCTTTTATATTTTTCAATTGAACCTTTACCTGGTTCAGGGACTTGTTTCTCAACTGTTAGACATTTCGGTCTAATATAACTACCGGCCTTTCCACATAGTTCAACTTGCCATCAATTTCCAAGTCTTCTAGTGGCACATAAACCGATTCATCCGCCAAACATTTTCTCAGATATGACACATGAAAAGTGTCATGTATGGCATTCAATTTCTCCGGTAGCTCAAGACGATAAGCAACATCGTTAAATTCGAGCTATAATCTTGAATGGTCCAATAATACGCGGCTTAAGTTCCCTTGCTTTCTAAAACATAAACACCTTTCCAAGTAGAGATCTTTAACAATACAAAATTTTCAACCTGGAACTCAATAATCCTCCTATGCTTATCAACATAGGAATTCTGACGGTCTTGTGCCGCCTTTAAATGAACTAGAATCTAATCTATTCGTTAATTCGTTACTTTAACTACCTTTTTATTTGCCAGTTCTCATTGCCCAACTTCTCCCCAACATACAGGAGTCAACATTTCCTCCCATTCAACATTTCATATGGAGGCATTCCAATACTGGAATGACAACTATTATTATATGAGAACTCGGCTAAAGGGAAATAATCAGCCCTACTTCCCAAAATCAATTATGCACGCTTGTAACATATCCTTCAACGTTTGAATGGTCCTTTCACTTTGACCATCAATCTGAGGATGATACGCCGTGCCTATCAACAATCCTAATTCTCCCTGGAAATTTTTCCAGAAATGAGAAGTAAATCAAGTGTCTCGATCCAAATTAATCGTCACTGGCACACCATGCCTAGACACCACTTCTCTAACCTATATTTCAATCATAATTGAACATTTACCCTTAGATAAACATGATCATTATACATGATTCGACAATATCAATCTGCAATTGATTACTTGGTTTGACTTTCATCATTCAAACCAAACCATACACTCAAGTGTATTTCTACATACATCTTACCTCTCTTTTGAATATTCACATAAATATTCTCCTCATCATATTATGAATATCCTATTTCTTTATAAATAGGCATAACTTTGACTTTTTAAAGTCAAATATCATGTATAATGTACTTTATATATAACCACAACCGAATGACTTAACATTCACATTGATCATTTAACACAACACATATGTGCACACAAAACTCCATCTGTGCATCATATTTCCCAAAAGTCAACTTAAACAATTTGACTCTTGAAATTTGATGTCTACATTCCTGTAGATCATCTTTTGTTCACCATAACATCTACATTATAATGGTTGTTTACACTCTTGTAAATCAACTCAATCATTATTACTAGTTGAATGTTCACATACCTCGTAAATCATTCAACTACAATAACGACACTAACCATAACCTTTTACATCCGCTTCACTTAAAACAACCAATCACATATATGCTAATTGCACAAACAATTGTAGTGTGGACTCACACAGTCCTATGACTACAAATTCAACAAAACGAGTGACTCATTATCATGTACATATACATGAATTACCCCCAACGCCACAAAAATGTGGACTTACATGACAAATACCAACGCCATTTCATTATGGACTTACATGTTAATATTAATGCCACACACCAGTGGTCTTACATCAGTTTCACACGAATGTGAAACGTCACCCATTATCAGTGTCAATTATTTTAAACATATAATGACACTTTCTATTAGTTATGCAATGTATCATAACATTAATCAATTTCAACAATCCAAATACCACCCCATGTGGTTTCATATTCATATATTTCCACACAATGTGGATTATCATTAATTTATAGTGTCAACTATAAATTATCATTTAATAACACCTTTCAACTTATGCAATTAGCACATAACATTCATTCAATACTACAAACATTTGTCAAGTAGTTACTTACCACCATCATGTGGTTTCATATCCCCAACATTTCATGACACACATGGTCAATTTACCATTCATTTTATCACAATTACTACAAGTCAATTACAAGTAGTAACAACAAACATAATCACATTAACCATAAGCACTAATATGTTTTATGGTTGCATATTAGTGAGTAAATAACTCACCTATTCACATTAACCATAACTTTGACTTTTTAAAAGTCAACATCATTCAACACATACTCACATATTGACCAATCCACACGCATGTGGATTTTTCCAAATACCTCACTAAGGAGGATTTCTATGACAAATTCAATGTCATTCCAAGATGGTTTTACACATCTATCACAAGGCCACTCACTAGTGGACTTATATGATAAATCCAATGTCATCCACCGATGGTCTTACATGTTAAATCCAATTCAATGTGTCAATTACTATCAACATGTAATGACACTATCACAAGTTATGAAATAATATCATAACATTCACCATACGTATACACATTGTATACTTACAAGTCTATATATCACGCATATAGATTATATGCACATTATATCAATTATTAACATGTTTAAATCATTACATCTCAAACTTAAACATGTATGAACACATAAACATAATTATGTGTCTTTTTCCCATTTTACCCTAAACGGGTCAAATTATACATTTTTAATTTGTGTATACACACCAAAACATTTTCCATGTTCAAATGGATTAATTCCCCCAACACCTCAAGTGTTATTACCTACACTCATGTAGGTCTTTTCACATTAATCTTCCAATTCATTTATCCTGAATTGGTAACACTATTACTTACAAGTAATAGACACATTAAGCTCATAACACCTTACCTAATCTCAATAGCCTAAGTATAAAATGATTCCCATAAGAACTTGTTCATATCATGTTGGCACTAGTAAGTTGGCCAGACATACTAGTCCACTCATTATATGCCCAATTCCTTACTTCCTTCATTTCATACTCAAGACATTGATTTTGGTTCCAAACAATCACATAATCACACTTAACATGTAATGATTCACATTACATTTAACAATTATAATACAGGACATAGATATGCTAACCTCATACATTCGGCATCATGATCGGGTCTTCGAATCAAACGTTATGTTTTCATATCAAGAGCAGAAGAGTTTGAGATCAAGACGCACTTGATTCACTCAAACCATTGCTCTGATACCAACTCTGTAACACCCAAACTTTCCACATGATTACACGTGTCCCATTTTAGGTCCCAGATTAAACTTTCTCAAAAATTTTGTTCGGAAGCGTAAAAATAACATTTCATAAGTTAAACACACTCAATTTCAATCATTTACATTTATGATTAATAAAAACTAGTGTGTTTAAGTTTAATACCATCAGAGAATTTTACATAACGTTTGGTTCTGCTTCATAACATGCCCGATCAGATCGCCCGATGCATATCTATCTTTGACCTGTAACATCACATATAAGTCACCATTAGTTCATACGAACTAAGTAAGTAACCCCTTCCCGAGTTCCCACAACTCATTTAACACATCCACATACATATCATATGGATGTTTATTATATCTAGATAATAATATATTATCCAATACCACTTTATCACCAGCACCTCTGGCTAATTTAAAACACAATAATCACCACATATATATATATCATTGGCTCAACCAATTTCCCACACACCTGTGGTTTTAACAATTCAATTTCCGGTGTAACCGGTTATCCACACATTGGTGGTATCATACACATATTAAGTCTTAAGATGTTCACCCACCGGTCCTTCCATCTAAGACAACTCATAGCACCTCTAACTAGTGTATCCCGTAACACATTACAGATACACTACCGATGTACCAAACATAATTTGGTAACAATATTCAATCACCTACAAAACTATCCACTAGTGGGTCGTTTCCACCCAAAACCCCATGAATCACCCATCCATGTACAATTATTATAATTTAACACCACACATACATGTGCATATTTCCAATTCATCATTTGTTCACACGCCTTGTGAATCAATTACATGGGAATTGCAGGTTTTATGTTCACACACCTTGTGAATCCAAAACATGCGCTTTACCAATCCAACATCTACACATTCGTAGATCGCCACACATTCACACACCGTATGACTCATGCAGCCATAATAACCACCATCATGTTCACGACATGTTCACACACATTGTGAATCATGCAGCAACCATAACCACTATCACGACCACGGTATGTTCACACACACTGTGAATCATGCAGCAACAATAACCACAATCACGATAACGGCATGTTCACACACCTTGTGAATCATGCAGCAACGATAACCATAATCATGATAACGGCATGTTCACACACCTTGTGAATCTATTACATTGGAATTACATGTCTTATGTTCACACACCTTGTGAATCAGCATGCATATTTCCAATCCACCATTTGTTCACACACCTTGTGAATCTATTACATTGGAATTACATGTCTTATGTTCACACACCTTGTGAATCAGCATGCACATTTCCAATCCACCATTTGTTCACACACCTTGTGAATCAATTACATTGGAATTGCAAGTTTTTATGTTCACACACCTTGTGAATCCAAACATGCACATTACCAATTCAACATTTGTTCACACACCTTGTGAATCAATTACATTGGAATTGCAAGTTTTTATGTTCACACACCTTGTGAATCCAAACATGCACATTACCAATTCAACATTTGTTCACACACCTTGTGAATCAATTACATTGGAATTGCAAGTTTTTATGTTCACACACCTTGTGAATCCAAACATGCACATTACCAATTCAACATTTGTTCACACACCTTGTGAATCAATTACATTGGAATTGCAAGTTTTATGTTCACACACCTTGTGAATCCAAACATGCACATTACCAATTCAACATCTACGCATTCGTAGATCACCACATGTTCACACACACTGTGAATCATGCAACAATAATAACCACAATCATTTATATAAACACCAAAATCATATTGATTAATCCCCGGTTCATCCGGTTATTCCAATGCAAATATATTGCATACACGTTTCTCATAGAAACACCACAACACAAACTAAAGGATTTCTCATCCATTAGTTTCAATCACATATCAGGCACACAAGTAGACTCATTCTACTTCTTATATGTAATGTTACACTAAGTTGGGTAACTTACCTGGTTCAAGCGGTTGTTCACTTCCTACAACCTCTTTTCCACCTCTGTGAATTGTCACTTGACGTTCACCACCAACACCTAGTTGCATATTCACACATATACAATTATATTCAATACATATAACACATACAATCAAGTTCAACTCACTTGACTGGTTTGACTTTCTCAAGGTCAACTTATCACATAATTGACTCTATCTTACTATATTTAGTAAGTATTAGTCAATTAATCATATCCCATGCCTTCCTTAGGCATTTCATCAAATAATTGATGTTCATTATATTAGTTATGATCTCAATCACTTCTTTTAATCAAAATTCATTTATGATCATAACTGTTAATAATTTTTAACATCAATTCATCAAAATAATCATTTAACCCATGGATCATAATCCATATATATTTCAAAACAACAATTTACCCATCCTACTAGTTATCATACCATGATATGGGTTTCATAACAACCGGACATTATCCCGGCTTCAAAACGAAGATTTCACCATCAAAACATCAAATTCTTCGTTTCTAACCATCCCTAGTTATCAACTAGGCGATAATCAATACCCATAATCATAATAATACATTCAAAACTAAATTTAATCCACAGAATATCAAACTAGTAGGAGAGTTCGAATCGTTACCCTTTTCAACGAAGTTCTCGGATGAAAACAACGATCAGGAGTTGTAGAATCGAACCTTAGCTCGATCTGAACATCTGGATGGCTTCAGAACTTCATTTTGATAATCAAAATTCGATCAGATCGTCCCTGGGTGTGTTAAAGTCGAGAGAAAGAGTTTTTGAAAACTCTTCTGCAAGTTTTCTGATTAAAACTTGATTCACCAAACCGCCTCACCCGTCGCGTACCGCGAAGCGGGGCAAAAGAATTCTTCGCGTACCGCGAAGAAATCCGGAGAAATCAGATATTTTGGGTGCTTCGCGTACCGCGAAGGAGCCTCAGAAACATCTTCGCGTACCGCGAAGAGTCTGTTACCCAATTTTCTTCTTTTCGCGATTCCGGACAATCCGTAACTCCGTTTCGAGCACGGTTTTCTCCCACGTTCACCATTTCTCATATACTATCAACCTATAATAATTACAATCATCAAATCAACATGAATTTATAAAACGATCACATGTGCTCTTGCCATTGATGACGTAATTCTCACATGTTTTCAAATTAAACAATTACAATCGTTCAATTAACGACTATTTCAAGTACATTCATTTATTAAAAACAGGTTGTTACACTACTCTATCTTAAAATTAAAAAAAATACCCAATCAAAAAAATAAACGCATTAAACCATAATGAAAAAGAAAAAAACATAAAGCAAAATCAGAAATAAAATATATTGCTTCGGATAAAAATACTATTTTCTTGGTGTTAATTTAATATCTTCCTGTCTAATAATTGATTGCAAGAAAATATCACATGGCATGCTCTTATTAATTCCAAAATAAATTTTTATTTTTAAATATAAAAATTAACCATTAATGTTATCAATTAATAATATACATTGTTTACATAAATACACTAAATAAATACTAATAATTAATAATATGATAATAAATTGTATCTATGTATAATGCGCGTGAGTGTGTTAACTATTAAGAACATTTTTTTATAAATTTTTGTTTTTTAAGCTTTTTAATATAAAAAGGTATAGTAAATATTATTAGTTTTGATAATAATGTAAATTTAAAAGAATGTAATAAAAATTATTTTATCATGTAAATATATGAAGACATAGTTATAAAATCATATATTTTTATTTATAAATTAGTGTAATACACGAATCCATAACCTAGTATGATAATAAAAAGACATTTTCTTTAATTTGGTTGTATTTTTAACATCTAATTACAATGGCACCCTCGTGTAATAACTCGGAAAAGAAAGGCTATTGGTGGTTTGATGATGATGATGATCGAGAAGGAGCGCAAACAAAAGTTGATCTTAAGGGCAATTAAGAAAAGACGGGTGATTTTCTCTCTTTTTTTATTTCTTTTTTTTATTCTCGAATATGCTTTCTTCAAACCTCCGATCAACCCTTTAGGGTATGCATTTCTTCAACTAGTCACTCATTTTCATCAATTTTTACGCTAATTTTCGTTAAAGGTTTCAAATCTTTAAAAAGAAGCTTAATTTGATGTGGGTTGATCATGCGTTCATTATCATTGGTTTTAGGAAAAGGGTTTTTCATCGGATTACTGGGTACTAACCATTGTTCTATTTCTATTCGGTTCAATTTTAGGGCTTTTCAGGTTGAAGGAATTGAAGTGTTGCTTAATTAAGCTCTGAAACTTGTTGATGATAGAAAAGGTATAGTTGAATTTTTATATTAATCTTTAACTTTGACTGCTGCAGTTGATTTTGTTGGGAACATGATATTTGTTAATTATTTGGTGAAGAGTAGTTTAGTTTCAAGAATATTTAGGCTAATTTTGACTATTTGAATGGGATTGTTGATTGGAAGTTGGAACTACTTGATTTGTTTATCCAGGGGTAAGAAATCAAAAGAAACCAGAAAACAGAATAATGAAGTTAAATCTGCAAAATGTACCTTGTTTAAGTGCTAATTGCATTATTCAATAATTTATGTATGTTTTGTTTTTAGTTTTGGTAAATTTGGTGTGTGTGAAAATTGGGGGTAATGCTTGATTCTTGTTGAATTCCTTTTCAATGTTAAAGGCAAAAAAAGGTTTTTTTTTTTTTTTTTTTTTTTTTTTTGAGTTATGACATGTTGAATATCTATAGTAGAACAAAGGAGATTCATAAGGGAGTGAACAAAAGCATGTGTGGCTTTAAAAAAGAAGGGAAGTGTCGATTTGGAACGCAAGGCTTATATGCTTGTGATAGTTCAACTAAACTTAATAGATCCTAGTTACATTTTTAGGATAATTATTTGTCAGTTTTACTATGGTTTGCATAGCATTTATCAACTATCGTAAGTATCTCAGGATAATAATACATAGCGTTAGTGCTATGTTTTTAAGTGTATCATGATTCATGTTCATATTAGTTAATTTATGTTAGGTGATAATTTGGTGTATGGTGTATTATGCATGATTCTCAAGAATCTTACTTGATTTAATGATTTATCTAATGCACGTCTTTAGCTGTTACTATGTTTGGATTTATGTATCATAAACTTAACTCTAAAGTTGTAGAGTTGTGGTCATGCCTGAGATGAAATTAGTAATGCGATAATTTTATTTTTAATTTGGGAACTAAGATCACGTGCTACATTTCACTTTCTTGTTGATCATGAGTGTAATTCTTTGTGTGTTATATCTTTCCATTTTCGCGTGATCAGGATTTATATGCTGCCTATCATAAGATATAACGGGACAACAAAATACACTTTACTCTGGTCCAGTGCTTAATATGGAACAACTTCATCATCTTGAACCTTGTATGATATCTTATGGTGGGGTCGCATGTTTTCCACGACCTTATGACAGTCGCACAATATTACCGCCTCCTGGAAACAGAACTACTTTTGAACCATGTTTCCTGCCTGAAAATCATGGGCAGCTTCCTTACATGATCACCCAATACAATGGTGATCACTGCAATACGTTCATGATACCTTCACCTAGTGCCAATGTTTTTTCAGTTCCCATGAATCATGATCATTTGCCATTTTCAAACAATCATCAAATCTTTGAGAGGAACAGAAGTTTATTTATGGATGGATCTAATCTTGTATATAAAAGATCAGGTTCTTCGGCTGCAGTCCCTATGACATCTGAGGGGAATAGAGCCACTGGTGCTATGGGGTTTGACTTTGACCCTGTGATGGTGCATACCAGTAGCCATTTGTTTCAAGCAGTACCTCCTCCTTGGTTGGACCTGCATAGTGCTACTGGTGTTTGTTCATGGAATCAAGCTCTTGGTGTGCCTTATTTGCAAGGTATTTGTGGCATCTTCTTCTTTTATTTTTTCCTTATTTTTCTTGAATTGATTTTACATGTTAGTTTCTTTGTTTTGTCAAATACAAATTTAAGTTTCATGTTATGCATCAACATTTTGTTTATGGTGATTAGATGAATAAACCATTTATGTTTAATTTCCGTAAACATACTTACTTAAACGCACCTTTTTTTTACTTGCTTATCATTACTTTTCAAATCATATTATTTATTCATTTTTGTTCAAAGACATGTGCCTTTCGGTTCAATCCAGAATTAGTATTTTGCCTATAAGTAGGGGTGTAAACAAGCCGAGCCGAGCCCAAGCTTGTTATGGCTCGAGCTCGGCTCATTAAGAGCTTTATGTTCAAAGCTTGAGCTCAGCTTGGCATAAAATTTTTAGGCTCGGGCTTTGCTTGTTTATTGTTTATTAATTAAATTTATTTATTTTAATTACTAATTTAATATATATTTATAATTATACTTTCAAAATTTAACATTAAATAAATGACATAAATATATTTATACTTAATAGAATGAATAAGATATATATAAATAAAAAGCTCGTTTAGGCTCGCGAGCCGGCTCTAGCTCGATATGTAAAGCTCGAGCTGGATAACTAAAGGAGCCATATTTCTTGGCTCAGGCTCGTTCAAGCTTTTTACCGATCCGAGTATTTCATGAACCAGCTTGATTCGTTTACACCCCTATCTATAAGCAATCACTGCAAAGGTTTGTATATTTGGTTGTAGTGATTGAGCATCTTTTTCTTTGTTGTTTTTAATTAAAGATATTATAATATTCAACATGTGATTAATAGATATAAACATTCCAAAAAATCTATGTGTTAAATCATAATTAAAGTATTTTAGGATGGTAGGACAGTTAGTGAAAAGATATGTTTTGAATATTGTAATATCGTATTATGAATTTTTCAGATGTAGCTCTTTATGGATATCAAGTTGCAGCCATGAGTAGAAACTCATCGGCTTACATGCATCCTCCTCTTATGAGACCTCCTCAAGGTCCAAACGATGTTTATCATCCACCACTACTGTCACCACTACAACCACAAAACATGGATATGCATTCGCAACTACCATCAACTTCGCATAGGCATTTTTCAGCCACCTCCGCCACATATAATGATGCAGATCCTGGGCTTAGGTTTGTGAGTTCCACTATGCCACATCACGTATTGGCATACGAGGCACGTCAACAACCATTAATGAACGACTTAGTTGCAAGACATTATAGCTTTCCCCATTTTAGAGTTCTTCCTGTAGAGGTAGAGGTATTGTTCTCTCTCTCTCTATATATATATATACATATACACACACAGATATGCATATATGTATAGAATGTTTAATTACAACAACAACAACCTTACCCAGTATATTCCCACTTTTTAGTAGGGTCTGGGGGGGAAGGATAGATACAAACCTTACCCCTATCCCAATTGGGATAGAGAGGCTGCTCCGAAAGAGTCCCCGGCTCAAAGTTATCGTTTGAAATTGATCATCCCAATGATTTTAACGTTATTTTCACAAAATAATTGAAATAACGTTAAAATTAGTGCACTTTTACTTTTGCCCCTTAAGGGCCCACACATATATACATTATATGCGTGCACCACAAATGGGGCGGTATAGAATGTTTAATTGTGAACCAATATTTTGTTGAGAACCAAAAGAACCATTTATAGCCACTAGTTTTTTTTTCCAAATTAAAGTATAGTAAGGTACTTTTATGTCCTCATACTGGTAGCCTTTGATTTGATTAATCCGTGGAATGTATTTATTCTTATAATTCTTAACAACTTTTTGGTTTTCATTTGAATGCATCACTATATGACACATGTGTATGTACTTTCATATTTTTATGCAAATTTAAATTTTCCTAATTGTGAGTAACCAAAAGAATGATTGGCTTTATAAATAACCATGCTTGTTTATTCTTTTGTATACAACATCATTCTTCTAAAAATATTTGAAGTGGTAATGTTAATATATTAGTTTGGGTTGTGTTTTGTCTCAAACAGATCAAATAAAAAAAATGGTTGAAGGGTAACAAGTCAAATGACTCAAAGGGGTCAAACGAGTTAAAAATTAACAAAAGTATTTATGCGTCTAAACTTCTAAATTAATTCTACTTAATGATTTAAGACTATTATTGTTACTAAATTGTTCTTGTAATCATAATAATGTATTAGTCGTTTATATAAAATTGAACAGAAAAGGTATTTGTGTGTTAACCCAACTTAACCCAAACCTAATGACCCGTTTGAACTTGAACCTATTTTCACCTGCACATCTTGTACCTCTAGTAAATGTCAAAGAAAAAAACATTAGATTTTGCAAGAATGCGGGATTCTAGGCAAGAAGTGAGAAATGCAATGCTAGTTTTTTTTTTTTTTTTCAAATCCACATCACTTATTATTCCAATTCGTATATTTTTGACTTTTTGCAAGAATGATGGTGGGTTTGCATGAAAAGGCAAATAAGATGATTTGAAAACTGAAAAGCCAATGACTTGTTTTTTGGAATTACTTTTTTTTTTGGTTTACCAAGTGACATTTTCACCGATTCATGTTTTTGACATATATGTGGAGTTGCTATACCTTTTTTTCCCAATTCAAGTAGGACATTTAATTAATCCTCACAAAAAAAGTTAATCGAATGTGGGTTGTTTATAGGATTCTATTAAGTTTAGTTTGTTTGAGTGGATTTGTAACTTGAATTTGGCCTGAGCTGCTGACATGATAGAATGTTATTCAAGGTTTCATTGAAGAAAAATAGATTTTGATAATTCTTATTTGCAGGTGCAAGGTGAACAGTTTGGCAACAAGGATTCACGTTTGTTGGATGATTTTATTTCAGATCAAGTAAAAACAAGAATCTTTACCTCTTCTGGATCTTTGCCTGCTGATGAAGAACCTAAAATCTGTGTAATTTGTCAGGTATATATTTCTTAACAAATTCACAGTTGCCTGTGTATTCCTATTGGTTTGGTTATTTAGGCATATCACAATTATGTGTGTTTTTTTTCTTTTTTCTTTTTTCTGAACAAAACTTCGCTTGATGTAAATCCAAATCTTGGAACTTGTTGTGGATCTCTATGATATAAGCTCATAAAAATAAAGACTGCTCAACTTTTTCAATCTGTCATGCTTTGTAACTTATTGCAACATAATTATCATGCTTACAAAAGAAAAGCCATACCTGCAAAAATAATAATTTCTTAGTCATTCTTGTAAAAATGTTGGTTTGCTTGCAACAAGAGGCCAAATTTCATGGTTTGGAAACCCTTTTTTTTTTAACAACAAATTTTTTCAATAAATAACCGAAACAACTGACTTTGGCCTTCATTAGTTAGTGGATAGCAGTTTTGGTATTTGCATTTTTGGTAATTTCTACAAATATAGTGGAAGGGCATTGAGATTGTTATGTTAGAGGAACTAGTTCCTTTGTTTTGGGCTTCAAATTCAGCACTCTCTCTCTCTCTCCCTTTATTAAATTCAGTTTTTAGTTCATTTCCAGTGTGTAAATTACTAGCAATATGTTTAAACTGTCAATCTTGTCTTAAGCTATTTAGATTGATTACGCCTTTTCAGGCACTGTTTTTGCTTCCATTTGCATTAATATTACAATACTCTGATTCACATGATCTCTGATATTGATTTGGGTTTTACAGATGGATTTTGAAGATCAAGAAAAAATCAGGGTGCTAGATTGTCGCCATGAGTACCATGTAGAATGCATCAAAAAGTGGTTGACTGTGAAGAACAACTGCCCAATTTGCAAATCTACAGCACTTAACTAAACATAGGGTGCTTTCTCTCTCTCATAAGTTGTGGCAGATGTCAAATTTAAACGTCTTTGTCGTTTTGGAGATGAAACTGTTAATAACGGCCTAAAAGTGCTCCTTTTGTTGGCTTAATCTCGTTCAAAACCATTTTGTATAGACTTTTTACTGCCGCCCAGATTACTCAATGGAGTGATTGTTGTATTTAACCATGGGGATAGGGTGTTTTTATGTATTTTGGTACATATAAATTGAGGATCATTTGGATGCTGGTGATTTTGTATATATGGTTAATTAAAATGAAGCCTTTTGATTGCTTGCCTTTATGTTGGTTTACTTTTTTGTTGCACAAATAGTGACATACTCTCTTGATGTATAACCAATATTGAGTAAAGAACCGGTACACATGTATTCAAGATTCATTTAGTTCTTTACTTATTGCCGGTGAACACATATAATGTATACAAGTGTCAACCATTGAGGAGCATAAGTAAAATTTGTTATATTACTTAATATTTGTGAAAATAACGTTGAAAGAGTTGGGTAGGTCGATTAATCATGTATCATGAGCCTAAGGTCGATTAATTATGTGTTACAACATATATTTCTTTTTCCTTAGAAGTGAACACCTCAACAAGTGAAATAAAACATTTTTAGTTTTTTACATTCATTAAGCACGTGATTATAAAGTATGAAAATAACCTCCTTAAAATCGAGATGAAAACAAATCGTCATGAAAACTGCAATTTCCAAATGATGCAATAATGGAATTGTAATT
Organism: Mikania micrantha; assembly: GCA_009363875.1. Classification (NCBI taxonomy): domain Eukaryota; kingdom Viridiplantae; phylum Streptophyta; class Magnoliopsida; order Asterales; family Asteraceae; genus Mikania; species Mikania micrantha. The sequence goes on from CM018693.1 coordinate 20,556,142, forward strand.
AGAAAACAAAAACTACCATATTTACTTAAAAATATTAGTTTGTGTGCATTAAATGATATTACCAGGCCAATAAACAAGTATGTAGAACACTTGAAAGATAAACCAAGAGAACTGAAAGGAAGCAAAAATACATCAAACAAAACATGACACTTGAATATCATAAAAAACACATGTAACTTAATAAATTCTGAGCCCAACAACATCATTCTCAATTCAATCACTTGACTTGCCTTAAAGAATCCAAGTATAAAGTTTATAACTTTAAACCATATTAGTGAACTTGCAGGCTCAAAACTGTCTCAAATCCTAAAAGAAACACATTCTTAAGCAGAGCAGCAACCAACTTTCTTAACAGCAGAAACATCGTCCTTTGACCCAACGTTAATCGTTTGACCTTTAGGCAAATTTGAAGGATCATTGCCTGCATCAAGTGATTTCCGGCTAACCACATGATAAATTTGTGTAAGGACTTCAGTAAATGCGGTTTCAACATTCAAAGCCTCAAGAGCCGATGTCTCCATAAAATAAGTGTTTTCTTTTTCTGCAAATGTTTTTGCTTCCTCAGTCTGGACTGCACGCAAGTGGCGCAGGTCGGATTTGTTTCCAACTAACATTATCACAATGTTTGAGTCCGTATGGTCACGAAGCTCTTTTAGCCATCGCTCAACGTTCTCAAAGGTGACGTGGCGTGATGTGTCATACACAAGTAAAGCCCCAACAGCTCCTCTGTAGTATGCGCTTGTAATCGCGCGGTACCTTAATAATAACGAGTGCAATTAGAGCTAAATAACTGCAGCTACCAAGACTGGAACGGTCTTTCAATTATGTACCTTTAGAATCCAAAACGACATTCAAGATGAATAACACCACATTTATTCACATAAATGCAAATTATTCTTCAATTTTGTAACAAATGGGTGATCAGCAGGTATATGATGATTATGTGAGATCATCTTTGAAAGGGTAAACAGACATTTGGAAATGCAAGAAAATGAAATCTAGACTTTACAAAAATTAGCATTCTAATCATCCCAAATATAGATATAGACCATAGAAACAGATCATAGATCAAGATCCCAAATCACCATAGATTAAAACCCCTGAAACAGATCTAGAAATCTCAAACAACAGACAAACTAATTATCCACAAATTATACCAAACAATTTAAACGGCAAAACAAGAAATTGCATACATACAGGCTTAAAGGGAAAGATGTAAAAAGGGGAAAGATAATCAAACCTTTCCTGGCCAGCAGTATCCCAAATCTGAGCCTTGACAATTTTGTCATCAACACGGATACTTCTGGTGGCGAATTCGACGCCTATGGTTGACTTCGATTCGAGATTAAACTCGTTCTTAGCAAACCTGGACAGCAAATTCGATTTTCCGACACCGGAGTCTCCAATCAGAACTAACTTGAATAGATAATCATAGTCATCGTCAGCTCTGTAAGCCGCCATGATTGGATAAGATGAGGTGAAATGAGCTTTGAAAATTCAGTATCTGATGAGAAAATTGAAATTAAATTAATCAAGTCTGTGACTACAGATTTCTTTTAGGGTTTATATGAAGATCTTAGGATCATCAAAATCTGATAGACAAGATTCACGAGAGAGAGAGAGAGAGAGGCGCGGACGCGTTTCGAAAGGAAGATTCAATAGATTAAAAGATTTTTCGACCAAATAATAATTAAAGACAGTGGGTTTTGTTCTTTTTTTTTATGCTATTATTATATTACTAGTAACAAGGAAATACAATACTTAAATTAGTGATTTTAAGACTTACATTTTTGTTATTGAGTCGTAATCATAATAAAAACAATTTTTTTTAATTTAATAGTTGGTTAGAAATGAATTTAACTTCTATGTCAAATGTATAAAAATGTCAATAAATGATTTATTTGTTTTAAAGGTTTTCTTTTATAATTACGTTATTTCACTTCAATTATTAAATGTTAACAATGTAAGGCAAAGATAAGACACAAAAAAATTTATTAGATTTAAAAAGTTGTACCATATGCTAAGAAATTTAAATAAATTATTATTCTATCCTGCTAATATGTATTATATAGTTGTATAGATATGTGTATATTTATTTCTATTAAATAACAAGGGATTTTCTTTCATTTTTATTTATTTTTTGTTTTTTTAACAATAATAACACTATTTTACATTCTTACTTTAACTCATCTTTCAACTACTCTTTATCAAATACATCAGTCTCACATTGTTTATTGTTGTTTGATTCACAACTTAAAACTACGGCGGTGTAAATTCAATCTGTCATAACCAGACCGAATATTGAACTGGATATCTTATTGGTTCATTAGTTATAACATATTTAATAAATGATATCATAAATACTTAAAAACTATATAATATTATATATATATATAAAAAAAATTAAAACAAACATATTCTATATTTAAACAAACATAAGTATTCTTAAAAAGGTATATGGTGTTGTTTTAATGTCTTATCTGATTGATTATTTTCGCCGATTCATTATTTTCGCCGATTCAACCGGTAATTGATTGGTTCAAAGGCATAATTTCGAACCGATTTTATCACTGATTCCCAATCCGCTCTAGTATAAAAAACACTGGTAAAAAATAAAACAAAATTCTAAAAAACAAAATTAAAATATATTTACTATATATTAAAAGGTGAGCTAAAATTAGTCACATATTTAATTTTACTTTTACTTGTTACTATAAATATTGTATTTTACTTGTTGTCAATAATAGTTGGTTGATGTATTCTCAAGGGAAGTTTTATATTAATTACATCATATTATAACATATGAAGTCTTATCTCTTATTTTTACATCTACAAAAGACCATTGATATATGTGTATTCTATGTATGTTTTGATTGAAACTCCTTGTGTTATCAGCCTGTCAGTGGCAAGCTCACTTTGAAAAAATGTAACTGTTTACTTTAAAAGACGAAAAGAATAAAAAAAATGAATCGTAATGCTTCTCTCTGAAATATTCAAGAAATATATGTCATGATTTATAAAAAATAACAATAAATTATACCAAAGATACTTTTGTTATTGCGCAAAACAAATTAATGCAATAACATGTTACAATAAACAAATAAATATAATTATAAAATACAAATTTATGCAGACAAGATGATTTATTCAGATTATGTCTTCACCAAGTATTTTTTTTAATAATCAATTTTGTAACACCATTTTACTCGAGTTTACAATCCATTGGAGTCTTTAACTTGTTATTCACTATAATATTTAGCAGACATTTGATGGTCGTGGTTTGGACATGTAATGACGTTTATTTTAAAACAACTTCCACGTCCTTTCTTAAAGCAAACATGTCTATCTCTAAGGTATAACAACCGAAACATTTTTGTACTATCGGGAGTAGTTTAGTACCTGAATTTACACCAAGTACAATATGAGTTAAAGTGAAACATATAAAAGACAAGGTTGAAGAAAAAAACAAAATAACTTAGTAAGTGTTTCTTTCTATATTTTTTAAAACAATTTCTTTTCTTTTTGACTTTTCTCTCTCTTTTTTAGTTAGACTACTTTCACTCATAACTGCACAACCAAAACTGTTAATTAAAAAAGAATTTCTCTTTTTCTTATACACAACCAACGAAGCTTAAGTTTTTTAACTATCATTTACAATCAACGCAACCCAATCAAACTTAATTTTTCATTATCTACACAACCAATCAAAACTTGACAAATACCACATAAAAGACAAACAATGATAAAAAAAACCCAACCAAAGGTTAGTGGATCATCTTGATTGTCAATTTTAATGAATTATAGTTTTTTTTATATATATTTTGTTGCCAAACAACCAGATGTGTGGTCATGGATGGGAATCATCTTAAGATTTTGTTTTGAGGCATACAAAGATAAATTGCATACAAGTAACAATCCAAGCTAATCAAGTAATCATACCATAATACTGTTTGTTTTGTCTCTTATGGGTTGCCTATTCAATAACTCGTGATTTTATTTTCACTTGACATGTTGTTCGTTCAGACAGAATATATCTTGATAGAATATGTATCAACTGCTTAGAAATAAGGATTTTCCCGTTCAACCAACGTGAGATATTACGATACACGTGGATTGGCAAACGTCATGGCTGCCAACAAGCTAAAACCACAGGGGGTAGAGAAAATGCCTCAAGCCAGTGTTCGAGTACCAGGGGCTACGGCACTGAAGTAACCCATGTCATACTCCCAGGAAAAGCTCGAACGACACAGGTGGGTAGGTAGAGAATACCTAGGGGCGCGAGACTTACATGGGTGTGACCACCAAGTGGTGGTCAGCCGTGAGGGCTGTCACATGGTGAAGGAGAAGAAACGGGGAAAAATGTGGTGATGACGTGGAATAATGTGGAAGTGATGTGTGAGTGATAGATAACATAGGTAAAAATAATGTAGAGTTATAAGAGAGTGATGGTCCTGCAAAGCTAGCCTACTGGTTAGGGCTTTACCTTGTGACCGAGAGGTCATGGGTTCGAGTCCTGTCAGAGGCAATTTAAAGGACATCCAGGTGAGGGAAGGAATCTTGAGCTTAATCTCGGGTTCTGGACCAATGGGGGGCGAGGGTTTACCTATTCCACGGGGTTCCCGCGCATCTGGTGTGACCACGTCTTACCTCTGCCCGGTGGGCCCTGTTAAGACAACATACGTGATATGTAGGATCGTCGCCGTTCAAAAAAAAATAAGAGAGTGATAATGTTGGTTGATTATATGACGCCTACATGGTTTGAAGTGAGGCGAAGTGATGATAACAGATAGTATAATCAAATTGAAACCCACCCCCAATATGATCGACTCTACACGTCTGTGATGCATATCTGCATCGTTTTCATCTCGATGTGACACATTGCCCTTTATCCATCTGTAATATTAATAATCGACTCAATCTTGTTTCACTTTCTCACGTAATTCCTCATGATTCCCAAATCTTCTGAATTCCCTTCCAAAGATTCCGACTACCTCTCCGGCTTTGGAAACAATCTGTCGTCGGAGGCCATCGCCGGTGCTCTCCCTCAGGGTCAAAACAGTCCCCTCGTTTGCCCTCTTGGTCTCTACGCCGAACAGATCTCCGGCACCTCCTTCACCGCCCCTCGCAAGCTAAATCAACGAAGGTACAGTACAATACACATATTGTAGCAGATAGCTGTTCATGGTTGATCATGAGGTTTCAATTGGTTATATTTTAATGTTTACGCATTATTTATGCAAATTAGATACGGGCAGCTATTGTTCCAGTGACTGATTTGTGTATCTGAGAGGAGATCGTGATGTTTGTTATTGTTAGGAGTTTCGATTAGCATCAGTGTCACATGCACTTCAATTAAGGGGAAATTTTTTTACATTAAGAAACCCTAGTTGCTATCAGTCGCTTGGATCACTGAATTAATCAAACAAATAGACATACTCAGCAAAAATCCCACTGATAGAGTAGGTAGTGTCAAGGGAGGGTGATATGAGAGTGAACATTACCTCTATGATCTGTGGCATATCCCATGGGATGAATGACTCCTGCTAAGACCTCTGAATCAACTAGCTTTCTATAAAATTTTGCTATTACTGCTCAAAATGATATGATATGACCAAATGATACTAGCTACTTCATCTTAAGTTCTGTACTATAAGGTTCTGATTTGTGTTTTTCATCTGCAACATAAGTTTACATGTTTCAGGTTTTCAGTTATTGAGATGTTTATATGTTATTTCTGTTTGTAACAGTTGGCTATATCGGATCAAGCCTTCAGTTACTCATGAACCGTTTAAACCAAGAGTTCCTAAACATGGGAAGCTTGTGAGTGAATTTAGTCAAGTAAACAGTGATATTAACCCTACTCAGATTCGATGGAAGCCGGTTGATATCCCAGATGAACCAACAGACTTTGTTGATGGACTGTACTCTGTTTGTGGGGCTGGCAGTTCGTTCCTTAGACACGGTTTCGCCATTCACATGTAGCACATACTCTAATATTTCTCAAGTGACCACATATTTTTATATAAGTATAGTATCCTATAAAGTTTGTATTTTTTAATGATTATTTAGGTACACTGCAAACAAATCAATGGACAACTGTGCTTTCTGCAATGCAGATGGTGATTTTCTGATGGTTCCTCAGAAAGGAAGTAAGTTGTAACTGAGCATAATTTTAAGTTTTAACTAACATGTAACCCCATTTGCGGTGCACGTATATAATGTATACATGTGTGGGCCCTCCCCAAAAAGTAAAAGTGCACTAATTTTAACGTTATTTTAGTTATTTGTAAAAGTAACGTTAAAATCATTGGGATTGTCAACTTCAAACGATAACTTTGATCCGGGGACTCTTTCGGAGCAGCCTCTCTATTCCAATTGGGATAGGGGTAAGGTTTGTATCTATCCTTCCCCCCTAGACCCTACTGAAAAGTGGAATATACTGGGTAAGGTTGTTGTTGTAACCTCACTTCTGAGTTTAGACCTCCAAAAGTTTTTATCTTGAAAGTTTTGTTACTATCTCGGTAGTGTTTGTTTGAAATATGATATGTTCTTGTTAAATACATTATGCTTTGACATTGGAGACACAATTTTATTCTTTCTGGTATCCATACAGGGCTGTGGATCACTACTGAGTGTGGAAAATTACAAGTATGCCCTGGTGAAGTTGTAGTCCTGCCCCAAGGATTCCGATTTTCTGTAGATTTACCGGATGGCCCTTCACGTGGTTATGTGGCTGAGGTTTTTGGTACTCATTTCCAACTACCTGATCTTGGGCCGATAGGTGACTGCTACTAATAAAATTTTCCTCTGTTATTTTTGTATATGATTTATTAATTTGTATTCTATTTAGGTGCAAATGGCCTTGCTTCTGCAAGGGATTTTCTTTTTCCTAAAGCTTCATTTGAAAGGGAATCTCGCCCAGGTTACACAATAATTCAGAAATTTGGTGGCGAGCTTTTTACCGCTAAACAAGATTTTTCACCTTTCAATGTGGTTGCTTGGCATGGCAATTATGTCCCCTACAAGGTATGCATGTGCATTAACCATCTGAGTAAGAAATTGAGTAATATCTAATAGGTGCATAGCATAAATATAAATATACCATTTTTAGGGGTTTTGAAATATGTTTTATATTTGTTTAGGGCTAGTATAGCATAGTAGAGGCTGGTTCTAGGCCTTTATGAAATTTGTAAGCAAGTTTGGTCGAAATTTGCAAAAGATTGACAATTTTCAGGATTTGGTTGGAATCTCAAGAAAATTTCACCGCAATTTTTGCCGAAGCCTCGTCAAAACCTTTCCTGAGGGCTTTTTAGGATGGCCACAAGGCGCTTTTCTTGTGCCTTACCTCGCCTAAGGATCTAGGCACATGCCCGAAACATAGGTCTAAATAAAGTAAATTATTGTATAAGTGAGTGAATGTATGATTCTTTATGAGGCTGGTAAACATATAAATGCAATATTGGTTACTTGTTGGTAGATTTCCTTTTTAGTCAACTCTTCTAGTAGTTTGGTAGAATTGCCTATAACACTTCTAAATATCTTAAAATATGATGATGATCTAATCTAATTTAATATTAGAAGTTCTTGAAGCTTAATAGGACATGATAACAGCATGATCCTTTCCACTCAAACATACACTGACTACATAAATCTTCCAAGAATTATTTTCTTCCAAGTATTAATCTTTATTGACTTATATCAAGTTCACTAAAATTATATAAATCCTATTAACGTGGAAAGCTAATGAAACACAAGTCCGTGTAGATTTGAGGTAATCACGACATAATGATGGTTAACTTGTAGCCATTTGATCTGATGGTATCTTATTGATTGCTTGCAGTATGATCTAAGCAAGTTCTGTCCTTACAATACAGTTTTAGTTGACCATGGTGATCCCTCAATTAATACAGGTGAGTAGAATCTTGTCTTTTAGATAATTGATCATAAAATAAGGAAAACTGATATTCACCTAATTTGCCTATCTGTTTGCAATCCTAATGCAGTTTTGACTGCACCATCTGATAAACCTGGTGTTGCATTGCTTGATTTTGTCATATTCCCACCACGGTGGTTGGTTGCTGAACATACCTTTAGACCCCCTTACTACCATCGCAATTGCATGAGTGAATTTATGGGTCTTATTCATGGAGGATATGAGGTAGTGTTTCATTTGAGGCAGCAATTTTGATCCACAAATAAAGTAGAAAAATTTTGATATAAAGGAATGAAGTCATATGAGTCGAACAGGTCAAAGGTAACCAGTGCGTATTTTTATTGTAAAAGCATAAAATCTCTAAAATCATTAATCTAAGAAGTTATATTGCAAATGAAATATATAACTTTTGTAATAAATTCAACGCCAATTTTTGTCAAATAACAAGAATCAGTCAGACAAAAAGTCACCAACCTTGTCCGACCCGTTCAACCTGGCACTTAAATTTCTGTTTGGAATCCATTTTGTCACACAACAAGAACAACCGAAAAAGGGTCATCTTTGTAATGTTGCTAGATGGTAACTTAATAAATACATTTTCAGGCAAAAGCTGATGGGTTTCTGCCTGGTGGTGCAAGCCTTCACAGTTGCATGACTCCTCATGGTCCTGACACTAAAACTTATGAGGTAAAATCTCTTTATTCACTTGAAAATGGCCCTTTCTTATGTTTTACTTTTATAAACCTACTTAATTGGTTACAGGCTACAATCGCCCGAGGCAACAATGCTGGGCCCCACAGAATAAAGGACACAATGGCTTTCATGTTTGAATCATGTCTGATGCCACGGATCTGCCCGTGGGCTCTTGAATCACCGTCTGTGGATCATGATTATTACCAATGCTGGATTGGACTAAAATCACATTTTATTGACACCACTGAGAACACAGGTTTACAAAACAACGGGCGTTTGGATACTGAATCATAGATTTGTTCATCCGTTGGGTTTTCAGGATCATATAAACCTGCAATGATAAATTGATGATGTTTCCTAAATGAAGCAGTTCACAGTTGTACTGGTAAATAGTATATTTGTGTAGATGAAGCATATGTACATAATCATGTAGGGGTGGGGACATAAATCATAATCATAATAGTATACAAATAAAGATGATCAAAAGGCAAACATACTTCCTATCTAATGGTTCTAATTTAGCTTACATATTTTAAGTTACTTTTGTTTCCCCAGATTTATATATGTATGTATGTATTTTTTAGATTATTTTTCCTATAATTCTGTATTTAGTTGGAATTAAGAGATCATTAACTAGCTATAATTTTCAAAACAACATTTAGTCTAATGGTATCTTGGGTGTATAATAAGTGATCATTGGCGGAGGTTTTAAGGGGCCCGGGGTGCCCCGGCCCCTGCCGTTTTTCTGGCTAGAAGTGTCGATATACTAGTTTTCGGTCGAAAAATTTTATAGGTACTAAGCCCGACCCTTTTGGTTTTTCTTCATAAAATTCCTTGGGCCCCTTGGATTTTAAAAAATAATAAAGTTGAACTAATATTGTAAGTTTTAACATTACCTTTAAGGTTCACAGTATCGGTTGTTATCTTGTTCTTAGCCAATCTTAAATTTAAATCTTGTTTGGACCTTAAAAATTTAAATGGGCCTTAACTATTGAACATTATCTATTTCAATAATCGTCTTCGCAAAGGAAATTGCTGAGAAAAGAAAATTGCTGACAAGTTTGATTCGGAGTGTATAATCAATGCGTTCAAAGGGCTTAAAAGGTCGTCACGTTGAATTGTGATTCTTATTGCGGGTACTCACCTTTTCGTTTTAAACATTTTATATCTTGTTTGATACAAACATTTATATATTTTTGAGTGGAACAAATATCTGATATTTTAAACTTTAAATTGTTTGACCTGACCCGAATAATCATGTGTCGACCCGAATTTTAGCCCGAAACATAGCGATAAGGAAAAAAATTTGCCCCATGACTTTCGGCCCCGTCGGACGAGTTTTTCAAGCTCCGCCACTATAAGTGATATCTCTGTAACTTAAAACATACATACCCGTTTACTATAATATCACACATGATTGATAATACTTTCACATCTCTTTATTCTCGCCCGTCACCACCTACATACTCATCTATATGTTCTCATGATCATGCTTTGTTAGTCTAAACACCAGTCATGTTCTTCCTTATGTTTCCTCAACTCTAATCCTTCCTTTCTTTCAAGCTCAAAATGACCACGTCTATGGTGGCATGCTTAGCCCCACACTCAAATCTGCCATAATACCCGTGTACTTACCCTAGCCGTTTATCAAAGATGGAAACTTTATCAACTAGATTTCCTTTTTTTTGAACGACGAATGTCTCAATCGTGTGAACCTACTGTTTCCAGGCCATATCATCACGATCTAGTTACATTGACCTCCCATGAACCACCACAACCACCCCAGGAGGAAACCTCACTGACCCCCCTCAGACCCTTATTTCGATGCGGGAAGGTTTTGAACCCAATACCTACCATTTGGAAGAACCCTGTGGTATCATTGAGGCAATGCCTCATTGGTAACTAGATTTCCTAACTTCAATCTTTTACGTAACCCAACTTATAAGGTTTGCAAATCTGACATACCTTGTGGTTTGAATCTTATGTGTGTATAGTTGTAACAGATGAAGAAACGGCAACCAACTAATTTCTTATCTAGATTGGCATGCATTGACAAAATGTGGATTGTTAATATCGGTGACATAATTTATATTCAAGTCTATATACTTAGTAGTTGAGGGTTAGTGATAAAAAAGTAATGTATGTAAGTCAATACACAAGCAATCGTGTACTCATGTGATACTGTTAAGCTTTTAAGGATGTGCAATAATTTTTGTGCCGATATAAAGTTAAATATACAAAAACAATATAAAATGTCTTATTGGTGTTGGAGAAAAAAATAAAAAAATAAAGATAATAGGCATGCATCATTGTCATCATCTCTGTTCTTACAATGACTAAAATTGTGATAACGTTGAAAAAAGGATGATGGGGCGGTGTTAGGAGGTGATAAAGTGTGATGTTAGAACCTAAGTACATACCCGACATAACTCGTGTTTTACGATAAGGTTAAAGATGGGTTGAACCGAACCGTTTTATGATCTGAAAATGTGATGTAGACACCATCACGTTAGTACGGATGATGATAAAATCCCACACGAGCTAACGCTTGATCTAGTCACGGCAAGAGTTGAGGTTTCGTTTTCCAAGGGTTCAACATTTAGTAACGTTAAACCCTCCCACCTACAAACCGTCGAATATAGTCCGTCTGTCAGCGTCTGAGAATTCATCCGCACCTTAAAAGCCCTCATTCAATTCGCAACTTTTTTATCGCAAATTGGTCATGGATCATGACACTTCTTCTTTCTCTGTCACTTCGAGCTTTGTGCTTACTATTTCAATTTTCCAATTTCAACGTCAATTGCTTCGAATCTGCTTCTGCACAAGTTTTTTTCTCTGTTTCATCGCTTCAATTCGGGTACCCAGAACTCTCCTCATTCAAAATCATATAAATTTATTAGTCTTTATAATATTTGTTTCTGATTACTTCATGACTTTGTATAATCTTTCTTTTGAGCTTATTATACGTGATAATTTTTGTTGATTGTAGGATTAACTTTTAAGGAATTCACGGGGTTTGCGATTGTTTCTTTCAAATGATGAAATGATCTTTGTTGCTTATAGCATCTTTTTTCATTGCTTCACGTGGGCGTTTCAAATTTTTATCTAATCATGTTATCATATAGTTACATTTTTAATTTCTTCGAGGAATGTGTCAAACTTTTCATTTAATTTTGCATTCTTGATAATATGTTGTTTTTAGGATTGATCATGTTAATTGCTTCATGAGGCATGCCAAAATCTTTGTATGATCTTACTTTCTCAATAATCTTTGTTGGTCATTCGGTTACTTTTGTTAATTACTTCGTATAGTGTGTGAAATCTTTCATTTAAACTTGTATTCTTGATGATGTTTGTTGCTTTTAGGATTGATCATGTTAATTGCCTCATGGGGCATGCCAAAAATTTCTTATAATCTTACTTTCTTGACTATCTTTGCTAGTTATTTGATTAGTTTTGTTAATTGCTTAATAGGGTGCAGCACATCTTTCATAAATTCTTAATTCTATTGATATTGCTAATATAGACCATTTTGGCTAAACACCATGAAGTTTCTAAATAACCATGACGTTTTGGTCTAGGATTTCATAACATTTCATCGGTTTATATGGGTGTTTGTAATTGGTTCAAGAGGAGAATTGGCAATAAGAAAAAGAAGCAAAACATGCCTCTAAAGTTTGAGGTAATAACTTAACTAATATATGCTCTTATTTTCATATTTATTTAAAGTTTAGGGCCTTAGGCTATGAAATTGACCTGCAATTTAGGCTGCAATTTATCTCAACTCAAAGTTGTTTTAGGCGCATTTTTAGCAACTCTCATAATGGTGTTTTTGATCTCTCCATTAAAAGGGAACGATGCATGGTTTGACATGGTCAAACATGTGACTTTTCAAATCTAAAATTAATATGAATCTTCTAGAAAAATCAACAAAATTTTTTAACCTACATTATTATACATTATATGGTATCGTATAGCTTCTAATATTCAATTTTTTTTTACAAAATCCGTGAAGACCAGTATGTATTCTAAAGTAGTCAGGTTGGCCTCAGAAGTCAAAGTATAGCTCCTCTATTGAAATTTTTTTAAAACTAATGTTCTATCTAGCATATTCAACAGGATTCCGTTGATTCAAAAGGTGCAAAAGTAACAGATCATCTAATGAACAAATCAAAGTTTCTTACTTCTAAACAAGAATTTGCTGCAACTCAAATCCAAGCTGCATTTCGAGCGTATAAGGTTTGTATGTTTCCCTTTCATTGGTCCCATCTGCTTGAAAGGAAAACAGGACCCACCAAATGTAGGTGGAATCTAATGGTGTTTTAAATGAAAGATTCTTGAAGATACTTTTGTTTTGTACATGAACAAACTACAGGCAAGAAAAGTGCTAAGTTACCTAAAAAAGATTTCAAGATTTCAGGCACTGATAACAGTGGATGCTTTAACAAAGCAAACTCCAACAGCTCTTGAAAGGTTGCATTTTTGGAGTAAAATTCAGGCAGAAGTTAGTGGTCGCCGCCTCTGCAAGGTGGCAGAAGGCCGGATGAAGCAAATGAAGCTTCAAGATCGGCTGAAAGTTCCATCCAAACTTCATGAACTTGAGGTATTGATTATATAGAAAACATTGTAATTTTGTAAGAATAAGCGTTGTTGAACATAGGGCTGTTCATTGTGTCTCAACGAAAACTGAAAACTTAAGAATAATAGAACCTCTAGCTGGAAACATGAACCAGTTTGGTCATAAACTGAACTATGAATTGAACACTCGCTTGGGTTTTATATAGATTATGGGTGAATGGTTTTGATATTCAAAATCCCTATTCATTTGATGATTATAAACCTAAGATTGCACAGAATTGGTTCTGTGAAAAATGTAGTTTTTTGTTTTGTAATCTATGAGATCAAGTCCCTTTCCATTAGGAAACTTACATTTCACTTTGTGGGACCCATTTATGGCATAATAAGAAAACATGATACTAAAATAACATGAAATTTGTTGGCGTTTAGGTTAGTTTTGGGTCGATCCTGCAAACATGTTTCTCTAAACGGGTTTTGTTCCTCGTTTGACTTGTTTGTGTCGTATATTTTTATGATGTTTACAAAATATGTTTTGTGCCATAAGTCAAAACCGATTGGTTGCTTTCTACAAAAATCTAAAAGATAAAATAAAAATTAGCATCATATTTTATGCTTGAAACATGATTATTTTATATGAATTTGTATTTTTTTTGTTAAAGTTTAAGTTTGAGTATATCAATGCAAAAGAATAAAATAAAATGTCAAGTTGAACCAGGTCGTTTTAGTGTCAACCCCATAAAATTCATATTGTAACCGAGATCATGCGTCTAACATGAGGGTTTTGGGTTCATGTTGTGTTCAACCAACCAACATGTGAACATGACCTAACCTATTGAACACCACTAGAAACACATCAGCATTATTTTCTTAATTCTCTCTCTTGGCTTGAACCCTTGTAATGCAAAATGTACACACGATCATACGTCGTACACATGTTGTGCTCCCATCAATGAAGTTACAATAAGATGGGACCCACAAAATTCCGAGCCCTAACAAACGATTTGTTGCAGATGAAATGGTGGAGTGGACCCGCGATGGTGGAGGAAAACAGGTTGAAGGTGCAACAAATAGAGAGAGCAACCAGCAAGCATGAACGCGCTTTGGCATATGCATTCTCTCATCAAGTATGTTAACATACCATCAATCTTTTACATATTTTATTTTTTTAATGTGTGCTTTTATTATCAACAATATTGAAATAATTGTCATGGCTGTAATGATTTCGTGTAGTGGAGAGCGAACTCAAGTAGATGTTTTGGTCAAGCTTACTATGATTTAAGCAAAGAAAGCTGGGGTTGGAACTGGATTGAGCCAAGGATTGTGGTTTATCGATTGGAGGGTCGTGTCGTGATCCGGCCCGTTGTCTCTCCACGAGCCAGGATACGAGACACACGAAGGGTAGGTGTGTTAAGTAACAAGTCAAATTGGCCGGATTTTCGTCAAGTAAAAAATAAAAATGGTGAAAGAAAACTATAACATGAAAATTTTGCAGTATGTTTTGAAAACGTTGGTTTTCAATGACATGGTGTGTTTCGGTATTTTTACTGAATATGGTTGGTTTAAGAAGGCAAAATGAAAATAAAAAAGAATGGTACGGGAAATTAATTATTGTGTATACGGTGTTCATTTGTTGATTTAAGCTTTTAATTTTTTTTTTATTTATGGTTTTATTTAAACAAGATGGACGGTCATTGTAATGTAATTTTGATCTGAAGTGTAATATAAGATGTTATGTTCATTCAAATAAATTTATTAATTTACATTTGACTTAATTACACGGTTAGTTCGGGTGTTATGTTGATTTTGCATTGATGATCACTAGGTTTTCATAAATTACCGGTGGTCTATCCTGTTTAAATTAATGTAACACTGGTTATTTGTGAAGCGGATGAACATTAAATTATGGAGTTAAATTTTTTAAAATACCCAGAATACCTTTGATTTTACAACCCAACTTAGAGGTGGCCAAACTGGGTTTTTTTGGAACCGGTTCCAACCGGTTTTGGTTCCGGTTCTGGCCGGTTTAAGAGTGGAACCGGTTCCAATTTCTCTGAAAACCTGGAGCAGCCCGTACCCACCGGTTTGGGACGACTAGTTCCGGTGGCAAGGAGTATAGCTGCTGGAACTTGGAGGTTGCAACTGTCATAATTAGTCGGTGGCAGCTGCCAAAGGTTCATGTTACTGGTGGTAGGGGTGAGCATAATATAACCATTACCGAAAAATAACCAATAACCGCACCGAACCATAACCGATTTAACCGAAACCGACTTTAACCGACGGTTATGGTTAAGCAAAGCCATTAACCGAACCATGCGGTTATGGTTATGGTTATGGTTAAGGCTAGTCATTAACCGAATTTAACCGAACCGAACCGAATAATGTATATTTGTTTTTTAATATTTGTATGTTTTTAAGAAGTTATGGTGTAAATCAAGTATAGAAGGTGAATCCTCATTTTTTACTATATCAAAATATTATGAATCATATATGAGACTAAATATATTAGAAAATAAATCAAAGTTCACATGGTTTTTACTTTTTGTTCACACATGCTTAGGCACTACAAAATTTTACAAGCTTCACTAAGATTTTCATCATTAATATATCTATAATTCACAAGCATATTTCAAGTTTTTCTTAGTTTTTCAACAAGTCAATAATTAACCGAATTTAACCGAAACCGAACCGTAACCGGTGGTTAACCGATTAGTGGTTAACCGGTCAAATGGTTATGGTTATGGTTAAAGATTTACAATTAACCGAAGTAGCGGTTTTGGTTATGGAAATGACCATAACCGCACCGAACCGAACCATGCACACCCCTAACTGGTGGAGATTGAGATTGAGGGTGGAGACCGAAGGTGGTGGTTAGTCGATAGTTGTGGTGATGTGGTGGGTTGGCGATGAGACGGGGTTGGGTGCATTTTTTATTTATAGATGGATTTTAGGTAATTTTACACCTCACTTAATTGAAAAAGTTAATAGCCCTTCACTCGAGGGAACACTGAAGTTATGTTTTTGTAAATTGTAACAGACCCCCAATGTAATTTCTATCATCTGTGCAAAACCATCTTAACATAGGGATCCAATCTTATATTTATTGCTACGTGCATACATGTAAAGTATATTTTTTATGTATGTTTTATACATGGGTGTTTAAAAAAATCCGAAATCCGAATTGTATCCGAAACCCGAAAAAATGATTCGAATATTGGGATAGATTTGGATCGGATATACAAAATCTTGTTTCTTCGGATCAGATATCCAAATGCAATCCGAATAATGTTTATTAGGGTTGTTTGGATTATTCAGGTTTTTTGGATTGAAAATTTTCGGATTCGAATCAGGTCGGGTTTCGGATAGGGTCTTAAATTTTCAAATCCGAATAAACTGTTATCCGATCCGATGAACACCCCTTGTTTTATATCTCAAGAGACATATGAATGTATTAGTTACATTGTGTTAGAATGTTATTTTGGTTATCCTGATTTTTTGAAGTTTATTATGTCCTGTTGTGTATGTAATTTAATTTCCTTAAATAATTTCCCTTCTTTAATTCAAAAAAAGTTAATCATGTGTTATATTAACTCGTGGTAACATGATGGATATTATGAATAATGAGACTGATACTGGTTAAAAAAATTTGTATTATTATATAGTTGTTTTTTAGTTATGTTTTGATATGTGTTTATTCTTATTAAGTAGAACCTTATGGTTTGACAAAACGAGGAATTTAAGTCCATCAACAAAAATTCAAATTTTCAAGTTTTATTATAAGTGTTTAATAATCTTTGTAAAATCTAATAACATGAGAGTGACATGTTCTCACTAAAAGCATGAAAATAAAATCGGTACCCTTTTGGTTAAAATTTAAATTTTTTTAATAAAAATGATGATTTTAAACCAGTTTTAGCATTGTAATACTAATAGCCACACCAGATCATTTTACAGAGGTGTTAATAAGGATTTCTGAATTACTAGAAGTAACCAAACTCTATGTTATTATCGCCCTCGTTATCATTGTGGGCAACTTCAATAATAGTTATGACATCACCGTCGTAATAGGAATAAGCTTTTCCGTCCTAATAGTTAGAACCTTCACTGCCAAATAGGTAGTTCCAGTCCCAAAACGACATCTTTAACGATTTTTGTTAATTGATTAAATAAATAACTAACTTAATTAACTAATATAAAAAAGTTAACGATAGAATGTATTAATATATAATAGTTTAAATTATAAGCTTTGAAAACAATCTTACATCACTTTGAAAAATTATCATGTATATCATGAAATATGATATCATGTCAAATAATTTAGAAACTGAAAAATGCACACATATTAAGGAATAATATGTCACATCATATTATTTAAAACAATAATTGATTTTTTTATGGAGGCCGTATTAAACAATACGATCCATATAAAAACAATGATGCATCTATATTAGTTGATCACCATCGTTAGACATCCTACAACTGTATTCTTTTCTCAATTGAGCGATGTAATATTGCGCATTTTTTACCGTTTGACTAAGGGAATGGGGGCATGTTAATCAATTCTGGTTGTTTTAAAGGTGTTCAAATATCGAAGTGAACTTAAGTTTAAGAAGTCTCAATGTAGCTTAAATCTTAACAATATTGCAATGTAGTAAATTTACCATGTTCAATTGTGATGAATGAATAATTAAATATTTATCAAAATCAGAATTGTTATTTCCATATAAAAAACAAAGAAAGTGAAAATAATAAAAATATACAAATAAACCATTAACTTACTAGCATATTGTCTTTGAAGTCTATATTAGATTTCTGCATTTAAGAACAAAAAGAAGTTCAAAAAATCAGCTTCTTGTTTGAAATTTTCAATTTTTTTTTACTTACACTAGGTTATTAACCCGTGTATCACATGGATTTTGATATAAAATATTAATTAGTTAGTAATGAAAATTTAGCGATTATAAAACGATATTTTTATATAAAATGATTAAATTACATATTAATAAATTTTTTAAGTAATAAAAAAATAATTAAAAGCTTTAATCATTATGCAAATGATATATGACCTTTTAATGAGTAATAATTGATATCTTTGAAATAACTAACATTAAAAACTTTAGTTTCTATTATATTAAAAACTAACTTTTATAAATCAATAATATAAAATATAATTTTTGTAATTATTAAAGTTCAACGACTCAATTTAAATTTGCGTTAAACATAACGGAACAAAAATGTAACTTTTTCTATCATTTTTATTACTTCAGAATTTAAATAAATTAAAAAGCGTCGTTAGATGATAAAAATCTCATTGTTTAAAAACTCCTTTTATAATATACTTTATTTAAAAAAAACATTTTTTTAAGATAACTTGTTTTTTACATAAATTTTGTTTTTTGAAAATAAAATATTTCTTAAATTGAAAATTTTGCTTTTAGAATTTAAGTTATGCTTTATAATAAAAAGATAAATAAGATATTAGTTATTAATATTGTATTATTTAATAAGTGAGATAATCTATCTATTATAATAAATTAAGGTTTTTGATGCCACATGTCACATTTGTAGAGCATCTCAACCATGATTTCCCGCCTCTCTCTCCTATTAAATAAGCTTAATATTAAATATGTTTTTTATAAATGCTTAAAATAAAAACTATTTTGTAATACATTAATATATATTTATATTAAACACGCTATTATTTTAAAAAATATTATAAATTATAAAATTTTCAAACACAACTATTAAAAACACAATTTTTAAAGAAAAACAAACTATAAAAAATTTAGTGTTTAAAATAATAATATTATTTTCTTAGTACTTAAAATATTAAATCATATGAATTGTAATCTTATTTTTAATTAAAAAATTATCTTTATTTTCTAAATTTTCATATATAATTATTCGTTATATTTATTTATTTAACCCGTGTAATACACGGGGTTTTAACCTAGTATAATTATTTAATAAGAGAGAGAATTAAGTGGAGTGATAAGGAGTTGACATGTGGCAATATTACTTTAAGAAGGTGACATGTGGCATTAGTATTGTAGGAGGGTGTCAAGTGGCAAAAATGTTACTCTTTTATTATAGAGTATAGATGTAAGAAAATTTTTAATTCGACTGATAAAACTAATTGTATGTGACCACTTGGTATAAGAGAAATTATTTGACTATTTATAAATCATTAACATGTTTAAAAGTTTTAAGACATATAACATCTTACATGATTCTTATACATATGAATATTTGTAATACGATTATTTGGTTTCCTTCATTAAATCTAAACAAAAAATAACTATATATTCAACTAATGACACGAACTTACTAACCTATAAAAAATGTGATTTGGTGATTAATGTAAAGAAGAGACAATCTATATTTCTTAAGTTCAATCTTTAATTAGCGCATTCTTTCTTGAAGGCTACCGATATGGTTATTTGTGGTCGTGCTTACCTGTTCCTCTCGGTTAGTCAGGTATTAAGAGAGACAAGATGTTTATCACGTAAGTGTGTTTTCACTGTCATAAAAAAATTAAATAAATAAAAACCATAAAAATATATTAATATATTATGCAATATTAAAAAATCTATATAAAGGTTTAAAAACTATCAAAAGCCTAATTATTAGTATTATAGTTAAATCTATACTATATAATAAATGAATGTTTTGATTGGACACGTGTCAGCATTATAGAGCACCTAAAAATTAGTTTTCCCGCTTATCTCTCCTATTAATTGTTTGTAAACCATCTTTTGTTAGACTTTAAATTTTTTCTTTCTCTTCTATTAAATAATATTAATTATAACAATTTAATAAATAATACGATTACATCGTAAGCCATATTATTTAATTTTTTTTATAAAAAGCTTTGAATAATATGTAATATGTTCTTTAAAATATACAATTTTAAATTTTTTTTATTTAACCTGTGTAATACACAGGTTTTTACCTAGTATTTAATACATGTAAGTTTTCATGAGGTTTTAAATAGTGTGAATGGAATTTTAGCATGGTGCTTTTTATCACGTAAAATCATAAAAAATATGTTTTTGAAAACGGACTAAATAATGAAAAAGTAGTTTTACTGGTTTGTTCAGTCGAATTAAATGACATTATAATAATAGAAAAATTAAACAACTTAAAATAAAATATATAAATATGGTATATTTTGACCTAGAAAATTGATTAAAGAATTTTTTAAAAAAAAATGAGTAATGAGACACGACTTGTAACGAAAGCTTTGCTAAAAGAGAAACAATTTTATTAATCTGATTGGATTGATTCATCACATTCCTTTATTGATTTCAACCTTCCGAACACCGAGTAAAGTATTTATTTAATTTATTGTTTTATTTTTCTGTTTTTTATTTTATTTTATTTTTATTTTTTTTCCCTCTTTCGTCACCAATCAGGATCATGGTACAACCTGAAAAACCCTAGTTCCGTCTGAATTTTCATCTCCGTTTTCCTCCGATTCGAACCTATCTTCTTACCAGATCTGGTTTCAGTGTTCGATTTCTGTAATCTCACCTTTCGATT
Source organism: Mikania micrantha (assembly GCA_009363875.1). Taxonomy (NCBI): domain Eukaryota; kingdom Viridiplantae; phylum Streptophyta; class Magnoliopsida; order Asterales; family Asteraceae; genus Mikania; species Mikania micrantha. The sequence goes on from CM018693.1 coordinate 20,576,885, forward strand.
TTGTTCTTTTCATAGGGTTTGGTTTCTTCAAACATCGTGATTGTTCCAAACCCTAGCTTCGTCGAACCATTCGATTTCTTCGTCGTTTTCGAAGAAAGCGGAGGTTTTTTTTGTTGTTTTGATCAAGTTAGGGTTTCTATTTTCTTTCTGTATCGATAAAACTAGGGTTTCTAAGTTATCGATTTTGTTTATAGCTGGTTTTCGAACGTGAGTGTTCGTATATGTATGGCTTCAGGAACATTAGACGCCGATAAGATACGAAAATTGAAGACTAAGTGGGGGGAGTGCAGTAAAGTTTATGCAAGAAGACCTAAAAGAGTAATCAACAAAGCCTCCAACACTGTTTCTCCCGTCACCACCGCGGCCCCTGTTTCTCCGGTTATCACCGCGGTCTCTGTTTCTCCGGTTACCAACGCCAATAACGAGCAACTGCTAATAAACGAAGACGCGAATTTACAAAGGGGGGTAACGTTGAGTCGGTTAGCTGATGTATCAAATGATTCCTCTGAACCGTTGGCTGTGGAAAACGGGATTGTGAGAACTATTGCTACTGTGGTGGATGATCGAGTCAAGATTCATCTGGAAGCTTCTACGTCAAAGATTGACATCAAAGAGCTTAGGGAGAAGCTAAAACTGGAGCTGGATCAAGTCAGGAGTTTAGTTCAAAAGCTTGAAGATAAAGAAGCGGAAATCACGCGATATTCGAGCTATCCAAATGACCTTGTCACAGCAAACATTGATGAAAGTTATACTCAATTACAGTATCCAGGTAATGTTACAATAGATAGGAGATCACTGCTAAGAGCTAATTCAGAAATGGGTACAGATTACATGGATAGGAGAGCTTTAACAAGAGTAAATGAAATTGGTTCTGATATGATAGATAGGAGAGCCTTGATGAGAATTAATTCTGAAGTGGGTCCTTTAGAAAATCAAGAAATGTCAAGGTTTAGACAGTTAAGTGTATCAGTTGGTGATTATGTTGAGAAAGAGAAAAGAACACCCAAAGCAAATCAGTATTATAGAAATTCTGATTTTCTTCTTGGAAAAGATCGATTACCTCCTGAAAGTAACAAGAAACTGAAGTCAAATGGAGGTAGAAAATCAGACTACACAATTAGTCTTGAAAGGCACAAGAATCAGGTGTTTAGAAGTTGTAGCAATTTGCTACAGAGGTTAATGAAGCACAAGCATGGTTGGGTGTTTAATGAACCTGTTAATGCAAAGCAGCTTCAGCTTCATGATTACCATGACATAATTAAACATCCAATGGATTTGGGCACTATTAGGAGTCGCTTAGCCCAGAACTTTTACAAGACACCTGGTGAATTTGCAGAGGATGTCCGACTCACGTTTTGTAATGCCATGACTTATAATCCCAAAGGTCAAGATGTACATTTTATGGCTGAACAATTATTAGATATATTTGAAGAAAGATGGGTAGTGATCGAGTCTGACTGGAGGTATGGACTGGTTGATGATGCATTAGTTGCAAGAAAAGGTCATAATTTTAGAACTCTTGATAGGTCACAATCTATGGGTTTGCCCTTCATGGCTAGGCCAAAACCTGCAAGTTTTGCACCAGTGAGTAGGACACCTGCCCCAAAGAAACCGAAAGCCAAGGATCCCAATAAGAGGGACATGACTTATGAAGAGAAGCAAAAGCTCAGTGCAAATCTTCAGAATTTACCTTCTGAAAAACTTGACAGCATTGTGCAGATTATTAACAGGAGTAATACTTCCCTTTCTCAAAACGATGATGAGATTGAAGTTGACATCGACAGGGTTGATGCTGAAACTCTATGGGAACTTGATAGATTTGTCACTAATTACAAGAAGAATTTGAGCAAACACAGAAGAAAAGCAGAAAAGGCTAGAGAATTAGCTGGAAACACTAATCGAGCCTTGCTACAAGTATTAACCATATGCAGTTTTTTTTCCCAACCATTTCATTTAAGATTCATAATTGTAATTATTTGACATTATTGCAGAACCCTGCAGCATCTATTCCAGAGGCACCACCAGAAAAGAGAGCAGGTAATATATAACACCATTTATACCCTTTATGTTATTTTGGAAGGAATATGATCGAATGTGCTAATACATAGCAAATGCTCATGTCTTGTAAAGCAGATGAGCAGAATCTTGCTGCTAATCCAGCCAACCAAGGAGGAGATAATGTCAGTAGTTCAAGCAGTTCAAGCAGTGATTCTGGAACCTCTTCTAGTGGTAATTGATTAAATTTTTTTTATTCTATGGTTGAATTACTGATTTCAGTAAACTTGCTGGTATTTTGGTCACTAAACCAATCAAAATGTTTTTACTGTTTTCTTCCCTTCCATGCAGATTCAGACAGTGACAGTTCCTCTGCAGATGGTTCAGATGCAGGTCAATAATCTAGGTCTTAAATGGAGCAACAGATCAAGGTAAGCTTGCAAGATTTTGAATAACTATTAAAATGAAAATATATTATGTTAATGATTGTGTGTATCAAAGTGCATGACTATACAAATTGGAAATGTTGCATTTGCTTTGCACCTATGGAACTGCATTATGTGCACCATTTTGCACTGCATTTTATTAAAATGTCAAATTGATGAAATAGTATGAACTATGAATACACTTTGCTTCTATATAGTAGATTTGCTTCAATGACTTAAGCATCTATATTTTATTTTATTTTATTTTTTTGTTGTTAATAGCAGGTTGTGATTTCTGATATTAAAATAGTGATATAAAGAAAACTAAGATAAGATCGCTGCTAATTTGGTTTACTGCTTTAGAGAGTCAAATAATTTATTTATTTTTTTTATGTTTTTTTCTTTTTAGTTTTTTTTCCAGCCAGATATGTTTGGCACTGTAGCAGTCATTATGAGGACTGTTGTTGCATTTAGGAAATGGGCATATCATTTTTTTTTATGTTTCTATAAAATTTGTAACTGAAATTTTCCCCCCTTTATAAATTGCAGATTGTGGCAGATTCTTGCTATCCTCAATTGTTTGGAATGCTTGTGAAATGCCATATGAGATGCATGATGATTAAACTGCAAAGCTTTTTGAGATGTTTATTTATCTGGGAATTTTGCTTAAACATGTTGGTTGTTATATGCTGAGGTGATACCTTTTGTCAGAGGTTAGGATGTATGAAATAGAATTTTCTTAGGAATATGGGACTTCTTGGTGTGACAAATGTAGGCTGCCAAGAATTGCTACCTGTTTTAGTTATGCGGAACCCGTGCTAGGTTTTGAATTGTGTTTTGACCAAATGCAGTATTACTTTCATAAGTTGGATGGATGGGTGTTGTCTCACCCTACATTAGAAGCCATTCAATTCTTTGTAACGCGTATGAGACATACCCGATGATAAAAGTAGGTAGCGTGTACAGTTATCATTTGTTGGATTCATCTGATTTTGCTATTTCCTGTTCTTGCACTTGTTTTGTTTATGTTGTTTTCATTTTAGCAACTTCCTGCTATTTATTTTGTGTGTGGTTGAATGTTCTGCATGTGTGATGACAAATTGCATGATGGCTTTACTGGTTATTTTATAATAATAATAATTGTATTATCTATTTTGATTGTTATTAAATTACTACTTAAGCTTAGCAAATGATTTGGAATAAAATGAGGAAAGTGGAGTGGAGTGTAGGGAAAATGGTACCCACTTGTATGAAACACTTGTTTCACCACCAAAATTGATAATAACAAAAGACACTGTTATTTGAACCTTAGGTAATAGGTACCGTACTACTGTCTTAGGTTCGTTTAGTGAGACAAGTTATGCGAGGAAATTATTTTCTTTGGTACTAAAAAGCATAAAACTATTAGGCTCTCCGCACTGGTGCCCTGCTACACCAACGGTGAACCTCACTTTCGGCAGGGATAGGCGGGAGGCAGGGGAGCACCGCCTCTCAACCCCGGCGGTAACCAACCAACATGAGCTTTCCATGGCCCCTGCTCCCCTCTTTCTTCTATTGTTTCATTGTTTGTGATTGGTGGGAAGGTTATTTAGTAAGGATGTGGTGATAATATGACACAACAGTGAAGGTTTTTTTCAATGGGATAACTACTATTGAATTTTATAGTTTTCGGTAGGTTTTCTTTTCCAAAAAAAGGAGGTCTTTGGACTAACATCTAAGTGTGGACACAGTGTCGCACCAAACACCCTCCTCTCATCTACACACAAAAGCACATCTGTGTGTGAATGCATTCATACAAGAATCTATATATTGCTAAGGACAAAAAAGAAATAATTATATTTACAACTCTAATTGTATGGATACTCATGTCAAAAATTAAATTTACATATATCTCATTTTATTATAATTTTTCTTCTTTAGTTCAAGGATAAATGTAATTTAAAATTTTAAGCAAGGAAATATATGTAATTACGAAATTTATAGGGGATATTTACAACTGCACGAAAAAGAAAAACAAAAATTATATATCACATGATTTAAAAAGCATAAAATAAACTTTCTTTTATTTTAATTCTAAAATAAAAAAGCTTATGTCTATAAATGGTTTTTATGCTTCTTTAAAAATATTGGTTTCTATTGAATATCCTCACACATATGCATAACGAAAGTTTAAAATACAGATTTTTTGCATGCAAAGTGTACGAATGCAACATGAAATTACTACGCAAGAAAGATTAACATTTTCATGATAATTTCACACAAGGACGGAATTATCAAGCGATTGTTGATTGTTTCTTATGTGATTATCCACGCATGCCTTGTACACTTTGCACATAAAACGATTTTAAATTTAAACATCCCCGATATATATATGACTTGTATCATATGATCACTCAATTTTTAAGAGTTAATCTTTAAATCCAACTCTAGAATTATATATCTCTTAATTATCAATGTTGGTTTTGTTTTTTTTGTTTTTTTCTAATATTGTCTATATATCTTTTGAGTTGACTGCAAACATATGGTAACTTTGTGCTTTACTGGTTAAAGCTCTTGACTTCCCCACAATCAACCCATGTTCGATTCTTTCTAATTTTTTCTATCACTTTTTTATTTTCTCTTGACAAACTTGGGTTTACGACTTTTAATATTCTTGCTTTCTATTAACAAACTTGGGTTTACGAACTATATTTTTAAACTAACGATTTAATATTTGTTTTTCCTAACTAATATTTTCAGCTTGACATAGTTAACACATATCATTTTTAACCAATTAACTTTCAAAACTTTTAGGTTTTACTGTTAAATTTTTATGTTTTATTCTTAAACTATGTAAAATGTTTCATCCCATTAAATTTTATATAATCTGACTTTTTACTTTAAAAACTTTCCATACTCACCATTAACTTTATAAAATGCTACTTTGTTCTTTTTAACATTTTAAAATTTCTTAATTATCCTATGTAGTATATATATAATTTTATTTAACTCATAGCATTCGTTGGTTAGTTTAAAAAAATATAATTGTTGTTGTATTGACTGATAGTAACATGTTGGTGATGCAAAGAATGAGAGCAATACCGATAGCGACTGAAAAATATCAGTGCCGTTTTATAACTATTTTTTATCTATATTTTACATTTATAACTGGTTCGTCGTAACTTCGTACATTTTTTTTGTACTTAACCAAGTTATTATCACTTATACAACGAGGGTAATGAAGTTCGTAAACACGTCGCACCTTAAAATTCGTATATCGTAACACGGGGCATAATAGTGTTTTCTATCCATATTTTAATTTCCATATATGATCCGCAACGACTTTATATGTTTTTTTTATCTCCAAGACCAATATTTGTCTTGGAAATGAAGATTATAAAGGAATCACGTCACAAGAGTGAGTTAAAGAAAATTAAAGTAGTTAGACTTAGAATATGAATTGCAATTGCTGTGGTATATGCATATATAATTTTTTTTTAATATCCATAACTTTTTATGTGTTATTATTTTTTTCTAAAATATTCACTATATAGTCAAGTGTTTTTTAAAGACTATAATATAGCTATATTAATTTTTAAAGGGAATAATATAGCTATATTACGCTAAACCGAAACCCCAATGTATCAAACGAAACATTTTTATGGTGTTTTTCGGATGTTCATAAAATGGACGTGCCGTATAGTTTTTTTAATTTGGATTTTCATGACATTTGGCATTTTTATGATATTTTTTTGGGTGTTTATTTAAAGTAGCTTATTATGGTGTTTCATTAATATATTCAAATGTATAACAATGTGTTGTTTTGGTTTGTACATGATGTTTTTAGTTTATGTATTTTATGGTGTTTATTTCATGTATGTATGTTGTTTTTAGTTTGTACATTTTTTTATGACCGTGGAAACCCACTTACATGGTAAACTCTCGGGTCGTCTCTAATTCCTGACTAACCGAGAGAAACAAGTAAAGTGCGATTACAAGCAACTAAGTCAGTGACCTCTAAGAAAGTTTCTACATGTATTTTAGTCTATACATTGTATTTTTAGTTTTTCACGTTAGTTTTAAGTCTTTACATAATGTTTTTAGTCTCAGTTTGTGTTTTTAATCTATGTGTTTTATGATCTATTTTCATATTAGCATGTTGTCAATATATCCATTGTATTTTTAATCTAAACATGGTGTTTTAACATTTCTGAACGTGGTGTTTTACGTTTAAACATCAATCTATATTGCTTTTAATATGTACAAGGTGTGTTTTTGTTTTTGTTTTTTTGCATATGATGTTTTTACACTAGTTTTAAGTTAGTTTGTGCATGATGCTTACAAATGAAAATGTTGATGAACAAATAATGAGTTAATAATGAACTAAAGCAAAAAAAGACAAACGCTTTATGTTAAAAACAACTGAATACAAAACTGCTTATCTATACTACTATATAATACATATAGGAAGGACACAATTGTCTTTTACCAAAAACTCTTAAAATTAAGAGTTTTACAACTCTTAAAACATAAAGTACAACAAACAAAATTTTAAGAGCCATAAACTAATTGGTTTTCTTTTACTTTTTAGTTTGTCCCACATTGACACATTTAAAAAATAAAGTGTCATATAATACCTATAAAAGAAAAGCCTTCCAAATCAAATAATTTACTTTTTCACACTTTTGTCATATCATATTTGACATTTTAACTTATGAATTTTATCATAATAAATTTTTTTAGTTAAAATAGTTGATTTGACAAAAATTAGGTGGTTTAAGCTTTTTACGAGCCAAAATCAGTAGCCTAATTGTTTTGTTTTCCGCCGCATCGCGCGGGCATCTCACTAGTGAAGAAAAAAATGTTAATTAGGCAAACATCTTATAAATGTCAACCGGTTGCTTTATTCTATCATTAATTTGTAAAGATTTTCGGTTTAAAAAAAATTTCTTGATGAAGCTGCTCACTTGTAAAGCTTTATGCCTAAAATTACTTAGTTTTGAAACAACGAGTGTAAAAAAAACATCATTATTTATTTAGTATTAAAAAATATCTTAAAACGTCAATTTTCCATAAATGGTCGAAAAACTAGCATAAAATCGCAACACGTAGTTTCATAAACACGATTGTTTTTTAATATAGCTATAAAATACTCTTTAGATTAAAAAAATGTTTGATATTATGTAGAAATTTAAAAACATTAGTTTGTTTAGTGCCAACACAATAGTTTGTCGCTTTAGCCCCATAACACACACAAGCAATTTTACATAAATACTAAACTTCGGAGCGGATTTTTGTTTCCCGAATTCGGATCGGATCGGATATCGGATATACAAAATCTTGTTTATTCGGATCGGATATCCGAATTCAATCCGAATAAACACTGTTTATTCGGGTTGTTTGGATTATTTGGATAAAAAAAATAAGTTTATTCGGGTTTTTCGGATAGACTCGGATCGGATTGAAAATTTTTGAATTAGGATCGGGTCAGGTTTCGGATAGGGTCTTAAAGTTTCAAATCCAAACAACCCAACTACAGGGACTATGGATAAAGCCTGTTTTATAAAGATGAGTTCAGTTAGGTACATTCAGAACAGGATGTGGAGGGTTAATTCAGTTGGATCAGTTAATGCACAATTAATGATCTCTAAAAGCTAGTGTTATACTATTATTAGGACTTAGACATTAAATTATGTATCACCATCCCACATTGGCCGATTGAAGAACACAAAGATGAACGAAATGATTATATAAACAGAGGCCTAAATTGATAAAAGTCATACCTTTCTCGGCCTTTTGGCTAAGATCAAGTGTAGTATCTGTTCTTATCAGTTTAATATCTGATACGTGGGTCATTGACTCACTTGATATTAATCTAATTTTTTATGGAGTAAGACTCATCATAATAGCTTGCTATCAGGGTCTTTATGCATCGCCTTGGTATTACACTCCTGCCTTGGTTGGGTGCTCTCCTCCAATTTGCAGTAAATTTTATTTTGTCAGAATTGTCTTTTGCAGTTGAAGCTGTTTAAAACGAGCTTGAGTTTTATTTTCTTTAATGTTTAGTTTATTGGCAGCTCTTACTTTCTATTGTTAATCCAATACGATATTTCATATGCATTCCAGATAACTCTTCAGCCAGTCCTCCAATTTTTGTAATATTTCAAGTTCTACGCCTCATTTGCGGTGTATACATATAATGTATATTGTGTGGTCCCTCAAGGAGCCTAAGTAAAATTGCATTAATTTCAACGTTATTTTACTTATTTTGCGAAAATAACGTTAAAAATGTTGGGATGATCAACTTCAAACGATAACTTTGAGCCGGGGACTCCTTCGGAGCAACCTCGCTATCCCAACTGGGATAGGGGTAAGGTTTGTGTCCATCCTTCTCTCCAGACCCTACTGAAAAGTGAAAATATACTGGGTAAGTTTGTTTGTTTAGTTTGTTTTATACTTTTATTTCAAGTTCTATGGTGAAGTGGGCGATGTGAAATAAATCCACTACTGCAATATAAAAACCAGAGACTATTATCATATAATCGAGTATACGGGTATCTTAGAGAGAAGACCCTTTTACTTTCCGGTATTCCTTCTTAAATGAAACTATTTATACATCGTGAGAACCATCCATTGGAATGGAGTCATTAGTGCTGTTGGTTCAGAAAGCAACAACACCCACGAAAGTTTCGTGAGAGATGAAGAAATGTGAAGATAAGTTGGTCAAGAGAAAGTTCATAAAATTTCTCAACCGAACAAAAACTATGATGAGATTCCATATGCAAATGCCATGAAAATCCATCAAACTCCCCACACTTCCAAGACGAAATTGGGAGGTGCGAATTCATCAATAGTAGTCGCGAAGCTTGAATCAGTTTTTTTGTTGTAGTTAAGGGCAAAATCTCTTGGGTGGAAACTTTAGGACAACATAATAAAGTTTAAGGAAGTTATGTACTCTCATTGTTCTTTACTTTATTCCATATCTACAAAGGTAAAAAAAATCATATATATGGCTCAGGCATCACCAGTTGTGGCTCAAGTGTGAAAATATAGTTTTGATCTTCACGTCATGTTTTGAGTTTGATTCAAATTCTGAAGTTCATGTAAAGTTTCTAGATGTCAATTCTTGAAGTAAACTTTCAAGAGGTCAACTTTTGAGATAGAATGTTCGAAGGTAAAATTTTTAGGTAAAGCTTCCAGATGTCCAAGTTCTAGAAATCAAGTTTTGCGGTCTAGTGACCGGATGTTTGATTGTTTAAACATCAAATATATTATATATAATCTGCGTTCTAAGTTATAAGATTTTTTTTATTGCTTTGACACATTTGTTTAAATCAGTGGCGTTTTAAACTCTCATGTAGTTGATTTTCTTGCTAAGCTAATCAGAGTCAACCCCGAGACTGAAAAAAAAAACTTTCAGGACCTGGGGCAAGAAAGAAAAACTAGACCCTTCTAAGAAAACTAACTTAGAAAATTTATATATAAAAAATTAATAATATAACATATAAAAAAATTAAAATTTTTGTGCTCCTTAAAAAGCCAGGCCAGTGCGGCAGTGACGGTCGCCCACTTCGCCCCTCCCCTTGAGCCGTCCTGTAGCTGATAAAATTACTTGTGGTTGGTTTTCTTAATACGTTCTTGTTTCAAACACGTGCAGTTGTGCTCACGTTTTAAAGGTTCCATCCATCAATGATATGTGTACAAGACAAAACCAATGAAAACCGTTGATCATGCCTTTTGGCAACAAGCTTTTAAAACATAGACAACCATTGAACCGTGAGTTCCACTTATTGTTTGGATTTCAAAACATTAAAAGTGATTTTAGTTTAAAGACAATGGTCAGGTTAAATAAATACACATTATCAATGGTCAACATTAAAAAATGTTCGACTCTTCAACCATAATTGCTTCAACGATTTATATTGACATGGATCACAAATTTTCATGTTGTTATTATCATCTTTATTGGCATTAAAAGTTAGGAGTTTAAATTTCAATGTAAATTTTCATGTTATTGTCATCTTTATTGACATAAGAAGTCTAGGTGTTGACTAGGGGTGTCGAATACACCTAAACCCGACTAACCCGACCGCACCCGAACCTAAATAAACTTAACAAGGTCTGGTTATTTGTATAAAAAATGTTAAGTCGGCTTATTCATGTCAACTTGATTAACCCGAACTGTTAATAGGGTTAGGACTCAGGTATATATTAAAAAATTAGTCAAATTAAATATAGTTAAGCATGTTAATCAAATTAAATATAGTTAAGCATAATTTTTCATTGTATTATATGTTTAAAACAAAAATTATTTGTAGCAATTTAAATTGGATAAAAATAATAGCAAATAAAAATTAACCCAGCTGACCTGAACCTACTAACCCGAACATTATTAGGGTCGGGTTGTGGGTCAGTTTTTCAAAGAAAAACCTGGCTAATCCGACCCGATTAACTCGAAACCCGATTGAATTGACCCGATCAACACCCCTGACAGTTGACATTTAATCTCTGGTTTTCTATTTACACCTTAATCTAATTTTCATTTACACCCCATCTATCAGTAAGTTTACTAACTTTATTATTCTCTAATCCATTAAAAATTATAACCTAAAAGTACAAGTTTAAACAACATTAATTATTTTAATTTTGGGTTATTTATTGAATCAATTATTTTAAGTGTATTTAATTACTTTAATTTAAAGGGTTATTTATTGAGTCAAATAATTATGTCATGTTATTAATAAATTTATAATGGAAAAAAGTTTGCCTCTTAATTGAAAAACTGCAATTATATGCAAAGCTTATTTGAACTGATTTAAGTGTGTTTTGATATTAATTTAATAGTTGTATTCTACTTAATCGCTACATGTGTTCACGCGATGGTGGCCCAGTGATAAGTGATAACTGGGTGTAAATCTATAATGGAGGTTTAAGGTTCAAAGCCTATCATCACCCAATTTTCCTTGGTCACGCGATTTACCTCCCTTATGTTGACCGTATGGCCGGTCGGTGAGGGGCGCCTAATTATGGCGTTCACTATTTTTTTGATCGCTACATGCATCCCATTGAATGCTTGATTTGAATTGTTTGATGGTGTATAAATACTTTTGCTTTTGCTTGTATTTGACAGAGTGAGCAAATAAAATAAAAAATAATAATAATAATTTGTAGCAGATCTAAGGAGCAATACATCTTTATTTTTATTTTATTAAGATAAGTGAAAAGGTATATTTTTTTCTAAAAATATTTAACAAAATATTGGTTTAACTTTATAATCTAATTTGTTGCTGGCATCACTATCTTATCAAACAATCATAATTATTAATTTGATATAAAAAATAGTTATTTAAATTCATTTTATATGAGCTCACTAATTTTTAAAAGAAATGTAGTCAAAGAAATTTTTTGAATCACATAACCCTAGATTAAGATCAACTATCTTTCCCTCACCTAGATGTCCTTTAAATCACCTCTGACAGGGCTTGAACCCATAACCTCTGGGTTACAAGGTGAAACCCCAACCAGTAGGCTGAATTCGCATAACATATGTGATGTGATGATTAAATAATGGGTAAAAATTAGACAATACTAGCATTTATTGATAATGTTTAATTACTTTTTTTTTGAACGGCAATACTATCCTACTTCTACTCCTAAATTACACCCAAATTTCCCCCTTGCTTGGATTTGAACCCAATACCATCTTTCTAAGAGGCAATGTCTCTACCAAGTAGACTACTCCCACATTGGCGATAATGTTTAATTACTAAATAATAATTAAAAACAGATGGTTGACAATAAAGATATAGAGTAGGGTTTTACTACAGGATGCAAATAGGAACACCCTTTAATGTTTCTAGATGAATGTTGAGTTTGCAAGGAAGAGAATAGTTTGCATTGGTATTTGGTAACTTTGCATGCAACGAACAAAGAACACACATTTTCAATTGTTTGTACATAAATTCATGTTTCAGATTTCATTTGAAACTAATTTATTAACTTATTGACTTTATGAATAAAACAATAAATTACTAAGATGTTTGGTAATGTCAAAAGGACTTTTATTATAACTCTTTGAGTAAGGTTAAAAAGTTATAATTTGTAGCTTTTAGATTGACTTTTTAAGTTTTTGATGGAATATGATAAAAACTAATCCCAACACTTTTTTTAAAAGTTAATCCAAAACAACTTATTGACTTTTTAACTATTAACTTATCAAAAACTAATGCAAATACTTTTTAAAAAACTTCATTTTAAAAACTCATAAGTTAACAAGTACTTTTAACAAAAAGTCATTCGATGGAATATGATAAAAACTAATCCCAATATTTTCTTAATTATACGCTTAAACATAAAACTATTAACTTATAAGGGTATACACAGTTCCATTTAGATTTAAAAATTTACATGATCAGAATATGTTCATATCAATAGTCAGTCACATGATTAAAAATATTTACCTCAATCCAGCCCCTCCACAAACCCTACATAAAGCAGAAGCTAAGCACAAGGACCCTCTTTTAAGATCAAAGCGTATCAAAGTACGCTATACATTTTCACGTTATATGATGAAAACTGGGGTAAGGGTAGGGTCTAACGGCATAGCCATTTGGAGCTAAAGGGGTGATGTTCCCGTCTATGGCGAGTTGGTGTTAAAAAAATATATATATAAATCACCATTACAGGTGTACCAACTAGAGAATCTGTCTACTTTTTCACCCATAAATTAAAAATATGTACTTCAAAAAAAATCCAAAGGAAACCTTGAAAAGTAATTAGAGTTTTGCATTTTAGGAAAACTATCAACACAACTTATCTCACCTATATCTGCAGAATTGTGCATTATTTGTTCGCTTGAATAATTTGCAGGCAGCAAATTATCTACAGGAGCTCCCATTCAGAGTCTGGTAGATCTTGAGCTGGTGGTTTGCTGCTCCCCTCTGTTGGCTGGCAGAGTTCCTTGTCGATATCCCCGTACCAAACAGCCAACTGTCTGTACTCCTTAGTTAACCTTTTTCTTGACAAGAAAGCATCTTGTATCATTTTCTGGCATATAAAATAGTTATTAAAGATTCTAAAACCAGATAATGAAAACATTAACTACATAAATTAGAGAACTTTGTTTTAAGAGTTGGGTTTTACCTTGTAAGACTTGCTTCTCGATGTAATGGGAAACACAGATAGTTTTTCACCTTCAACAATGACACAACTTTCAACCGCATCCTTTTGAAAGTCTTCAATGTTGACAGTGGAGCCATCTGCTATTCCTGTTAAAGTTTGCTTGATCAGAAATGAGCCTAAATGAGGTTTGATTTTATATATTCTGACATCAGCATTTAGGACTTGCAGCTAAATAAGATTTTGTTAAAAGATTTTCAAGCAGATTAATAAATTTCTTTACTTAATAAATGAAAGAGAAGCATACCAGATCCAGGGCAAGATACACTAGTTTCATTATTGCTATCAAAGGAAAGAGTTGTGAAAGACCCATAAGATGAGAGGATATCTGATGATATAGATAAATCATCCACTGTTTCTGTAGGATTGCAGTCAATTGCATCTGGTTCTACAGTAGAGTTTTGGAATGATGAGTTTAATGACTCGTAAAATCTTTCAGATGATAACCCACTACCAATAATATGCTTAGCATGCTCCTCTTGATTCTCATTACATGTAACTGAACTTTCAAATTCAGATGCTTGATGAGTGGCTAAAGTATTTGAATCACATTCAGCGGGCTCGTTCAGAAGCGTTTTATTTTCTTCTAGATTAATCATATTGTCAATATCCAAATCCAGATTGAGGATATTTTCTATACCCCAATCTGAATATTCATTTGCTGTAACATCACTATAACTTTCATCATAAAGTACTCCCTTCTCTTCAGATATGTAATCAATATTCAGAATCTTTGTAGAGGAGTTTAAATTTGCTTGAGTGGCATTATCTGAAGTATTGTTTGTTGGAGTGCCCTCTTCACCAATAAGACATTGACTAGTTTCAGTGGTAAATTGTTCTGAATGGCGCAGACCAGTAGATGATGGTCTCTGACATAATTCTTTTGGAACCAAAGGAGCATCTTTTGGGATATTGGAGATATTATCAATCGGGTTTTCTATGATTTCTACAACTGAACTTGCAGACGGTTCTGCCAAATTAATACCCATTGAAGGTACTAATTGTGCTTCATATTGTACAGGATCCACCACCTGGGTAGGAGCCATTTCATCCACAAAAGCAGAGAAAAAGTTCTTCACGTTCTTGCCAACAGTTTCCATTTGGTTCCCAACAAATAAAACTGGCTCCTGGAAAACAAAAACATGGATATTACATGCAAATCTTGCAGCTTTAACTGGAAAGAAAACTAAAAAATTATTATAACAATTTCTTGAATAGAACCATATAAATATCATGATTGAAGAATCAATACCTTGCATACATATTCATCAACATTCATGCATATACCTTCTAACTTCTGGCACATGTTTGTAACCCAAGTTCCCTTGCTCCTGTTCATTGTGAACGTTTACTACTTAAAGAATGGAAATCAAGAAAGCCTTTTTTTTTCCTAAGATATGTCCTCTGTTTCAAATGGGCAAAAAACACAGGATTCAATTATGTAATTTGCGACAACAAAAATCAAATCTAGATGATATTTCACCAAAAAAAAAAAAAAACTATACACCTAAACCCAATCACATTCCAGATTACATATATACAAAGGCAGATAGTATGCATTAGAAGAAGACTGCCAATAGAAGTCAAAAATTAACCCACAGGTACATATCAAGCTCCCAATTTAGGAAAAGATACAAAATATATATTCTCACAGTTGCTGTTAAAGTACCTAAAAAACACACCATTCAATCAACATATAAATTATCAATGATAGCTAAAAATATCTATGATAGTTAAAGGAAAATCAAGACAACAGATATGATCTTCAAGAAACATCCAAGTTCTGTAATAAATTACTTTCTTTATTTGAGTTCAAGTTTAATCACCAAAACAGACAGCCAAATTCTTTTAACTTTTCATAATAACAACCAGTCAACCACAACCTACTTCTGTATTCATTCTCATAGATTCAATCGAAACTCAACCACAATTTATCATATTCTTATGGATTTCATAAAAACATTAAACACAACCATATAACTACAGAATCATCACTTTTTAGTGATACAATTCAAATATTATCACTCAAAAGTACCTTTTTCTAGTCAATATATACTCACGATAATTCGTTATCCGGTGCAATCGATAACTACGCATATGATCATGATAATAAACAATTTCTAAAGTTTTACATGATAAAAAAATCGCGTTTATTATAAACGAGCGAAGAACTGGATTCTCAACTCTTTAAACTTCACTCGTACAAGTCGATCGCTCGCTTTCTTGTTCCAAATTCAACACATACTGACACAATCAACACAGATACTTATGATTATATGAAAAGAATAATGAAAAGCAACTACAAAACAGCAACCGGAAAATCGCCTAAAAATTCGGTTCGAGATAGTAGTTTGTTTGGAGAAGAAGTAACAAGTATCGATGAGCAGTTAGAAACTCTACCGGAATCAGAGAAAGTTACCGGCGACGTTAAGCCGCCGGTGGTTGTGATCGTCGAGGTATGAAAACTCTCGATTGTTAATCCTCTGCGGCAACTGGGTTTAAAGCGACTTCGATGTGAATGTGTGTAGATAATATAAAGGACTCGTTGATTACACTTAGACCCTCGCAAAATGCCTTAATTCATATTTATATTATTATATATTTTACAAAACATATATTCAAGCATCATCCTATTTTGACTTTATTTTTAATTTACAAATTCATATATTATATTGTTTATATTTATATATGCATTCTGTTTTTATCAACTTTAATCATAATAAATAATTGAGACGGTTATGAAATCGTTTACCATGATGTCTCTCGTATATCTATTAAGCATGTTTTATATTTTTTTATGGTGCTAATTGATTTTTAAAACTAATATGTAAAAGTAATCATTTTTTTTATAAGTTTCACTAACATAACATACTAGGATCTTCTTTTAAAATTATCAAAGTGTATATAAATTAGGAAAAAACTAACGATTTAAATCCGCAAGAATCAAATTATAGAATTATATTTGTTACAACGTCTTTTTGTAAATATAAAAAATATTCAAAACATTATAACAAAAAATATTATTCTTTTATATAAGCTAGGAAACTATCAGATAAAAAAAGCGCGCATTCCCTTTCAAACGCCAATGCAAGCATAAGAATACTTGAGGAACTAACACACATATATAGAAAGTTTGTAATATGTGATCACATATGTGTTAAATTTATATATAGAGTAAAATGTCATTTTAGTCCTTGTGGTTTGACAACTTTTGCCATTTTAGTCCAATAGTTTAAATTTTGCAATTTTGGTCATTATGGTTTCATTTTATTGTCATTTTCATCATTGTGGTTTGGTCACTTTTGCCATTTTAGTCCAAAATTTTAAATTTAATTAGACTAAAATTGCAATAAAATGGAAACCATAATGACCAAAATGACAATAAAATGAAACCATAGTGACCAAAATGGCAAATTTCAAACTATTGGACTAAAATGGTAAAAGTTGCCAAACCACAGGGACTAAAACAACATTTTACTCTTATATATATTTACAATCGGTTTCCTTGACCACTTTGTTGATTGTGTCATTTATCTCTTCACCTTATACATGACATGTATACCTTGAAACCAACTCATGTTTGTTATATCACAACAATAATATTAATTAAGTTCATGAAATCTAATTTATAAAATTATGACCATGTTAATGTTTTTTAAAAAGATTTACCTGATATTAGAAAAAACATCAATAGATATTAATAGATACACATCAGGAAATGTTACTAGACGCGTCACAAAGAGTTAAGTTATCAATAAAACATGTTTATGCATCAAAAGGCATAATCAAAATATCAATTATGGATATCATATAGCCATAGGTTATCTATTTCAAATTTAATAATTAAAATATATGCATAAAAAATAGTAGAGTTGGTAAAAGAATGTTGAGAAACTTGACAGTAAACCAAAATCCTTAAAGTTGGCAAAATTAGGAGATAGAAATAGTAACAGGTTATACATTTTATAAATATCAGACTTAAATTCTACAGTTAACATGTTATATAGTTTTAAGAGTATATTAATTACTGGTAAAAAAAATAACACGAATGATTGAATACCAATGTGTGTTGAATATAAATAAAAAGGTATTAGAATATAAATTATTCAAAACAAGAGAATTGTTGGTATTATTACTTTTAGCCCAACACCCCATGGCAACTCCTAACGAACCTGATGTCAAATCGTTACTTACTTCCTAATAATTAAAATAGGGTGGTGTTATTCACACACCCGACTGACACACCTCACACCCCTATACGACCCCCGTATTGGTCAATACGAGGCGTATAGAGGGGCAATTAGGCCTGTAAATGAACCGAACAGTTCATGAACTCTTCGGCTCGAAGTTCGTTTATGTTCGTTTAATTAAATGAACGAACATAAACACACCTAGTGTTCATTTATTTATGTTCATAAATTGTTCGGTGATGTTCGTTTATTCATGTTTGTTTATTTGTGTTCATTAATGTTCGTTTATGTTCATTAACTATGTAATGTTAGTTTATGTTCGGTTAACTAATTAATTTACGAATGATATGTATTTACATTTAAGAGACTTGTATTTTGTATTCGTTTATGCTTGTTCAATTGTGTTCGTTTATGTTTGTTCGATAGTGTTGATGTTTATTTACGATTGTTCAATGGTGTTGAATAATGTTCATTTATGTGTGTTCGTTTATTTTGGTTTGTTTGTATTCATTTATGTTCATGAACAGTTCGTTTAATAAATGAACTCGAACATATTCATTTTCTTAATAAATAAACACGAACACAAAATTCATGTTCGTTAATTTGTTCGTGTTAGTTCGGTTCGTTAGGCCTAGGGGCAATCATTGGGTGTCAGTACCAATGATTAAACCCTCAGTGCTAATATTGGACACTTATATGCGCCGTAGTGACCACTACGAGGCGTATACTTGATAGAAGGTGTTAAAATATGTTTTTGGAGTATGTAGATAACCCCTCCTTTAAAATAACATCTCCTAAACGTTAAACAATTACATAAAACTTAAAAGCAACAAATATGTAAATACTCGTGAGACTTGATCTTTAATATTTATCATTCTTGGAGGATAAATTTATTTTAAACAATGAGAAATTGACTATTATGTTTTCATATTAAGACAAACCTTACTTATATTTCAGTTGGGATAAAGAGACTTCTTTAAAGTAGTCGTGGCTCAAACTTATCGTTTGAAATTAATAACACCAACACTTTCAACGTTATTTTCACAAAATAAATAAAATAACGTTAAAATAAGTTTAATTTACTTTAACCCTTCAAAGCTCACATATGTATTTATATGTGTTCACTTCAAATGTGGTAAAAAAAATACACTAAATATCCTTTATATTAACTTTTTTTTGACATATTACGTTCTTTACACCAATTCCTATTGAATTTATGTTACTTTTTCGAGAATGAAAATATCTTTCCACATAAAGTACCAAATATAGAATTTTTGTGATTAGTTCCTTTTTCTTTTCTTTTATTTTTTCTTTTTTATTTACAATTAATTTCCTTTTTCCAGTTAATTTTTTCATCATTATTATTTCATATTTTTATAAATTATTATAAAATTAGTCAGTTAATTAATCAATTTATTTTTTATATAAATAAAATTTTCAATATAGATTTTTCCTCTTAATTTATAAATTATTTTTATCATTTCATCAATTATTTCTTTTGTATATTTCTATAATTTTTTCTTATTGTTTTATTTACTTTGGATTATTCATTCTTATTAACAAATTAAACTCAATTTGAATAAAACATCGCCCATGGCCTTTAGTTTTGAGTTTAATCATTTGACTTATTTCTGTTATTTATATCTAAACAAATTAAACTTGAATCATTTTATGCCTTATATCTAAGCTTCGAGTTATTTAAAAAAGTTGATTAAGTTCTAGTTGAAGCTTGTTTACTTATATGCTTAAATATTCTATGTAGTTTAAACAATTTAGAGGGTTGTAATTATTAAATGCATTCTATGTTACTTTTGGCTTATTAATAAATTTATGAATAATTATAGGATAAATTTGTGAAGGGAATAAAAAGAAATGATAAATGAAAGAAAATAATAATAATAATAATAATAATAATAATAATAGATAAAAATACATATTTGATTATTTATGTATGAGAGCAGAAATGTCAATTTAAAAAAATTGCTGAAATTTTAACAGTAGTTAGTATAATCTATTAAAAGAATTAATTAATAATGAAAGATGAAATCTACAATATTGTATAAACATAAATGAAGTTTTTTTTTTTGATTTAAAATTACATATAAAACAAATAATTTTAGAGTAAATTACATCAATTATCCTTAATATTCACTTATTTTATGAATATCATCCTTTATTACAAATATTTATAGAAAACATCCTTTAAATAAAGATTTATAATGGATTTTAACCTTAAAAATTACAAAAATCATCATTTAATTACATTACATCAATCGTCCTTTATATTGAAAAAAAGGATGAAATCCATTATATATTTTCATTTTTAAGGATAGAAATTTGTAATCTCTAATAAATGACGACATTCATAAAATGAGTGAATATAAAAGACGATTTATGTAATTACTCATAATTTTAGGAGCTTTTCTTTTAACGATTGTTGGAAGTATTTTATTTACTCCAGGTGTGATGTTTGGGATTATAGTTATATATGGAGTGGACTTTTTTCAGTTCTAAGCATGCCTGGCAAAATGGGCGGGTTAGATAACGGATCAGAACAGATGCGGGTTAGGATGGTACGGGTCAAGACGGGTTTTAAGCCAAATCCGTTTGGGTTTAAACAGGTCGTTTAAAAAAAATCAATTTTGCTTAAGTTAAAATGAGTTGTAACAAAACAAATAGTTTATTTGAATGATTTTTAATGATTTTCTCATTAAATATATTATTGATCATCCTTACCCATTGAAATCTATTATGTTCACATGACTTTTAAGTTGCCAATCTTGACCCACTTTGTATTAAAGTGTTACTCATCTTAACCCATACTATGTTATAATGGTACACATTTCAACCAAAAATGCAATAATTATTTACCCAATTCTATCAAATTATCTTGCTATGGGTCAAGATTGTCTGGTATAGTTCTAAGATTTAGATGCCATAAAAGCATAAAATAATTTACTTGTTTATTTCATGTAGTTAACATAAACAGAAATGCATATGCACTACTGAAGACGTGACATACGATTACCCCCTTTTTTATTCTGCACATAACACAAGGGGAAAATAATATCTAAATAAATATGCATATCCGAAATATGTAAATATGGACACGTTCAAGAATGTCTCCAAATAAGCGCGCGGATAAAAGCGCGCTAAAAAGGGGAACCAGAACAAGAAAAAAACGGTTTCGGTGGTGGGCTCCACAATAAAGGAATTGCCCTCATAATCCTAACAGACAGATATGAGGGACCCACTACAATATGTGTGTGTGTATATATATATATATGAGTAGAGGAAAGAGAGACATCTCCCTCACTCAGAAAAAATATACCATCATACACACACAAACCAGAAAATACCTTGAATCATCTTCCTTCATCAGTAAAAGTACATTGACATGGCTAAGCTCATAAAATGATGATGGCATAAAGATTTGTTAATTGGAAAGTCGATTTTGATTGTTCCGATTAATACATCTTCAACTGCATTCATGGGTGGGGACCGGAGCATCTCAGCAAAAGATAATAATAATAAGATATAGATGAGACCCAAGTGATGAGAACATTTATTAGCAGGACGTGGTAATATTATTATGACAAAACATGCAACTACACCATACTTACGGTTTGCCTTTTTGTGCAACTAAGCATGCCAAGACAATGACGATTTTAAACAACCAGCATCGCTTTAGCAATCTCTAACGCTTTCTCATGACCCAAAAACTTCTCAACAATGGCCAAAGAAAATTCCACCGAAGTCCCTGGGCCTCTGCTGGTGATAAGTTTACCATCAACCACCACTCTGTTTTCAGCTTCACTTTGGTCACTCAGTTTGTCACACATTGCTGGGAAAGCTGTTGCCTTTTTCCCCTGACACATACGTTAAAAAGCATGTGTCAATCCAAATGACAGACACAAAGTTACATTTTACACAAACAACACAAGTACCATTTTGGTACATATCAAACTGACATGGGTTCACTTGACCCGAAACGCATCATATATTTTTTTTATAAATTAATAATAAAAGTTTTTTTTAATAATGCTGTTTTAAAATGCATTAAAACACATTTTGGGGGACTTCCGGACTTTGACCCATGTTTGACTCCAAGATGCATATGCTTTTTAATAAAGCTGTTTAAAGTTTTTTTTTAATAAATCTTCCAACAAACTCCAAGATGTATATGTTGGCCAATACACAAGTTGGGTAACTAGGTCAAAGCAATTTGGATTGAGATGAACCACTAATGATCCGCAATTTTAGTAAAACTACTTAGAGATTTTTAACCCTCAATTATGCAGCATGCAAGTTTCTCTCATAAACTGTTTGACCCGTTTCCATTTAGTCAAGTTCTTAAGCTAGTCAATTGACCCTAGAAACAAAAATATGTTCTTAAATCAGTTCAATTCCACAAAAACGTATTTAAATTGCCACTTGATCAAAGAAATCCCATCTTGAATACTAATTTTTTTCATGCTGCCAGTTATCTTCATAGCAATTCTATTGTAATGGCATAAAAATATTGCAGTAATGATAAAGATACATACTTTGAGTAATCCATGGGGCTCCAACACAAGAGCAGGGGACGCACATATTGCTCCATAGTATCTGTCAGACTCACTCTGTTTCTTCAGCAAATTTACAATTGTTTCTGACTTTGCAAATGCTTGTGCCCCACCAAGTCCACCCTAAACGTATGTTTTGAAGACAATAATCAAACAGTAAACTAGGCTAACAGCTTATTTAAACCCCTAACTAAAGATTAAACTCACTGGCAACACAATGAGGTCATATGACAGCTTAGCAGCCTCATCAAGGAGCATGTCTGCAACTAGTTTCACTTTACGAGAAGCCACAATTTCAAGCTTATCACCAACTGATGCCACCACTACTTTGGCTTTTGCACGTCGAAGAACATCGATTATCATAACAGCTTCCATTTCTTCAGATCCATCAGCAATAGGAACTAGAATCTATAAAAAGATGTGAAGTAAATATAACAATAATATCTTTTCACGTATATAACCAAATCATTAAAGAGTGAAATGTGACCTTAGGTTCAGAGCTACATGTCCATTGCACTTTATTTAGTTCAGTAGCAATGAATTGTGCGTCATGTTTGGAACGCATCAACTGAAGACAATACAACAAAATTATTCAAATTATCTCTAAAGAAAAAAAATTGGTTAATAATAATAGCATTAAGCATGAAAATTAGAACAAACCAGCGGTCCAGAAACTTCATCAGCCTTATCTTTTCCAAACAGCTGCTCCACCAGTGTAACAGAGTACTCAATGGCGGTTCCTGGGCCCCGACTAGTAATAACTTGCCCATCCAACTGAACTCGTGACTCGACTGTAGTGGCAGTGGAAGACAGTTGCTCCATGAAAGACGGATAACAAGTTGCCTGCAAAAAAAAATAACAAAGAACTATATTTAAATAACAGATTTCCATTAACATAAACATCTCATGATAAAAAAATGCGTTGAAAGAACACAGTAAGGCTATCACTTTTAAACACTTCAGTAAACCCCACGACCCAAGTACAACAGCAGGAGCTGCACATATTGCAGCATACAGACGACCTTCTGATGCTTGCTTTTGCACTATGTTCCGCAGCGTGTTACTGTCTCTAAGATTAGTTGCACCTGGCATCCCTCCCTGTAAGCAAAATTAAAACATCTGAACAATTGCCATGGACTTGCCTTAAAGACTATAAGAACATGTAATTCACAGAAAACATGACAGTAGACTATTCTAAAAACTAAAAACAAGAATAACAAAGTCCAGAAATAAGAAGTTACATGGGCCTCATGTACGAAAGCAACAATACTGTCACCAAACATACGATTGTGATATTTTAAAAGAAGCATATTTGGCCAATCTCTTACATTTAATGAATTTGAACACTGTTTTATCAGCATCAAAAGATACAAAAGTTCACAGATAAACTAAACATACGTATGATTTAGATGAAAAACCATCATATAACTGTAGAACATTTTGGAAAGCTCATTCAAAACGGAACAAAAATAAGGGTGATGTTAGGGAAAGATAACATCAATAATCCATTTTTTCCCAAGTTAAGTGCCAACTAATGGAGGAAGAACCCAAATAAACAACACCTTCCCCACCCTCTCTCTCTATCTCTCTGTCACTTGTCTTTTGATTTTCAGAACTATCTTCACAGGCCTTTCACTGCAGTTAACCATTTTGTAACAGGTTCTTCATTTGGAGGACACATTTCAAAATCAAAATTGAGATGTAACTCTATTCGTAAAAAAGTAAGCTTGATAGAGGCACAAGAATAATGAAACGCATACCGGAAGAGAAACAAGATCGAAAACAGTGTCAACACAGTCAGAAATCATCACATCAGCGACGATTTTAATACCGTGGCAAGCATCAACCGTAACCTGCTTCTCAACCGAAGCGACGGTAACATCAGCGCCAGCCCTGCGGAGCACATCAATGGTAATCACCGCTTCCATCGGCTCCGTTCCGTTAGCAATCGGAACAAGCACCTGAAACTCAATCAAAATCAGTTGAATAAAACTCCTAAACACAAACAAACACAAACAAGTAGCCAATTTGACATTGATCTACCTTTGGTGATGCGGACGCCATTACTGAAAATGAAAATCGGTTGTGGCTACGTGAAGTAGTGGAAGAGTGGATGGGGAACGACGGAAGACGGGGGCTGAGGGTTGTGAAGGGAGAGAGAGGAGTGAGGTGGCGTAGTGCCATTTTTATTGGCTGGTTGGGTGTCTCGAGAGTCACCACTCACCGCCACAGACCAGAATCGAAACTCAGGGTTCAGATGAGTCGACCCGGTCCGGGTCCGGGTCCGGTAATAGTACCGGTTTCAACTTTCAAGGGGATTGGGATTGGGATTGGGATTGGGATTGGGATTGGGATTTGATGAATTTTTTGTGAAACCTTGGGAAGGGCGTATCACCACCTTCACCGGTTCAATTATAACGTCATAAATAATAGAAAAACTAAACTATTTATATAAATCTAATCTAAAAGAAACAAAAAAAAAATTATATTGTTGGCACGGGTTTACAATTAAAATTAAGCATGAAGACTTAACTTAATAAAATATGGATGCTAGAAGAATGAATTACTCAAAAAAGAAGGTTTCAAAGGAAAAGAGTAAAATAAATATAAAAAGTGAAATCCATTCGGTTCACGGGTTATATTGGCTTAATTGAAAATGATTCAACTAGGTAAAACCAGACTAGTTCTTAGTTTGATCAGTTACTTGGTTTTAAAAATAGTGAAGTGCTGAAATTTTTAAATATGGCTTTATTAAATTGCATATGAATTCAACTTTTGACATTTGTCACATTTATTTTTTAGAGTATAGAGTAAGCAAGAGGAAAACAAAGTCACTAAATTTGTTTATCTTCATGAAATAATAATATTATGATTTGATGATTATGATTTTAGGATTGAATCCCTTAAAATTAGAGCTTGTTTAATATGCTTTTAGTTTGAATTTCACTGTTTATTATAGACAACAATATGGATGCGTAAGGTGTGTAATATTGTTTTATATTATGTTTGTGATATATTTTTATCATGTTGTTGTGATTAATTAGATGATGTATTGATGTTTTAAGTTTTAACTGTTGGATAACTACCACCTAGCCACCTAGGTTTTGAATGTTTATTAAAGGATGCTCATGTTCGTGTCCTGAAACACTGTTGATAACTTGATATAGTTTGCAACTCGTGAATTTAAATTTTGTTTCTAGCTTTATTTTAAACAAGTCAAACAACTCGTTTATGTTTTACATCTCAGATGTTATGTTGGAAAGTTACAAAGATAACATTTAGGCTATGCGTAATACATACACCACCCCACCTAGCAGGAATCAACGGCCTGACGGAGTTCGATGGGAACACCGTCCCCTCTCCTGGCGGGGTCAAAACCATGATCTCAGCAGCCCGCTTTCCCCTCTCGTTTTTGATTGTCTATTGTGAGTGTTTTAAGGTTTAGTAGGATGATGATGTGACAAGGGAAAAGTTTTTCTAGTGAATCAGTGGGATGACCATTAAGGATGTTTTAAGATTTTTAATATAGTGATAACATGACAGAAAATTTTAGTAGGTGGATTTCAGTAGGGTGGATATTACGGCTATTACGGATGGTCGTAGGGGCAGAAAGTTGGAAATATTTTTCAAGAATTGGATTGAGCTCAAGTCTTTAGCGTTTTTCATCATTAGTTTAGAGTAGTTTTTCTTTAAATAACAAGGAATTTTAAATAAAAAACATACATGAACGCTAAATTAAAACTTGTTTTATTGGATAAAAAAAAAACTCAAAATAGTCTTATTATATTCAACCTTTGAGTTCAAAACTTACAATATATCATACTAATTACTTCGTACCATAGGCAGGCAACATAGGAACCATCTTGCACCATGCGTAATACCAGAGACATAATTACAAGCATTGTTTTGTGAGAAACTACTATCAATCAAGACTTTCAGGATTATACAATAGTGGTAGATAAACAATGTGAAAACATCACATCAGGGTTGATTACTCTTCATTGCCAGGCGAGAGAAACCAAGAGATGCATTCAGAGCCTCGAATGTTATCAGATTCACCAATGGGAAGAATTCTCTTCCTCATAAGGGTCTCTATCAGAGCTGGCAATTTCCTTTTCACACCACCTCTTGGCCTTGATACAAACTCATCATCAGCTTCAACAAAATCTCCCTAAAGATAAAAAGCAGATTTATATCCATGTCATTTCACAATCAAAGAGACTGCAATTCAAGTAGCAGAGCATTCTTACCATGGTGTAAACATGTTTCCCTGATTTCTCATGGTTATCTTTTACATGCTTGAACGAAAATCTCATACCACACCCAGAAAAGCTGCATACGAAAGGCTTTTCTTGAAAATGGGCAGCTTTTATGTGCTGTTTAAGATTTGAACCCTGTATTTTCATTAAAATTGGAGCTTATAAATCAAGTCAAAAGCTATACTTTAGTGTCTTTTAACGCATACTGCCTCCCAATTAACTTTATTCTGAAGATATTTTGCATTGATGATTTTATAAAAAAATAAAATGTTCCTTACAGTTGAGAATGTTAGGGTGCATCCTTCAAAGCTACACTTGATCCTCTCTATCGAAACCTCTTCTTCATGGGTGCGATGATGGCGTTTTATATTCTTCTTAAGTTGCTTACTCCCACAAATCTCACAAATAATATGCTGATGGCAAGTCAGAATGTGAGCCTTTAGACATTGCTCATTGGTAAAATATTTCATACAACCTGATTCCCCACAAAATGCTTCAATTGTTTCCAATCTAACTGCAATAGTCAACAAATGATATTATTCAACAGAATTAATTTATAAACGGTTATAAATAAGATATCAGTTAGCTTGATAACGTAAAACCACACACTCACCATGAGATTCTTCATGTGTTTTTAACTTTGATGCGTATTTGAAGACTTTTTCACACCCGGGTTCTGCACAAGCATACTGCTTATGATTGTTTTTGTCATCAGAGTTACCTTGCAAGTCATCATGCATTTCCCTCACATGCCTTGTCATGTTACCTTGAATTGAAAACTTACTTTTGCAATTTTCAATAGGACACTCAAAGATTTTACCCTGGTGTTGGATGACGTGGCGATTCAAGTGATCTTTTCTGCGGTAACTTGAGTTGCAGTCTTTTATTGGACATGTGAAAGGTCTCTGAAACAAAATAGTTATGTAACCGGTGAGACTTTTATTTATCTAACGATAAAATGTTTTAATAGTGCAAATATAATAGAATTTTTGAACCTCATACTTGAAAGCGTGATCGAGGCCCATTTGATGGAGCTTCTCAGGAGGTCCCCCTGCCTGATACTAATCCAATCAAAGTCTCGCATTTTGGAGTTCTCTGTTGGGATCCAATGCTTCACGCAACATCCATTCTTTTTTAAATAGTTTCAATGATGCACATATAAAAGAATCTTTGAACCTCATACTTGAAGGCGTGATCAAGCCTAACTTGATGGAGCTTCTCAGGAGGTCCCCCTTGCCTGATACTAATCCAGTCAAGGTCTCGCATTTTGGAGTTCTCTGTTGGGATCCAATGCTTCACGCAATATCCATTTTTTCACTTGGTTACAAATACCTAATTTATGTTTAAACCCTGCAGAAGTGTGAATTCTATGAAAGATTAATAACTTAAGAATCACATAACTGTATAATTAAGAACCATAGCAAACTTTTAAAAAAATAGTAAAATAAATAATAAAAAAATTAGCCACCAGCACCTGGATGTTATGTGTGATTTCTGCAAATTCTTTTAACAGATGGTTAAAACTTGCATTTTGCAAACATATAATGCACCAAACATTGATGGACCAAATTCAGAACAGCTTATTAACCAAATAAATAGATTTGAACCAGCCCAGCAACACAATAATTTTTTTCACTTCAACAGTAATTTTCTTCATTAATCATGGTATTAATTAATATAAGAACAAACTTAAATCTTTAAAAAATACCTCAAGCGAATGGCTTTGCATATGCTGCCTCATGTGCGCAGGTTTTCTAAATGAAGCTCCACATTCCTCACAAACATTCATCTTACCCCCTTTTTGCTCATCTTCTTCGTTGCCTTCTTTCTCTTCAATTTCATCCTACATGACAATAATCTCAGGATTAGTGCCTGTAATCCAACAATTACAGCTAGATATTCAAACTCATATTTGTCATCAAGATCATCACAAGTCAAAACAAAAGATATGCCATCGCATACAACAAGATCCAAAACACAATATCTGATCTGTTACATATAACTATAAACAAATTTCTAGTCAATCTAAACAATATCCATACAATTGTGTATTCCAAACTACAACACGCATAAAATTCAACAACGGATCACGATATTTTATCAAAATTACAACCAGAAGAAAACACAAACCTGGTGATGAGATTGAATGTGAGCATTAATGATCGTCTTCTTTGAACGAACAATTCCACAATATCCGCATGTATAACGCCTTATATCTCTCAAAATTGGAAAACCTGTTTCAGTTTCGATGGCTTCTTCGCCCATCTTCAGAGACCGTGCTCACCTAGAGACAGAATGAGGGTTGCTAACAAAGCTGCGCGGTATTTAACACACTCTAGGGTTTTCACTGGTGAGATCGAATAGCAGGGCACCTGGGCGGGTCTGTTTGGAAAAATTTTGGGCCACTAATTGGGCCTATTGTAATTCTAGCAGGTATTTTAACTTTGCGACTATATTTCATTTGCTAAGGGTCGTGATCTTAGATGCGCACAAATCGGGTTTTTTTAAAACACGGTCTGGGTAGAGGTGGCCAACGTACCCGTACCTGGAACCGGAACTGAGGAAACAAACTGGAACCGGTCATACCCGAACCGATGGGTACGGGGCGGTTCCGGGAAAACCGGAACCGGTTCCACCCTTAAACCTGCCAAACCCGAACCGAAACCGGCAAAAAACCAGTTGGAACCGGTCAAAAACCGGAACCGTTTGGAACCGGAACCGGGTTCCAAAAAAAACCCCGGTTTGGCCACCTCTAGGTTCGCGTACAACTGGTTTCGGTACAAACCAGTTCTAGTTTAGTCAATAAAGTCAAAAACTGGTTCTGGTTAGAACCGTGTTTTGACTGGTTTTTGCTTATAATTTTGTTGAACCTGTGAAAGAATTGATGATAACTAAAACTGTAAATTTTGGTTTGGCAGAAAATTTCATAAGTAGGATGACTTGTGGATGAAAGGATTTTTGCCTAGGTCAAGTTAGTTGCGGTCTCAAGTCAAGTAAGTTACGAATGAGCAATGCGGTGCGGATAGTTGCTAGTTGCGGATGAAGAATTTATTTACGAATGATCATAAGAATTTACTCAGTTGCAGATGATCTAATTCACTAACAGAGGACATGTTAAGTTGAGGATGAACCAATTTAGTTGTAGGTGAATACCAATCACTTGCAATTGAAGGAAAATCACCTACCAATGATATTTTGTACTTGATACTTTTTATGGCTTGAATAAATTCTGATTTTGATGTAAAGAGCATAGTTGTTATGTCATTAATAATCGTCAACCTGTAAATAGGTTTAGTTGTAATTGCGATGTAACTTTGAAACCCTAATTTTTACATTCTAAACAGTAAACACTACAAGCTTATAAATAACATAGTACTATTGAGTGAAATCTTTATGTATTTGCTTGAATTTGAGTGTCCTTGATTATTGATTGTTTTATTTTTCATAACGAGTAAAATCACTCACGTATTCAGTCCATCTGATTGCCTGTGAGTTTTGTAAAATTATCTGAATTCAGAAGTTTTTATCAGTGACTCAAACACGAGTTACGCGAATGAGTAAAAATAATCATGTTAAAATATAGGATTGGTTGAACATGAATAACATTAATATATAATATATTAATGAAAGATTTCTCCCAAAATATAAAACACTAGATAAAAAATACATTTATAGAATCCAATATAAGAACTAATTCTTCTTGATTTGAAACCAATGAACAAGAAAGAAAGAATCAAACATGGAAACAAGTGAGCAACAAGGATTTGAGTATTCGGTGACCGGTTAGACACAACCAAGAGACCCCCTTTTTTGAAGTTACCTGATTAACAAAACAAAGAACGAGAAGCATGTAAAGGTTTATATATATTAACATAGTATTCACTGTTCATCTCATAGCAAACAAAATCACAATTCACAACACTCTTTATCTCTATAATATGCAGCAAGAAATTTCAAAAGGATATTGATCATAACTATCGACGTGTGTCCCATAACAAAGTGATAATAACCCGTTAAGTGTTGACATAACCTGTGCATATTAACAGCATCCTCGACTCCATCCTGTCATAAAGTCATAAAGATATATCCAAATCGACCAGCAACAATGAAACCAATCACAAATCTTCTACACCCATCCTATTGACTATCGGTGATTATTTTGTCACTCACTTCCGTCTCACCCACAGAACTGCCAGAAGCAAACACTTTCTCACTAGCATTAGCATCTTCCACAGGACTGCTTGCAAATACCTTCTCACTAGCATTAGCATCTTCCACAGGACTGCTAGAAGCAAATACCTTCTCACTAGCATTAGCATCTTCCACAGGACTGCTAACAGCAGACACTTTCTCACTCATGTGCACAGTATTTCCCACAGGACTGCTGGCAGCAGATATTTTCTCACTCATGCGCTTGACATCTCCCAAAGGACTGCTGATAGGAGAAGCTTTCATGGACCCACTGTTCCGTTTAATCCAATCAAGGTCTGTTATTGTTGGAGATGTAGCATCAAAAGTGCTGGTGCTTGGCGAACTAGGGGTTGAGTTCCTTGGTCTATTCAAAGCATGACAGCGTGGGCAATAATATGTAATGAACGGAAAATCCTCTTTTCTAGCAAGACCTGTAAAAAAAGACGTTATTACTTCTTACCTTCTTTATTTTTAACTATTTATTTCTTTTTTTGGTAACCATAAAAAAATGTTACTAGGCCAAGAAACATCCTGCTAACCAATGTGATCAGGTAAAACACAACTTGCGGTAAGCAAGTGGCTTTCAGGAGGGTTAAAGACAGCCATTGAAAAGTTGGGTGAGGACCAATTCGACCAAACAACTACCACCGCATAACCCCCTTGAAGGTTTTACTTTGATTATGTTAACAGGAGAATAGTTGCTGGTAACTTCAGATTTTTTGCTAATGTAATGTAGTTACCGTTATGCATATGGCAATTGCCACATATAAGTGCATAAGACTGCGACGGGTCCTCTCCCACAAGAAATTGTGCAAGTCGAGCAAGCCATCCCCCGTCTTCAGATCCAAAAGCTTTAGGGTTATGATGCTCGACAAAAACCTGATTATGTGGATAAACATCAGACATGTTATTCTCCGGTTGCTGCATGTCCATGTCATTGCCTCCCTTAGATGTAGATTCTGAAGCATTTCTTTTCCTCAAACCACCAGACGCCACAAGCTCAACATCATGGCTCTTACCAGTAGCTTCAGTAAAATGCTGCTGTAATTCATCTCCAAACAACACTTTTAGGCCCGAATCTGCACCCAATTTTGATGCTAGTACAGATGCAGCTGCTGCTTTGGCTGCTGGGTCAGGGTCATATTTCTGCAACATATAAATGTTGTAAACAACACTAAATGATCTGGACGCTAAAATTTTGGGATATAAGGTACAATTGGCAATGATAATAAGCAGCTTTTATCTTATACCTGAATGAGTTGTTGAGTTGTATAATAATTGGTTCGTTCCTTTAGTTCGTCAATTTTTTCTTGCCTTTCAGCCCGAAGCCTGTCTACAGTTTTCTGGTCCCTGCCATCACCTATAAAGAAACCAAAATACCTATCTAGTGACATTTGAGCCGTTGACCAATGCTAGAAATCAAAATAATTTCGAACTTCTCTTTTCATTGGAACTAGGAAAAAACTTTTGAAACTTACGCATTCTTGTGAAGCTAAAAAGTGCCCAGTACAAAGACGATGATATAGCAGGCAAAAGAAATATTGGTAGAACTCGTAACGCCCTCATTTGCCAATCTAATCCTACAGTTCTTGTTGTCATTATAGCATAACCTAATGCAATGACCTGTAACCAAGAAAATCAACATGACAACATGTGGACACAAAAATAGAACCTGGAAAAGAAAATTTAATAATAACAGACATTGGCCACTTTGGAAATACAATAGGAAGTAAATTTAAAAAAAAGATGTAACTAGCAACATTTTTAACATTTTATGTTTTATTAAGATGTTTGTAACGTTATAATATACATCAAGATGCTTGTAACATCCAACCCATTGTAACAACCAATATTGCCCCGCCTGCTTTGCCACTAGGAATTCTCGGTTTTGTTTTTTGTTGCCTTTAGTCAAACCCAAGCACATTTGGCCATGCGCCAAAAACATGTTAGTGGTATTTGAGGTCTGGCATTTCTTAGAGCCTAGTATGTGTAGTGTCTACAGTTAATATTCCCAAACTTGTTACAATGTTTTTTCAAAAGAGTTTTGGAATTCCCCTTTCACATTTTACATACAACATTATAAACACTTCAATCATGGATTAGAAACAAACAACACAAAGAAAATGGGATCATTCAAAATTGAAGTATAATTCAAGCATATGGGTCAATAGGTCATCACTGTATATCCAATATGCCTACCAGTATGATTAGACTTATAAGCAGACACTAACATCAGGTTTTTCAATGTGCCATTAATGACTCCAGACCACCATTCAAACCAGAAATCTTTCAAATTACCTCAATAAAAACCGAAACAACAATCAAATTCCGTGCTGTTGCCCTCCTACTCGATGATCTCCTCTTCATTCTAGCAAGAAGAGTGGCCTCTTCTTTGGATATATATTGCAATCTTTTTTCAAAATCATCACCATGTAACCGAAACAACCCATTCCAAACTCGATACCAAAAACCTCTCTTCGTCGATGTCTTCTTCTTCTCTCCGTCGACTTCCTTTCCGACTACCTCTTCAGCCATTTATCCTAGTAATCCTACTCAAATCAATCATCACAAACACAATTAACCATTTAACCCACACAAAATGAAAAAAAAATAAAAACTTTAATTATGAAATACGCTACGTTACGTACGTACCGGAAATTCGATAACGGGCGCGACGGTTGTGCAGATGGCGTGAATCAGATTCTGTTGCCAGAATTGGGGACGGAGGTTAATTTTAATTGGCGGTGGCGGTGGCGTTTTGATTTGATCGCGATTTGTTTAAAGGATCGACGGGATTTAGGCTGTGTGGGGGGTTACAGCATATGAATTGAACCGCGAAATCGGTGGTGGTGGTGGTGGTGGTGGTGGTTTATGACGGTCGGAAAGACATGTAAATATACAATATAGCATACGTTGCTAAAACGCGCATCTCTGTCTCTTCGTTTGCAAGTCTTGTAAATCCTACGAGGTTTCGCGGAATTGGTATAAACTATTTATTTTATATGAAATTAATTAAAAAGGAATAAAAAAATATATGCTCTTATGTGAAAGAAAAAAAACCGGTTCGGGAAAAGGAGCCGGTTTGTAACCCGGAATAAGTATATATGAAACTAGTTTTGCTTGGAAACAAACTTACCCTTATCCTAGTTGAATAGAGAGACTACTCCAAAAAAGTCTCGGTTCAAGGCTATCGTTTGAAAACTTTTAAAGTTATTTTCACAAAATAAGTAAAATAACGTTAAAGTTAGTTTTGTCACGAACATAATTCGAAATCAACCTTGGTTTCTAACTTATTATTTCTTTTAAACCAGAAATCGAACTGAATTCAAATAATTTTTACCATTTCAAGCTGAACCAATTACAAAATTTAGGGTTAACGTTTGTTTCTCATCCCAAAACACTTCAACAAAAAACACTAAAGATTCCAATTTTGCAAACAATTTATATATATCTTGTTTACGCAGACCAACAAGGATTAGGTTATTATAATAATAACATGGTTTTGTTGATCCTTTAAATTCTATTAGAAACAGTATACCATTATCTGGGCATATAAGAACTGTTATTAAGTTCCGTTTTTCGTTTTAATTTTTGCCATATTATAACTCCACATATGCGTCGCATAAACAATTAATATCATCAATCCTTCTGTTAAAAATATAATTACAATTTCCAATTTTATAATATTTTGTTTATAATGGTTTATTTTCTTATGACATGTGAGTGGTGCTGGATCATCATTGTTGGGCTAGTTGGACTTCTGTTGGACTAGACCGTTTGGGTTGTTGGGCTGCTGCTTGCTTATCTTCATATTTGCCTGCTTATCTACTCATGTGTGTGTGTGTGTGATAATTCCAATACCAGAGAGTTCTTCTTTTTATTACTTTATCAAGAAGTGTTTTACTAGGCAAAAAACCAAGAAATATATAGGAAAAATAGAGCAACAAATACTCCTACGATTGTGGGTTTGTAGATGGAATGGATACAGCTAATAAAGGTCATGGCAGAAATAATGGAAAGAATATATGCACTAATTTATACTCCCCCTCAAGTTGGAGCGTGTAAGTTACGAACGCCTAACTTGTTAAGGAGAAAGACGAGTTGTTGTTTGCCTAAAGCCTTTGTGAATAAATCGGCTATTTGAAGTTTGGTCGCGATACTCTTAGGCAAAATTTCATTTGTCTCCACTCTTTCTCGAACAAAAAAACAATCCATTTCCACGTGTTTGGTGCGCTCATGATAAACCGGATTATTTGCAATATGCCTAGCCGCTTGATTATCACATAGAAGTGGAGTTGGTTGAGTTTGATGAAAACCAAGTTCACTAAGTAACCAACGCATCCATAATACTTCACTTACTGTGCTAGCCATAGCTCGGTATTCGGCTTCGGCTGAAGAGCGAGATACCACAGATTGCTTTTTAGATTTCCAGGAGATAGGTGCCCCTCCAAAAAGAAGTAAATAACCCGTTCTTGATCTTCTTGAATCCGGACATCCTAACCAATCGGAATCACTATATGCCGTTAGATCCGAACCACCCGACTTAGGTAGTAAAATGCCTTGCCCTGGAGTTGTTTTCAAGTATCTTAAGACCCTTGTGGCTGCTTCCATATGGCTTTGTCGAGGATCAGAAACAAATTGGCTGAAAATATTAACGGAGTATGCAATATCCGGTCGAGTAGCTTGTAGATAAAGTAATCGTCCAACAAGCCGCCTATATTGGTTAGCCTCCACTCGTGGTTGTTCTTCATCCTTGCCTAACTTTAGGTTTTGTTCCATAGGAAACGCACTAGGACGATATCCAAGAACTCCACAGTCCCTTAGTATATCAAGGGTATATTTTCGTTGGCTTAGGACAAGACCTTCCTTCGTTCGAGCCACTTCGATCCCCAAAAAATATTTTCAATCTCCAAGGTCTTTGATGCTGAATTTTTCATCTAGATAGGCCTTTGTTTCAGTGATTTTTGTTGAGTCGTTCCCAACCATGATCACGTCATCCACATATATTAGTGCAGCAACAAATGAATTCTCCCTTTTGTAAGTGAAAAGGGAGTAGTCAGCCTTTGACTATTTGAAACCAAGTACCAAGAGGGTTGAGGTGAATTTTTGATACCAGTTCCGGGATGCTTGTTTAAGCCCGTATAAGGACTTTTTTAATTGACAAACCTTGTTTTCCTTTCCTGTATCAAAGCCTTGTGGAATCTTCATGTACACTTCTTCGTCGAGATCTCCATGCAAGAAAGCGTTATTCACATCTAGTTGGTGAATAAGCCATTCTTTCTTTACAGCAGCAGCAAGAAGAGTGCGAACCGTGACGAGTTTGGCAACGGGAGCAAAAGTATCATGATAATCGACCCCTTCCATTTGCGTGAAACCTTTAGCCACAAGTCTTGCTTTATATCTTTCGATCTCTCCATTTGGCTTGTATTTCACTTTATATACCCACTTTGAATCAATTGCTCGTTTCCCCACCGGTAGTTCTTCAAGTACCCAAGTCTCATTTTTCTCTAATGCTTGTATCTCCTTTTCCATAGCTTTCCTCCAATGTTCATCCTGTACAGCTTGGTTAAAGTATTTTGGCTCATCGTTTGAGTCGATGGCCGCCAAAAAAACTTTGTGAACATTAGTAAATTTATCATAAGAGACATAATTAGCTAAAGGATGTACCGTTGCACTTGAGGATCCTTGATTGGGAGTGGGTAATGCATGATCAACAGAAGGTGGCAATTTAACTACAAAATCATCTAATCGGGTCGGTTGAGTTTTTTTTTCTTTGTTGCCTCTGTAATCCTCGTCCCATATCATTTTCATTAATGTGATCCAATTGAGGATGGCTCTCATCAGGCTGTGATTGGTCTTCATCTGATTGTAATTTGGCCTCGTGATCGGTTACTGTTTCATTAAGTGGCCCACTTGTCTTTTGATTAAAAATTTCTTCAATGGGGTTTTGTGCATTAAGCCCATTTTCTTTAATTGTATTACAATCTAATCCAGTAACCTCATGCAAGGTGCCTTGAATTGTTTCCTCATTTTCTTTGTAATACCAAGGTGGCAAGCTAAACAGTTCTTCATTTTCTTGTTTGTTTATGGGATCTGAGTTCCCATATGGGAATTTATTTTCAACAAATTTAACGTCCCTTGAAGTTATAATTTTTTTGAGACTAGTGTCATATATCTTATACCCCTTTGTTGTGGGTAACCCAAAAATACCCCGGGTTTTCCTCTCCACTCAAATTTGTCACCCTTTGTGTCAGTGTTTCTAAAATAAGCAAGACAACCAAACACTCTCATGTGTTCATATTCAGGCTTTTGTTTGAATAAAATTTCAAATGGAGTTTTGTTATTGATGGTTTTTGAAGGCAATCGGTTGATTATATAGGCTGCTGTCATCACACATTCAGCTGAAAACCTTTTTGGTAAATTTGCTTCAAATCTAAGGGCTCGTGCTGTCTCGAGAAGATGTCTATGCTTGCGTTCCACGACACCATTTTGTTGCGGTGTGTGGGGGCAAGTGGTTTCGAGAACTATACCCTTTTGTGCATAAAAAACATTCATACGATTTGAAACAAATTCTCCCCCATTGTCGCAACGAATTTTTTTAATCATTTTTCCAAATTGTGTTTCGACCATTTTGTGAAAATTCATTAAAACGTCTCCCGCCTCAGATTTGTGTTTTAAAAGAAAAACCCAAACCGAACGACTATAATCGTCTATAATGGTCAAAAAATATCTTGATCCTGAAGATGATGGAGTTCTATACTTTCCCCACACATCGCAATGGACTAAGTCAAAACAATCTTTGCTTTTGATGGAACTTTCGTGAAAAGGTAATCGTGTAAACTTAGCCTTTGCACAAGAGTCACAATCAACAATTTTAAAAGTAGCATTTTCAACAAAATCAAAATGAGAAAGTGTCACACCCCAGGCCGGCGGGAACGGATCGTGTTTTCCCGTCGGGCGGAAAGTTCCCGGGGCGCGATATCATTGTTTTGATAATCAAATGATCAGATTGTTTACATAGCACATGAGATATAAATGAGAAATGCTAAACATGACATGAAATAGAATTACAAAGTTAAATTACATTGTACTTCATAATTTAACTGAGTAAATCTAATCAAAAGAATCAATGAGTTTATATCTTGATCTGTACAAGATATACAAAAGTGATTCATAGTTCTGTCATATCAAAATGTATGCAACCAAAAGAAAGCTAGGTCTTCTATGAGTCCACTAGCTTATCATTTGCATATAGTGTCTACACCTGTCCGTCACCTGAGAAAACATGTAATTTAAACAAAGTCAACACTAGGTTGGTGAGTTCATAAGTAAGTCAATTGAAAACCATTGAACTGATCATGCACACATTCACAATGTATTAACTGTTATATCTGTTGCTTGTATATTTGTTCATCTGTTCCACCCAATGGCCTCTCCTTAGTTATATGTACAAGTAGTATATCGCCTAGCTAAGTATGCTTATATATAGGGAATCACGAAAGGGTTAAGCCCAGACGCTATCCCACCACATACTTAACCAAACTCCACACCACTTGCGATACAACTAAAGATATCCACTTCCCAACTATCTGTATTGTCCATTGTATCAGCATGTGTAGAATAATGATATGGTAAGAGGGGTTTTGTTATCAAACCGAAGTATTGATAAACCCTCATCAAATTAAGGAATTTAGATTATTTAAATCTGATCCTTATATTATTCTATTACTTGTGAGGTTAACTTTTATGATACACTTTTAATTTAATTAAAAGTATTAGTTAACTGTTCATCATATGTCTCCAAATGCAACGTATAGAATCCGAATGGAATCCATTTTGAATCCTCACGTAATCAGATTAAAATGCATTCCATTCTCTCCTATCCCGCCGTGTGATCCCAAAGTTTCCGTGTGGGATTGTCTCATGTGATTAACAAAGTCGAATAAGAACTTGTCTTATTACGTTATGATAATCGGGTGTAAATGACAAGAATCCCATGAAGTTACGTTATCATGATCGTCATTTACTGTAAATGATAAGAATCGTCATTTACTGAATCCATACGTTCCCAAAGTATCCGTGTGGGAATGTTCTCGTGTGTTTAACAAAGTCGAATAAGAACTTGTCTTATTACGTTATGTTAAATATGTGTAAATGACAAGAATCCCATGAAGTTACGTTATCATGATCGTCATTTACTGTAAATGATAAGAATCGTCATTTACTGAATCCATGCTTTCCCAAAGTATCCGTGTGGGAATGTTCTCGTTATACAATTAAGTGTAAGTTGTTTAAATATTTGATCATGTGGAAATAACTAAGTGTTATAAGTTACAATCTTATAACCAAGTTATTATGATGTAGAGAAAATTAAGAAATTATCTTAACATAAACATATGAGTTTCCCTGTTATCTCATAATCATACAAGCATGCATACAATGATACGCGATAATAAACAATTTAATATTATCAGAATCAAAGTATAAATAACATGTTAAGCAAACTTTTAAATAAATAAAAGTAAACATGTTTCTCAGCCCCGAG
The DNA here is from genome assembly GCA_009363875.1 of Mikania micrantha. Classification (NCBI taxonomy): domain Eukaryota; kingdom Viridiplantae; phylum Streptophyta; class Magnoliopsida; order Asterales; family Asteraceae; genus Mikania; species Mikania micrantha. The sequence continues at coordinate 20,616,212 of CM018693.1, forward strand.
AGTTAAAATCAGTTAAGATTAAAGTAAAAGGGGCATATGAACTCACCTTGTAGTTGTTGTGTTTGACTTAGCTTAAACAAGAATGTACGCGCTCTTGATTGTGCTTGAGTGTATTTTCACGATCCTGTATTGATTTCATGATGTTCATAACTTATTAGTATGAATTATAGGGATTTTATGTGTATGTATGTGTTAGCCATAAGCTTTGGCCAACACTTAAAGTCTTCGGTCTCTGTTGGCCCATCTTTAATTGTTATTGATTCTTGTAATCCATAGACTTTCTTTGATTTATTCTTGTCTTTCAAACTTGTATCAAAGTCCATTTGTAGTTTCATGAAGTCATGTTATAAGTTACAAGACTTTGTTGCAAAAATTGCCGTTTTGATCGTAATCCCTTAGTTATCATACTTGTTATTGTTGAGTTAAAGAGTTCCAATAGTTCTTTAGTCATGTGGGCCAACAATTTAGGTTGGGCCAATGATATTAGGTGTTGAATCATGAAGGCCTTGCCAGAAGTTACAAAAACTAATGTTCAAGTGGCCTTTTGGGCCTTGGTTTGGGCCTCCAAGGAATCCATTGGGCCCAAGGTGGGCCTTGGCTATATTTATTGGGCCTAGAGTCATGCAATACTGTTGGAATTGATTTTGGACCAGAAATGGGTTGTTGACCAATGGGTTGACAAAGTGGCTCCAAAAGGAAGGACGAGGGCCTCAAAATGGGCCTTGAATCAGTTTTCTGTGGGCCTCGGGTAGATTTTGATGGGCCCCATGATTTTTGTCTCGGGCCTTTGCTAAAAGAGTTCATGGGCCAAGTTGGGCCTGGATTAGAATGACTGAAATAATCGTGAGCTTTGAATTTGGGCTTTTGGCCAAGATTGTGGCCTTGAATCACATTTTGTGGGTCATGGGCCGAAGTTGCTGGGCCCCGAAGGATTTCTCTCAGGCCCTGATCATAATATGTGTTGGGCCAACCTGGGCCTGGGTCAATTGGGCCAAACCAGTTGTGGGCCCAATTCAAGGGAAATGTAGGCCATTTGGGCACGTGTGAGTTAATTCCAAGGGCCACTTTAATTCCAAATAGGTCAAATGATTAGATTAACTCTTATTGGGTCATGTTGGACTGAATTTGAACTTGGGCCTGAAATGGGCCAAGGTAGTGGGCTGTTGGGCCTGCATGAATTTTATTACTAGTTAATGGGCTTTGAAAACTCCAGTTGGGCCTTATTATCTTTTTGGCAACCCATTGAGACTAGTTGACCAAGTCAATAGACTGTTGGGCCAGGTTACATGTTGGGCTTAACAATAGACTGCTTTGGACCCTAGCCTCTTGTATTGGGCCTCAACAGAAAACCCATGAACCAAATAAAAATTGCTGGCCCAAGACAGTACTTATGTTGGGCTGTTAGCTGCATGTTGGGCCTGTTAAGGTTATTGGGCCAGCTGAAAAGAAAACCTAGAGTGGTTGTCGACTGGAATCAGTGCATGGGAGAACAACAATGGGATAAGATCTAGGTCGAATGAGATGGTTCCAGTCGAATAAAGTGAAGCAGGTGAGATGTCCCGAATGATGGTGTCCCGAATGATGATGTCCCGACTGAGCCTAGTCATTCGCCTAATAGTTGCCGAATGAAACCGGGTGGCGGCTGAACATCTTGGTGGTCGAATGAGTGTGAGTCACGAATGGCTGCCGGATGACAAGGCTGTCGAATGAGGGAGAAGGCGAATGTAGGGGGTTTTCATTCGAGGGCTGGTGGTCGAATGGCTCATTCGGCTCTAGCCATTCGAGAGTCTGGCAAGCCCATTCGGCCGCAGGTGGCTTAGCCACGCATCAACCCCGTTTCAAGGGCTGAGGTGATTTCGAAGGTGGTGGTTGTTAAGGGTGTTCATCGTGGTTATAGAGTTCAAGTAAGGGGGTGTTTGGCCGGTTGGATTAGAAGTTGGAACAAAAGGGTGAAAACCCTAATTTTTCGTGTTAAAACAGCCTCATACCTTGAATTCAGATGGGTTTCTTTCTAGATCGGTTGTACTTTCGTGTAGTAGATGATGAGAGCTTCGTGTAGGCGAAAGAATCACTCAATTTCGTTAAGAAATGAGTGAGATACAAGCTTTTGAAGTTTGAAAATGGTGGGTTTTTCTTAAAACCGGGATTTTTGGTTTAGAGGAAGAAGATGAAGTGAAAGATATGAAAAATGGACTCATTTAAGGGTATTTATATCCCGAGGGTGTTCGGGTTCGTTTTCAGTGCTCGGTTCGTTAATTCGTCGCGTAACCGGATTTTTACGCGTAATTTAAATATTTTAAATAAAGTAGGTTAATTTAATTATTTTGATGAGTTTCAAAATTGTAAAATGTTATTTATTTAATTTTATTAAATTATTTTCGTTCGTGACGTGTTTTCGTTTTCGTTTCGTCAGATCGCGTAACCTTCGCGCGTAATTCGTTCGAATCGTCACCCGAACGAATACGATGATGGTTTTGCTTTCTGACCTTTGTTTTCTACTTTTCAGTCATTATTTTAGAAATCTAAACTCACAGATATGTTTGTGTGAATCGTCACTCACGCAAACACACTGTCAGTTCGTCATTCTGAAATAACACTGCATTATGTGTTAATTGTGTTTCCTCACTGTCGGACTCAACTATACATCATGATTTCACACTGTTTTCGTACTGAATTGTCGGTCATCTGATTCCTGTCATCTGTGGACATCAGATCGCAACCGATATGTTTCTGAATATTGTTTGAACTCCGTTGTTTCTCATGATTTGTTGTGTTAACTGTAATTAAGTTTTCACTTAATAAACACAACTAATGTTTAAATTGTACGTTGTACTTAATGTATTTAAGTTTATACGAAAATACGTACAACGATTTCTTGTATTTAGGATTCTGTTAATACAAGTACTGTTTAAGCTTACGTATGCGCACCAAGAATACAGTGAAAATTCACATACCGTACGGACTTGCCGGATGATCTGGCACTTGCTGTTACAGAAAGTTTATTACTAGAAGTATGGCCTAGTCTATTATGCCATATATCTACCATGCTCATCATTGCTTTCCTTTTATTTTCTAGCATTTCGATCCGATATAATCCTTGCGTGCATTTACCCACTCCAATCAATTCCCTCGAATGCAAGTCCTGCATGAAACAAAAATTCGGATGAAAGGTTACAGAGCATTGGTTGTCTCTTGACAACCGGCTAACAGACAAAAGATTACATTTGAAGTTTGGAATGTATAAGACCTCTTTTATTTTAATCCCATTAGGTAAAATGGAATTCCCTTTGCCCATAACAGGCACCGAGTCACCATTTGGAATCATAACTGGAAGTTCATTAGTAGATGTTATTTTACCTTCTATCATATCGGCTCGGTGCGTTATATGATCGGTACAACCTGAGTCAATTATCCAATCATTACCTTTGTAGAACTTACCCGTCATATTAGCTTCTGGTGGCGATTCATCCTTGGATGTATTTCCTTTGCCTGCAAGATGACCCAACAACACATGATATTGTTCATTATTAAGACCAGGTATGGGGCACGATTTAGAGTTTGACTCTACATAAGCTGCTTTTGGTTTGATTCTGTCTCGTTTGCCTTTTCCCGGCCACCATTCCGGGTAACCAATCCTCTTGAAACAACCTTCCGTGTTATGCCCGTCCCTTCCGCAATGGTCACAGTGTTCCTGTGACAACTAGTACCCGACCTCCCGGCAAGTCCGTACGGTATGTGTACTTGCATACAGTAACTATGTGTACCTACGTATTTGTGAACAGTTTTTGTATTAACAGGATTCTAAATACAAGAACAGTTGTACGTATTTTTGTGTAAACTTAAACACATTAAGTACAACATACATTTGAAACATTAGTTGTGTTTATTAAGTGAAAACTTAATTACAGTTAACACAACAAATCATGAGAAACAACGGTGTTCAAACATATTCAGAAAACAAATCGGTTGCGATCTGATATCCATAGATGACAGGAATCAGATGGCCGACATTTCAATGAGAAAACAATGTGATATCAGGATGTTTAGTTGAGTTCGACAGTGAGGAAACACAATTTAAACAGAAACTGCAGTATCGTTTCAGAATAACGAACTGACAGTGTGTTTGCGTGGGTGACGATTCACACAAACATATCTGTGAGTTTAACGTTCTGAAATGATGACTGGAAAGTAGAAAACAAAAGTCGGAAAGCAAAACCATCGTCGTGTTCGTTCGAATGACGATTCGAACGAATACGCGCGATGGTGACGCGATTCGACGAAACGAAAATGAATTACGACATGAAACGAATTTAAATTTAATAAAATAAAATAATAAACATTTTTACAATTTTGAAACTCATCAAATTAATTAAAATAACCTTTTTATTTATTTATGATAAATTACGCGTAATTTTCCGGATACACGACGAAAACGCGAACCGAGCAACCGAAATGAACCCGAATACCCGCGGGAGTATAAAAACAACAAATGAGGCATTTTACTCATTTATCATCTTCATCCTCTCTCTCCTCACCAAATTTCCGGCCACCACCTTAAACCTCCATTGATCACCTTCAAACCTCCATAACTTGCTCATTTCAAGCCCGATTTGGGTGATTTTCGAACCCACGCGAAGCCCTTGACGAGCTCTACATGAAAGTACAACGGATCTGAGCAAACAATCAGCAGAAAACGAGGTATGACACGTTCAAGATCTGGAAAACTAGGGTTTTCTATACCCCTAGTCGACCCAACTCTTTAAACCGGCTAAACCCATACTTCCTTGAGTCCTACGACCTTGAGAAGCTAAACCGCATCACTATGATCATGGAAGCAACCTGCAAATCAGTGTGTTCGAGGGTGAGGCCATGCATCACTTGAGTTTACAGGTTCGTGGATCTTGGAGCCGTTCGAAACCTCACAGCCGGACCTAGGGTCGAGGAATACCTTTGGCCGAACCCTCCATGATTCACGAACCAGCAACAGTCAGCGAACCCAAGAGGGCCGAACCCTTCCTAGTCACTGAACTCTTCCTGCTCGTTGCTAACCCACCGAACCATGGTCCACCGAACCCTCCTTCGAGTCACGAACCCATGCAGCTCACGAACTATGTATGTTTCAGCCGAACCATAGTCATGGGCGAACCAGTTCCTTTGTCGAACCTTCCTTTGATCATGAACGAACCCTTCCTTCTTGATGAGTAGCGAACCATGCATTACATCTGGGACGAACCCTAGAGCTGTTCCCATTCAGAACCAGTGCCGAACCCTATGCTTTTGTTAACCGAACCTTGGGGCCAAGATTTAAACCACCGAACCTTGATGTTACTGGCCGATCTCTGTGTAAACTAGCTGGAATTTCGCTGCCATGTGAGACTGGTTCCCACGAATCTCTATTTTAATAACCAGCTGGCCTAACATGTATACATCAGGCCCAACATACACTTGGCCCATATTATGGCCTACGGCCACCCTCACATTTCGAGTAGTAATCTCTCGGCCAAAGAAAAACAACAGAGAGCCCATGTCATCTTTTTTTTCAGCCCAATTTACAACAGGCCCAACAGGCCCAATAGCCATAAACATCGGACCCAACAATCTAGCCAACATTTACTTGATCCAACCTTAACAAACCGACTCAATACTTTGATTTATTTAACATAAGTCAATCGGCCCAATGTATGGCCCAAGTCGCAATTATTCGGCCCAACGAGTTTAAATACAAACTAACTCAAGGCTTAAAATGGTTAAGAACTTGTAATTCATCTAATCCTTGTGACACCAAGCCAAAGGTAATAAAAAGTAATGGGAAAAAATCTTAGGTCGTAAAATATAATCTTACACAAAACTCAAACCAAATTAATTATGTGAAATCAAACCTATTTACATTATATCGGGCCGAATGAGGACTTACATCAAGGGTTGATGACCAAATTAGGACTAACACGTACACGAGCACAAAACTTTACAACTTATACTTATAAGTTACACGCGATGTGAAATCAATACAGGATCGTGAACACAACTACAAGGACAATTAAAGAGCGCGTGCATTCTTTCTTTTTAAGCTAAGTCAACCCTACAACAACAAGGTGAGTTCATATGCCCCTTTTACTTTAATCTTTATTGATTTTAACTCTCGGGGCTGAGAAACATGTTTACTTTTATTTATTTAAAAGTTTTACTTAACATGTTAATTATACTCTGATTAAATGATATTAAATTGTTTATTATCATATATCATTGTATGCATGCTTGTATGATTATGAGATAACAGGGAAACTCAGATGATTATGATAATGTAATTTCTTAATCATCAACACATTAGAATAACTTAGTTATAAGATAATAGCTTATAACACTTAGTTATTTTCACATGAGCAAATACCTAGACAGTTTACACATAAGCATAACGAGAACAATCCCTCATTGAGACTTTGGGATCACACGGATTACAGTAAATGATGATCATGATAACGTAACTTCATGGGATTCTTATCATTTACAGTAAATGATGATCATGATAACGTAACTTCATGGGATTCTTATCATTTACACATAATTAACATAATGTAATAAGACAAGTTCTTATTCGACTTTGTTAAACACACGAGAACATTCCCACACGGATACTTTGGGAACACATGGATTCAGTAAATGACGATTCTTATCATTTACAGTGAATGACGATCATGATAACGTAACTTCATGGGATTCTTGTCATTTACACCCGATTATCATAACGTAATAAGACAAGTTCTTATTCGACTTTGTTAATCACATGATACTATCCCACACGGAAACTTTGGGATCACACGGCGGGATAGGAGAGAATGGAATGCATTTTAATCTGATTACGTGAGGATTTAAAATGGATTCCATTCGGATTCTATACGCTACATTTGGAGACACATGATGAGCAGTTAACTAACACTTTTAATATTTAGAAGTGAAACAACAGTTAACCCCACAACTATAGAATAATTTAAGGAATGGATTTGATAAATCTAATATCCTTAACACGTATATTGGTTATCAATACTTAGGTTTGATAATTACCACGTTATCATATTATTATTCTATACATGAGAACACAGGTGATCAAGGAAGAGATAAACATGTGAATTGAGAGTGGGAATCAATAGTTGTATTACAAGTAGTGTGGAGTTCTAGTGGTGTTGTGGTGGGATGTTGGCTAGGGCTTAGTTCCCTTACATATGCCCTATATATAAGCAACACTACTAGGATGATATAGTACTTGTGACTATAACTATTGAGGAGCCATTGGATGAACAAGTGAATCAGACAATCATACGAGTAACATATTATCATTGTGAATGTGCATGTGAATGAATCAAGGTTTTACATTAACTTACTTATGAACTCACCAACCTAGTGTTGACTTTGTTTTAAATACATGTTTCTCAGGTGACGAACAGGTGTAGACATATACATGCAAAGATTAAGCTAGTGGACTTTTAGAAGACCTAGCTTTATTTTGTGATTGCATGCTTTTGGGGAAACAAGGATATGAATCATCTTTTGTATATCTTGTACATATACAAGATATAGTTACATTGATTCTTTTGGGTAGATTTACTTGATTAAATTATGAACGATACTGTGTAATTTAATCTTGTAATTCTATATCATGGATGTGTTAGAAATTTCTCATTTATTTATCATGTGCTATGTAAACAATCTGATCATTTGATTATCATTCAAAGATATCGCGCCCCGGGAACCTTCCGCCCGACGGGAAAACCCGATCCGTTCCCGCCGGCCCGGGGTGTGACAGATTGGTATCAGAGCCATGGTTATAGAGAAATATAGGTCATATTACTTGAACGGTTTGGCCTAGACTATAACCTAGGGACCCTCATATAGAAATCATGTGACATAGGATTCTATTTGCATATGTCTTCTGCTTCTGATCACTGCACTAACCGATTTTCTTTCGGTTATGATCAGAATGCCGCCACGAAGACAACCACCTCTATTACCGCTGACTCAAGGTTCAGCTCCGCACTCTTCGACACCGACACCGCCAGACTCTCCTACACAAGCACCTCCACCTCCTCCTCCGCCACCACCGGCGTATCAGCTGGATCCCGCTACCATTGCACTGGCCACTCTGTTGACCAGTCAGCTGAGGGAGGTAATCCCAGACATGATGAACCGAATCAACACCAACAACAGCAACAACAGCAACAACGTTGCCAACTCATCAGGAGAAGGCAGCGGTAACACCAGACAGAGTCAGGACTATGCCTACAAGAACTTTGTAGGTTGCAAGCCACCCAGTTTTAGTGGCAGTGAGGGTGCAGTCGGACTGATCCAGTGGATCGAGAAGATGGAGGCTACCCTCGACATCAGTGGCTGTCCTGAACATAATAGAGTAAAGTATGCTGCTGGATCATTTAGCAAGCGAGCGTTAACCTGGTGGAACGCTCAGGTTTCAATCAGAGGCCGGGATGAGGCCCAGGCCATGCCGTGGAACGAATTCAAGGCGATGTTGAGGGCAGAGTTTTGCCCAAGAAATGAACTGAAAAAGGTTGAGACTGAACTACTCAATCTGGAGATGATTGGTGCTGGGCATCTGGCCTACACTACACGATTTCATGAGTTAGCCACTCTGGCACCGGATGTGGTGCCAACACTTGAGAAGAGAATTGAGCGGTATGTTGGTGGATTACCGCCCAGTATCCGAGGTCATGTGATTTCTGCTCACCCTACCACCATGGAATTAGCTGTTACACTGTCAGCATCCCTGACGGATATGATGGTTGCCTCCGGAGCATTCAAGAAGGAGGCTGAAACAGCCAAAGCTGGAACTTCAAAGAAGTCGGACAAACGTCCGGCTAAGAAACAAAAGGTGGCTAGAAACTTTGCTGCCACTACTCAAACTCCGATGCGCAATCAACCACCACCATTGGAGATCAGGAAGCCATACACTGGCACTGCACCTTTGTGCAACTCATGCCAGTACCATCATCTACCAAATGTTCCGTGCAGACACTGCACCAACTGTGGAAGATTTGGTCACACAGCAAACTACTGCAGGAGTCAGAGGACTCAGAACAGAAACAACAATGCAGCCACTGCTGCTGCTACTACCGATCACAGGTCTTGCTACAACTGTGGTGAACCTGGTCACTTCTCTCGGGATTGCCCAAAGAGAAATCAGCAACAGGCTCAAGCACCAAGAGGAAGAGCCTTTCAGATAGGAGCTGCTGCCGCTCGACAGGACCCGAATGTTATTACGGGTACATTTCTCTTATCTGACTTCTATGCATCCATATTATTTGACACTGGTGCGGATCAGAGTTTTATCTCGTCCGATTTTGCATGCCATCTTGATTATGTTAAGGAATTGTTAGACTCCCCTTATACTATTGAGATAGCAAATGGCAAACAGATTACAGTAGACACTATATTTAGGAATTGCCCATTGACACTTGGCGATCATACATTTTCCATCGACTTGATACCGATGGAGTTGGGCAGTTTCGACATCATCATCGGAATGGATTGGCTATCTCTTAATAGAGTTGAGTTCATCTGTTCCGATAAGCTACTACGCATTCCTGTGGAGAACAATGAGGTCTTGGAGATTCGTGGAGACCAAGCGAAACGCAGTGTCAAGATAATATCGTGCATGAAGGCTCGCAAGTGTTTACGAAAACAATGCGTTGCATTTCTAGCTCACGTGATTCAGAAAGACAAAAAGGCGATCAAGATTCAAGATGTACCAATCGTGAGAGATTTTGCAGAAGTCTTTCCGGATGATTTACCGGGACTGCCACCCGAGAGATCGGTGCAGTTCCGAATCGATTTGATTCCGGGAGCAACTCCTGTAGCTAAGTCTCCTTATAGACTTGCTCCATCAGAGATGCAGGAGCTGTCTAACCAGTTACAAGAGCTACTTGATAAAGGATTCATCCGACCGAGCTTTTCCCCGTGGGGAGCTCTGGTTCTTTTTGTTAAAAAGAAGGATGGAACTTTCAGGATGTGCATAGATTATCGAGAACTTAACAAACTCACCATCAAGAATCGGTACCCGTTACCGAGGATTGGTGATTTGTTTGATCAGTTACAGGGAGCACAGTACTTTTCAAAGATAGACCTGAGATCAGGTTATCACCAGCTCCGGATACAAGAAGAAGACATACCAAAGACGGCCTTTCGTACTCGATATGGTCATTACGAATTCATGGTGATGCCATTCGGTTTGACGAACGCACCGGCTGTGTTCATGGATTTGATGAACCGGGTGTGCAAGCCGTATTTAGATCAGTTTGTGATTGTCTTCATTGACGACATACTGATTTATTCCAAGAACGAGAAAGAACACGAGCAACACCTCAAGACAGTTTTGGAGCTTCTGAAAGAAGAACAACTCTATGCCAAATTCTCTAAGTGTGAATTTTGGTTAGGAGAAGTTCAGTTCTTGGGTCACGTGATTAACAGTGATGGCATTCACGTGGATCCTGCCAAGATAGAAGCAATCAAGAACTGGGATGTGCCTACGACACCAACGGAGATCCGATCATTCTTGGGATTGGCAGGTTATTACAGGAGATTCATCTCGAATTTCTCTAAGATAGCCTTGCCTCTCACCAAGCTCACACAGAAGTCTGAACCTTTTGTGTGGACACATAAACAAGAAGAGGCATTCCAGACATTGAAACAAAGATTGTGCAATGCTCCAATCTTAACACTCCCAGAAGGCAGTGATGACTTTGTTGTATATTGTGATGCTTCCCATCAGGGACTCGGATGTGTTTTGATGCAACGAGACAAAGTCATTGCTTATGCCTCACGACAGCTGAAGATACACGAGAAGAATTACACGACACACGATCTTGAACTGGGAGCTGTTGTTTTTGCACTAAAGATTTGGAGACATTACCTTTACGGTACTAAATGCACTATCTTCACAGATCACAAGAGTTTACAACACATATTTGATCAGAAGGAGCTTAACATGAGACAGAGACGTTGGGTTGAGCTCCTGAACGATTACGATTGTGTGATCAAATACCATCCGGGCAAAGCAAATGTTGTTGCAGATGCTTTGAGCCGGAAGGAAAGAGTCAAACCTTTACGCGTTCGTGCTATGGGAATGACTGTGCAAACCAGTTTGAGAGATCACATTTTGCAAGCACAACAAGAAGCAGTGGCAAGAGACAATCTGAAACGCGAGCTCGACTGTGGAGCCGAGAAACATTTCAAGACAAAACAAGACGGAGTTATCTATTATCTGGATCGTGTTTGGATCCCAACAGTAGATGAACTTCGAACACTCATTCTTGACGAGGCACACAAGACACGTTATTCAGTTCATCCTGGTGCCGATAAGATGTACCAAGATCTTAAGTCGTTTTATTGGTGGCCAGGCATGAAGAAAGACATTGCCACTTATGTTGGCAAATGTCTCACATGTGCCAAAGTCAAAGCAGAACATCAGAAACCTTCGGGTTTGCTGGAACAGCCAGAGATACCACAATGGAAGTGGGAACAAATAGCTATGGATTTCATTACCAAGCTACCCCGCACTTCCAGTGGATATGATTCTATTTGGGTCATCATTGATCGATTGACCAAGTCCGCACACTTCTTGCCGATCAGAGAGACATACAAGATGGAAAAACTAGCGAGACTATACATTGATGAGATAGTAGTTAGGCACGGGGTGCCATTGTCTATTATTTCGGACCGGGACAGTCGATTTACTTCGCGGTTCTGGCAATCATTGCAACAATCCTTAGGGACAAGTGTTAACTTGAGCACTGCTTATCATCCACAAACGGATGGACAAAGCGAGCGCACCATTCAAACCCTAGAGGATATGTTGAGAACATGCATCCTGGACTTCGGTGGAAGTTGGGATACACATTTACCTCTCATTGAGTTCTCCTACAACAATAGCTACCACAGCAGCATTGGATGTGCTCCTTTTGAAGCACTATATGGTAGAAAATGTCGGTCTCCAATTTGTTGGACCGAAGTGGGAGACAACAGAATCACTGGGCCTGAACTTATTCAGGAAACTACTGATAAGATAGCCCAGATACAACAACGATTACAAGCAACACGTAGCCGCCAAAAGAGTTACGCAGACAAACGGCGCAAGCCTTTGGAATTCGATGTGGGTGACCGAGTCATGTTGAAAGTGTCCCCATGGAAAGGCGTAGTTCGTTTTGGGGCTAAAGGCAAGCTAGCACCTAGGTATGTCGGACCGTTTGAGATTACTCAACGCATAGGTCCTGTGGCATACAGACTCAGACTCCCTGATGAACTCAGTGGAGTACACGATGTGTTTCATGTATCAAATCTCAAGAGGTGCTTAACAGACGAGTCATTGATCATACCATTGGAAGAGATACAAGTTGATGAGCAATTACATTTCATTGAAGAACCTGTAGAGATTATGGAACGTGAAGTTAAGAAACTGAAACGTAGCCGTATCCCTATTGTAAAGGTTCGATGGAACTCCAAGCGTGGACCAGAATTCACTTGGGAACGCGAAGACAACATGAAAGCCAAGTATCCCCACCTGTTCGAGAAGTAAAGACCGATCTTTATGCTTAAATTTCGGGACGAAATTTCTTTAACAAGGGGAGACTGTGACAACTAGTACCCGACCTCCCGGCAAGTCCGTACGGTATGTGTACTTGCATACAGTAACTATGTGTACCTACGTATTTGTGAACAGTTTTTGTATTAACAGGATTCTAAATACAAGAACAGTTGTACGTATTTTTGTGTAAACTTAAACACATTAAGTACAACATACATTTGAAACATTAGTTGTGTTTATTAAGTGAAAACTTAATTACAGTTAACACAACAAATCATGAGAAACAACGGTGTTCAAACATATTCAGAAAACAAATCGGTTGCGATCTGATATCCATAGATGACAGGAATCAGATGGCCGACATTTCAATGAGAAAACAATGTGATATCAGGATGTTTAGTTGAGTTCGACAGTGAGGAAACACAATTTAAACAGAAACTGCAGTATCGTTTCAGAATAACGAACTGACAGTGTGTTTGCGTGGGTGACGATTCACACAAACATATCTGTGAGTTTAACGTTCTGAAATGATGACTGGAAAGTAGAAAACAAAAGTCGGAAAGCAAAACCATCGTCGTGTTCGTTCGAATGACGATTCGAACGAATACGCGCGATGGTGACGCGATTCGACGAAACGAAAATGAATTACGACATGAAACGAATTTAAATTTAATAAAATAAAATAATAAACATTTTTACAATTTTGAAACTCATCAAATTAATTAAAATAACCTTTTTATTTATTTATGATAAATTACGCGTAATTTTCCGGATACACGACGAAAACGCGAACCGAGCAACCGAAATGAACCCGAATACCCGCGGGAGTATAAAAACAACAAATGAGGCATTTTACTCATTTATCATCTTCATCCTCTCTCTCCTCACCAAATTTCCGGCCACCACCTTAAACCTCCATTGATCACCTTCAAACCTCCATAACTTGCTCATTTCAAGCCCGATTTGGGTGATTTTCGAACCCACGCGAAGCCCTTGACGAGCTCTACATGAAAGTACAACGGATCTGAGCAAACAATCAGCAGAAAACGAGGTATGACACGTTCAAGATCTGGAAAACTAGGGTTTTCTATACCCCTAGTCGACCCAACTCTTTAAACCGGCTAAACCCATACTTCCTTGAGTCCTACGACCTTGAGAAGCTAAACCGCATCACTATGATCATGGAAGCAACCTGCAAATCAGTGTGTTCGAGGGTGAGGCCATGCATCACTTGAGTTTACAGGTTCGTGGATCTTGGAGCCGTTCGAAACCTCACAGCCGGACCTAGGGTCGAGGAATACCTTTGGCCGAACCCTCCATGATTCACGAACCAGCAACAGTCAGCGAACCCAAGAGGGCCGAACCCTTCCTAGTCACTGAACTCTTCCTGCTCGTTGCTAACCCACCGAACCATGGTCCACCGAACCCTCCTTCGAGTCACGAACCCATGCAGCTCACGAACTATGTATGTTTCAGCCGAACCATAGTCATGGGCGAACCAGTTCCTTTGTCGAACCTTCCTTTGATCATGAACGAACCCTTCCTTCTTGATGAGTAGCGAACCATGCATTACATCTGGGACGAACCCTAGAGCTGTTCCCATTCAGAACCAGTGCCGAACCCTATGCTTTTGTTAACCGAACCTTGGGGCCAAGATTTAAACCACCGAACCTTGATGTTACTGGCCGATCTCTGTGTAAACTAGCTGGAATTTCGCTGCCATGTGAGACTGGTTCCCACGAATCTCTATTTTAATAACCAGCTGGCCTAACATGTATACATCAGGCCCAACATACACTTGGCCCATATTATGGCCTACGGCCACCCTCACATTTCGAGTAGTAATCTCTCGGCCAAAGAAAAACAACAGAGAGCCCATGTCATCTTTTTTTTCAGCCCAATTTACAACAGGCCCAACAGGCCCAATAGCCATAAACATCGGACCCAACAATCTAGCCAACATTTACTTGATCCAACCTTAACAAACCGACTCAATACTTTGATTTATTTAACATAAGTCAATCGGCCCAATGTATGGCCCAAGTCGCAATTATTCGGCCCAACGAGTTTAAATACAAACTAACTCAAGGCTTAAAATGGTTAAGAACTTGTAATTCATCTAATCCTTGTGACACCAAGCCAAAGGTAATAAAAAGTAATGGGAAAAAATCTTAGGTCGTAAAATATAATCTTACACAAAACTCAAACCAAATTAATTATGTGAAATCAAACCTATTTACATTATATCGGGCCGAATGAGGACTTACATCAAGGGTTGATGACCAAATTAGGACTAACACGTACACGAGCACAAAACTTTACAACTTATACTTATAAGTTACACGCGATGTGAAATCAATACAGGATCGTGAACACAACTACAAGGACAATTAAAGAGCGCGTGCATTCTTTCTTTTTAAGCTAAGTCAACCCTACAACAACAAGGTGAGTTCATATGCCCCTTTTACTTTAATCTTTATTGATTTTAACTCTCGGGGCTGAGAAACATGTTTACTTTTATTTATTTAAAAGTTTTACTTAACATGTTAATTATACTCTGATTAAATGATATTAAATTGTTTATTATCATATATCATTGTATGCATGCTTGTATGATTATGAGATAACAGGGAAACTCAGATGATTATGATAATGTAATTTCTTAATCATCAACACATTAGAATAACTTAGTTATAAGATAATAGCTTATAACACTTAGTTATTTTCACATGAGCAAATACCTAGACAGTTTACACATAAGCATAACGAGAACAATCCCTCATTGAGACTTTGGGATCACACGGATTACAGTAAATGATGATCATGATAACGTAACTTCATGGGATTCTTATCATTTACAGTAAATGATGATCATGATAACGTAACTTCATGGGATTCTTATCATTTACACATAATTAACATAATGTAATAAGACAAGTTCTTATTCGACTTTGTTAAACACACGAGAACATTCCCACACGGATACTTTGGGAACACATGGATTCAGTAAATGACGATTCTTATCATTTACAGTGAATGACGATCATGATAACGTAACTTCATGGGATTCTTGTCATTTACACCCGATTATCATAACGTAATAAGACAAGTTCTTATTCGACTTTGTTAATCACATGATACTATCCCACACGGAAACTTTGGGATCACACGGCGGGATAGGAGAGAATGGAATGCATTTTAATCTGATTACGTGAGGATTTAAAATGGATTCCATTCGGATTCTATACGCTACATTTGGAGACACATGATGAGCAGTTAACTAACACTTTTAATATTTAGAAGTGAAACAACAGTTAACCCCACAACTATAGAATAATTTAAGGAATGGATTTGATAAATCTAATATCCTTAACACGTATATTGGTTATCAATACTTAGGTTTGATAATTACCACGTTATCATATTATTATTCTATACATGAGAACACAGGTGATCAAGGAAGAGATAAACATGTGAATTGAGAGTGGGAATCAATAGTTGTATTACAAGTAGTGTGGAGTTCTAGTGGTGTTGTGGTGGGATGTTGGCTAGGGCTTAGTTCCCTTACATATGCCCTATATATAAGCAACACTACTAGGATGATATAGTACTTGTGACTATAACTATTGAGGAGCCATTGGATGAACAAGTGAATCAGACAATCATACGAGTAACATATTATCATTGTGAATGTGCATGTGAATGAATCAAGGTTTTACATTAACTTACTTATGAACTCACCAACCTAGTGTTGACTTTGTTTTAAATACATGTTTCTCAGGTGACGAACAGGTGTAGACATATACATGCAAAGATTAAGCTAGTGGACTTTTAGAAGACCTAGCTTTATTTTGTGATTGCATGCTTTTGGGGAAACAAGGATATGAATCATCTTTTGTATATCTTGTACATATACAAGATATAGTTACATTGATTCTTTTGGGTAGATTTACTTGATTAAATTATGAACGATACTGTGTAATTTAATCTTGTAATTCTATATCATGGATGTGTTAGAAATTTCTCATTTATTTATCATGTGCTATGTAAACAATCTGATCATTTGATTATCATTCAAAGATATCGCGCCCCGGGAACCTTCCGCCCGACGGGAAAACCCGATCCGTTCCCGCCGGCCCGGGGTGTGACAGTTCCCTTCGATCACCTTGGCTCCCCTTTGCATCCTTTGCTACTGACTTTGCGTTTTGAGGCCGAGAGTTCCCATCGCGTTTTTGAGTATAGGCTTGGAAGGCTGCTGCCTCCATGGTCGGTCTTCTTCCTCCCGAAATTGCACGTTGTTGTTCATCCTCCGCAACAAGATGATAGACAATTCCAAGTGATGGTGTAGGAGACATAGCTAATATTTGAGTTCGAATGACGGAAAAGTCGCCATCCAATCCCATAAGAAATTCATATACCTTCTCTTTTTCTTTCTGTTCACCAACTTTCTTCCCAACATTGCAAACACATCCATTGCAGGCACATCGAGGGGCTGGGAAGACGGTTTGAATTTCATCCCATAATGCCCGCAATCGAGTGTAGTAAGCTGACACCGATGAGCCATCTTGACGAGTGCTGTGTAGGGTTTGTTTTAACTCGTACGCGCGTGGCGCACTCTCTTTTCCAAATCTTTCCTTGAGGTCAGACCATATTTCAGAAGCAGTGTTGGCATACCTTACACTGTTTCTGATATCCTTTTCCATTGCGGTGGTGAGCCAACCTTTGATCATGGCATCACACCGCATCCACTGCAAAAACATCGGCTCGGTCTCTCCTGGCTTCTTGATGGTTCCATTGATGAATCCCGTCTTGTTCTTCGCATAGAGGAAATTCAACATCTCTTGGGACCAATCATTGTAGTTGTTATCGGACAGAGCTTCGTTTACGTGTATCTGTCGAGGGTATTCAGAAGCGTGAATGTAGTATGGATTGTTGGAATCGGGATGACTTTCTTCTCCTTTCTTCTCGCCATGACCGGAACCTTTGTCTGCCATGTTCGTTGATCAGAGATGGGTCACTAGTTTCTATAGGATTGTTTGAGCGATTTAAGAACCTGCTCTGATACCATGATAATTCCAATATCAGAGAGTTCTTCTTTTTATTACTTTTATCGAGAAGTGTTTTACAAGGCAAAAAACCAAGAAATATATAGGAAAAATAGAGCAACAAATACTCCTATGATTGTGGGTTTGTAGATGGAATGGATACAGCTAATAAAGGTCATGGCAGAAATAATGGAAAGAATATATGCACTAATTTATAGTGTGTGTGTGTGTGTGTGTATTGCTGGTAGCTTGAAGAAGCCAACAAAGAGTCATTTTATTTATATGTTAGGGTTTTCTTTGAAGTCTTCTTTATCTTTTTAGGTTTTGTTCAGAGAGTTTCAGATCTATAGATCTTGTTACATCTCGTTGTATGTAGATCATCTCAGATCATTGTATGTGTTAGAGTAAAGAATCAGATTGATAGATTCTTGGATCTGAGATGGTTTAGTCTGGTTACGATCTATTGTTAGGGTTTTTTGTTAGTGTTGATAGATCGAGTTGTATTTGGTTTGTATCATCTTTTGTTCATACGTTTGTATTGATTTTCTGATTTTATTAATCACAGATTCGTGTGAATCTGTAAGTTATAAAGTATCGTGTTCTTTGACACCTTCATCACTCCATATCACCAACACATGTGTTATCATCACTCCCTCATCAAGCCCTATCACACCCTCCTTTTCCCCCCCTTCTCCTTTCTTCCTTTTTCTCCTTCACGCCGTGACCTGCATCACGTACATTCCTATCAAGCCTCCAGTCACGCCCCTCTGTAGTGATGGAGGGCGCCATAGAGGTGTGACCCTCTTCCCTCACGCCGTGACCTTCTTCAGTTATGATAACACATGGCCTAAGACACCCTAGAAAATGATGGTTGTCATGTCAGGCACAGTTTCCAAAAAAGAAAAAAAAATGTACGAACATATAATGAAAGGCATCAATTGGGATGGTGAAGGATCTGCTAAGCCAATATGCACGAGCCCAAAGATTTACCATAGAAGCACCGGACTTATACCATCCTTAATACTCATCCTATTAAAATCTCACCCCGCTGAAATTCTGCTACGTCATCATTTTACTAAAAATCTTAAAATTCCTCAATGGTCATCCCACTGAAAAACATTGTTCACTGAAAGGGTTACTTGGAAAAAAAGGGAGAAAAGTGGACGTGGAGCGGGGGCCGCCGGCCTTCACGAAGCGAACCCGCCGGGGGAGGGGCGGTGTTCCCGCCAGGCCTCGTGAAACCACCGGATCCTGCCTGAAGCGCTGGGGAGCAGTACGGATGGTCTTAGTACTTGACTAGTGATAAATACAAAATAAATAAATTTGAATTTGCACTCCAAAATATAAACACCCAAAACCGCTAAACCCTACCTTAAAATTTGTTAAATACGACGGCCATGACCATGAGTTATTTTGAGCCTAAATATTTTTTTTTTTTTAGCATTTACATGTATTTCAGATGCATATATAACATACTAGGTTAGTGTCCCGTGTGTTACACGGGTTGAATAAAAATTAATAAGTATTGAATAATATAAATTTAAAAATAGTAAAGGATTTTTTTATTTAAAATATGATCAACATTACAAAGAAAATAAAATAAAGATATTGTATTTAAAAAAAATCATTTTTCAAAGTTTGGTTTTTAAACATTTTATTTTAAAAAAGTTGTTTTTAAAAAATATCATTTCTTACAAAATAATAGGATTTTGTATATTATTGCACAAGTTGATAAATAAAAATAAATAAATAGCTAATAATAATGACTTATAAATTATAAAAATATATTATGAGTTATAAATTATTGGAAAATTTTCATATTTTATAATAATTTGATATTTTAAAAGTGTGCTTTTAAATATTAAAACATTTTTTTATTATATTAAGAAATCCTTTTTTATTATAAAAAGTATATATAATATAAATAGTATTTAATACTATTATGTAATATATTTTTTAAATATTAAGAACTTTTTTTAAATTGAAAAAGGTAAAAAAAAATTATATAATCAATATTTAATAAAGTTGTGTATTTATTAGGAGAGAGAAGCGGGAAAAGTTGTGTGGTGATACTCTAGATTTGTGACAAGTGTCTCTAATTATTTTGATTTATTAAGTATAAAAGATAAGATATCTAATATTAAAAATCATACAATATAATGCTATTACCTAACTAATTAAAAATCCTTAATTACTTTCCTAATTTCATATAAAAAGTATGCTACTTAATTTGTCACATTGCATAGCGAGCCATCGTCTCTATTCACAATGTCATAATGGTTCGTTCCTGGGCTCAATTGCAAGAACGAGCTGCGGTTCGAGTCACGGCTCACAAACTAATTTTCTTATCGAGGTATGCAACAAGATTCTCAAGCGACATTGTTGCATCATTCCTACACATCATAAGCTCTCCGGCTACATCAGCAGGAGTTACATTTACATGTTCCAACAGCTCTTCAATCCGCTCAAAAAGCTTATGTTCTTCAACCTCCAAATAACTGAAAGCTAGTTGTTTAAATGCCGAAAACGTGCAATACGACATGTGAATATGCATGTCCACTCGACCCGCCCGAAGTAACGTCTGGTCAAGTTTATCCGCACATTTGGTCGTGAAGACGAAGACTCTTTGTTCTCCGGAACACGACCAAATCCCATCCATGATATTCAAGAGTCGCGAAAAAGTCGTTTTTTGCGACGGTTTATCGTCACCGGTTGGATTCTGAAGCTGATCAAAATCTTCAAACACGAGTATTGATTTGCTTGGTATTTGTAGCAATATGCTTTTGAGCAGCGACTCTGAATCGACATCTGTGAGAACAACGTCGTAGATATCGTAGTTTAAGTGATTAGCCATTGATGCGATCAAGCTCGATTTACCTGTGCCCGATGGACCTTCGATCAGATACCCGCGTTTCCACGCCTTACCGATTCGCCGATAATATTCTTTCCCGTTTTTAAAGTTGTTTAAATCTTCGACGATCGATTTCTTTAGCTCGGGCTCCATTGCCAGGGTCTCGAATGTCATCGGGTTATCAAGAACGATGTTTTTCGGTCCGGGATAGCCGTTGTTGATCATATGAAGGGTTAGCCCACTTTCACCTGCTTTGATTTCATCAGACCGGTCTAGAATGTACGGCAAGTATGACTCGAGAATCATGAGCCTGTGTCGGTTATGGAAGGTTAATTCGTAGCGTTTGGATGCCGATTGTGGTTCTCTTGGTTCGATATCTGTTGCTAATCGCCATTTTACTTGAATGCCATCAAATTCATCGATGATTTCTTCGTTTTCGTTCATTCTAACAGCTAAAGATTCCTTGTTTATGCACACATTAAGGCTTCGGATGCCCGATTCGTTGAGTTTAGAGCCTAGATAAGTCTCGACAGCCTTGAACATTTGGTCAGGTGAGTTTGATTGAGGTTGGTATTCGTCTATAACAATGGCAAATTCCGAATCTTTGTTAACCAGAAGCTTTTTCATTTCGTGGAGGTAGTAGTCTTGGTACTCTCGCGGGATGAATTCATCGGCGAGTGTACGGAGCTCTTTACCGACGGTCAGAACGTCATTTGCGACACTTCGAGTTAACATCGCAAAAGCAGCAAACGAAGCAACTGCAAAAAGCGTAAATTTCACTTTTAGTCTTTTATATTTAATAAAATAGTAGTCGTTGATATTATTGAAAAATTACTTACCGTAAGAAGAGGGGTGATGGATGGCGTTGGGGATCCGAACCCGGTTTATTTTGTTGGTAGGGTTCGGGTTTGGATCGGGATTAAGTGAATTTAACGGCCTTTGTGTTCCTAGAAACATGCGTAATGGGTTCGAGCCACGGGTGCACCCTCTGCAATTGCAAAGCACACGACTTAGAGAAATTGCAAAGACGTGCATGTACTATTGCTTTTTAACATATTAATCCCTTGACTTTGTTTAATATCAGTTTTTGGAAGGAGCTTATGACATTTTAGCGGATTCCGTCCATTACCAAATACCAATTGCCATTCTTTTTCTTCATATGGAATATATGTGTTTTTTAAAATAATTTTTATTGCGCAATAATCTAGCATCATAAAGTATAACTGACCATCACCTTTAATAATAGAAAATTTATAATTCCAAACAATACAAAACAGAGTTGATCGATTTGAAATTTGTGGCAAGTATAAATACCTTCTTCTTCTTCTTATTATTAAATTTTATATTTGATGATATATATAATTCGAATTAATAAAAGATAGACCTGTTCTTTAAATTCTTTAAAAACTAATGTGAAAAAAATAATACAATCTCATACATCTAAAATATATATTATAATATAGTATAGATATACATGATTAATGAATACATAATCTATTTAAATAAAAAAATATCATACATAAACACACATGTACATATTATCGATTGTAAATACTCTTGTTAAACGGTTATGTAACTGTCTTATTTACTTTCTTGATTTCTCAATTGTAAACACCCCTCAAATGAAGCTCGCGCTTGGCTAGGAAATTAACCATTAGATCAGAGTCGACATGTAACTAAGTATGCAACTAAGATCACCGATCAGTCGATTTTACCAAACACATACAAATACATATATGAATATAGAGAGAGAGGTGCTAAAAATTGAGAGGTAAATTGATGAAGAATAGTATGAAACCTGTTGATGTTCATGCATGAGAAAGTTGCCATATATATATGATCTGCCACCTTTTCAAGCTTCTTGTTATTCTTGGTTTGTATTCAGTTTTCTTGGCGTTTATGTTCAAAATAACAAGCTGAGGTTTGATGATGGATGCATGCATGTGTATATAAACACATATACATACATATATATATATGTGTGTGTGTGTGTTAAGGTATTGTGCAAGGAAAGAAAAAACATAAAGTAAAGCATATATAGATGTATCTAAATGTATATTTAAGGTATGGTTAGTTACTTGGAGTGGAGAGAAAACAATTGAAAGGAAGGCTATGCCACTACGAAACGATGTCTTTCGAGTGTTAATTGCATTGAGTGAGGTTTGGTTTTAATTACGTTCCCTTACTTTCTGGCAACTTCCCCTTTTGCCACTTAATAGCTTTCTGTTTTTAGATAATACTTATGTCCTTCTAACACGTTAGCTAGACGTATCTAAGATTTTGAGTATCATGTGCGACTATTAAAACAAGTTTTTAACTTTTATATATAGTTCTTGATAGAATTATGTTCAACTAAATAGTCTTTTTATCCTAAAAAAACATTATAAGGGTTATTGACTATTAGACTATGAGATCAAATTTAAAAAGGAAAATTTAAAATTTTAGAGGGGAAAGTTGTTAGAGAGTAATTTAGTCATAATCACTTTCCCCTGATCATATTTTAAACGTTAATAACTTTTACATACGAAATTATTTTTTTAAAAAGATATATCATAAAAATGAGCATTTTTTATTTTAAAATGAACATTTTTTATCTTTAAAATGAGTATATTGTTGTTATAAAAAATAAATTTTTTCAACTCATTGTGTTTAATTATCGTAATTGTGTCTTTCTAAAACGTTTGTGTATAATTATTTTTTTATGTTTTTCTTACAGGTCATTGTGTCTTTTTTACAGGTAAGTGAGTTTTTTTACAGGTAATTGTGTCTTTTTTAAATATCATTGTGTTATTTATACTTGTCATTGTGTCATCCTTGCTTAACGTCATGTATTCTGCAACATCATTGTGTCTTAAATTGTTTAGAAAAACACAAAAGACACAATGACATGTACAAAAGACAGAATGACCTAAACAAAATAAACAATATGTATACAAAAGACACAACGAACTAAAAAACAAAATTTTTTCTATAGCAACACTATACTAGTTTTGAACATAAAAAATGCTCGTGATTTTGGTATATATTTTTTTCAATAACCGTATGTAAAAATTATGAACGTTTAAAGAATGTGAAAGAACTTGATAAAAAAACAACAGAATTAATTATTACTAAAATACTTTCCAAAAATGTGATTTAATCATAGTTATTGATTAATTATCTGATTACTTAAACTTTTTAGGCTCGTGCGATTACACCTATGACTCTAACTAAAGCCCGACTCTTTCTAGCTAGATGATGTTGCAATGGCTGGTTTAGGCCACAAGGAGTGGTCCCATATTTCCCCACTTTTCCCCATTGTCACATCAGCGCCACATCAGCTTTTCCCACTTTTCCTCATTTTGCACGGTGTCGTCCCACTTTTTCCTACTTTCCCCCATTTTCAAATCTTATTTTTAATTAATTATTTTAACAATAAATAATAACAATAATAATTAAATAGATTCATTAAAAATAACATATAAAATTACATTAAAATTTAAAAAATATTACATTAAATTAAAAAGATATTACATTAAATGAAAAAAACCACAACGATTATAAAAAATAAGCAACAATGATTAAAAACATTTAAAATACTAGTTATTCGGGTTATTGGCGTGATATTGCTGCGATAAATGCTCCAAATGCTCGATAAGGTCGGCTCGAAGGCTTTCGTGCGTTGTTCTTGATCGTAGCTGATAAAGAATGTCTTCTTCAGGCTATTCATCGCTAAGAGGGTTCTCTATGAAAGAAGAAAATGATAAAAAGTGTGAGTTGTGATGTAAAAAATGGTGAGATTTTATTGAGCTTAAATAGGAAAAAAATTGGTATTTTTTTTTATTTTTTTGAAAGCCAACGGTCATCAATGGATAGTTTTTGCTTCCCTCGGTCTCGGCTTCAATCGGTGAGGCTTCCCCTATTTACCCCACCCCATTTCCGGGGGCGGTGTTCCCACCTTTTCTCGAACCGGTGAAATCCTCCCCGGTCCTTTCCCGGCTTCCACTCCGAGCGCTCTTAGGGAAGTGACTATGAAAAACAGGTAAATTATGGCTAAAAATAAGTTTGGTGGGGTTAGATGGCGTGTGGCTTCAGAACACAAAAGAGAAATTAAATTGGTGGTAAAATTGTATCCTTTCCAACCAGTAGTTATTCGGTTCAAATTTGACAAAGTTCAGGCTAATGGCAGACGCAAGAAATTTTTATAGAAAAATATGATTCGAGTCTAAAAAAGTAGTTGGGTAAAACATAAATAAAATAATATTATGAAATAATATTAATTCTTTAACGGGTAAAAGTGAAAACTATAAACAGGTAAATTATGGCAAAAAATGGGCCCTGGACGGAGGTCGGGTTTGCCCCTCCCCAAGGTATCCCATGTAAATTATGATAATACTTGTATCCAATGTTTTAAAAACCGATTCGAATCGGCCGGTTTAACCGGTTCAACCGGTTGCCGGTTACTAAACCGGTACAAAACACTCCGGTATTATGCAGGTTCCTTCGATTGGTTGTGCCGCCGGTTTAATCCGGTTTTACCGGTAAAACCGGTATTTCCGGTTTAAAAAAAACACAAAATTTCGGCTTTTAAGCGATTTTTGGCTTTTAAGCGATCGTGAACTTGATGCGTTTAACACGCCAATGTCATAATCCTATTATGCGCTTTCATTTAAAAAAAATTATTAGAAGTTGAGTACTTTTAGGTTGTTTTGGATGAATTTGTGTACTTTTTGAATTGTTTTTAGATGAATTTGTATACTTTTTGGAAACTTATTTGAGTATAAGTTGTATTTCTATGGAATTTTATGGTTAATTAGTGTGTCCGGTTGAACCATCCGGTACAACCCGGTTCAACCGGTTGAACCATTTTTTAGCAAAATCCGGTACACCTAAAATACCGGTTTTTTAAAACATTGCTTGTATCTGAATTTCAGGCCTTAAAAATATGCAACTAACATAAGAATTTTCATTATTCGGCAACCTTAGTTTCATTCTCATTTTGATTTTTGGTGTTAATTTCATTCAAATTGAAAATACTCAACTATTGATTAAGGAAGTTACCAATTCTGCTCAACAGTTTCATACTCGAATTTGGCCCTATGCTATTATTTTTGTTTGATTGATCTTGATGATAAAGATGTTTAATTCGTGTTTCGCTCTCAAGTTTCATAATGTTTGGATGGTTAAGCATGCGTAGAATTATGAATTCTTGAGTTATGAGGTTTACACCGTCTGGTTTTAAATTGTGAATCGCGCCATTTTAGCGCACATAATCTATCGCTTTTGATCGAAGTATGCTTTGTATTAACCTAAGAAGAAAGCCAAATTTTGCACCATCCCTATCAAGGTGATGATAATGTTAGAAACAAAGTATGTGTATAAAGAGCATGTGTTTGCCAGAAGAATTAAAAAGGAAAAAAAGATGTGTTTTTCAATGAAAAAAAGGGTAGTACGCCAGTCATCTTCGTAAAGAATTTGCTAGGTTTTTTTTTATAAAAATATTAATTTTTTGATAACTGGCAGATTACTAGTTGAGTATCATCGTGCCACGAGCAGTACCACCCGATCATAATTCATATCCACCACTAATTAATCAGTTCTGAACGAAACTCAATACTTTAAGAAAACGCTCTTGTAGGATTCGAACCCAAGACCATTTGGTTCTCGAGTCTTATCATACCACCAAAATACCGTTAGACTGTTTAGATATGGTAAAATTTGAATCTTATTCTTGTTTTGTCAACTGACATATTGATTACTGAGGTAGAAAGGATAAGACACATATTGATTGGTCCGTAAGTTTGTTGCAAATAAATATACTTCGCGTGTACCCTTTAACCATTCTACGTGATCTGTGCGTGCAACAAAAGTTATCTTATGCTCACATTACGTCAACAATATGTTATATATCCACAAGTCTTTTTTTATATTTTTTTTCTTGACTACATTTTGAGTGTGTATAATTGTATATATATACGTGTACAAAGTGTGACAGAATAATATTTTAATATATGTGAGGACCGCTATCATTACTTTATAGTTTTAGAGTGTGTACTTTTATACATAAATCGTTCTTTTTAACCGATAAAATTGTTTTTTTTTAACTTGAACGATGGTTCAAGCCATAGAGATACTAGCGACACATAAATAACTTCTGCCTATGTTATGATTCTTCTCAAAGTGTCGTATTATTGTGATCCACTACACAGAATCATAACAAAACTGTCATTTAGTTTTAGAATTATAGAAAAGTATATAACTCATGCATTAGAATATAATAATAACACGATAAACACACTGGTAAATCAAAACGGGTAGCTTAACCTCATGGATTGCGACATATTTTAGGCGTGTTACATACATAAAGAAAAAACACGTAATGAATAAAAAATGATTGACACTACATAAAAAGAGGAGTATAAGGCTGCGTATGAAAAATCGAAAAGGGGAAAAAGAACATATATATCACAACGGTATGTTTGAAAATCAAAGAAAATTACGTTGTTATAAAACTATAGCTAGACGCTATTATTATAAAGTATATCAATAATATCGTATTTTAGAACTTTTATATAGTTATATAATATGATAAAAATAGATAGAATTAGCATTTGATATAATTATAAATATGTGATCCAATAATTTTCAGCCGATCATGCGATTGGAAAACGTATGAATATGTAATTTCATCATGAATAATTGATAAAAAAAATGAAAGACACATTGGGGCAGGAGACAAAAATTTATTCGTATATATATTTCGTGCAAGAAAACTATTTTAATAATGTGGGTTTTGCTGCCCGTATAAAAGGAATGAATAAAAAGAAAACATGGATCGCTTCCATTCGTTATTTCCTGTTTTGATTTGCTTTTACCCCAACGAAAACAGTTTTAAATTTTTATAATAACTTTGTTTTTAAATATATGATTATAAAAATAATACTTTTAAAGAATTAATTAGTAATATTGTATACTAGCTAGGATACATATATGCAAATAGAATTTGAATTTAAACCCATTTGATTTATTTATATATATATTGAGGAGTATCAAATATAAAAGTCATTTTGTTTAAAATGAGTGATCTTTATCATGAACTAAATTAAATGGTTAAAATCATAAAAAGGCCTCACGTAAAAATTTAAAGGGTTAGAGGAACAACTTTTGAAAAGCCAGCTATTGTTAATTTTATATAAAAATTATCATTTTTTAACATAAGATTATCTTTTTATAATTATAACTATGTTGGTTTATCATATCACCATGTTATTTTACCATTACAAGAGTGCAATTATATCAAAAGACCAACACAGTTATATGTATGACAAAATTTTAAATGTTTCTCAATTTTTATTTAATTCTTAGGCAAAATGAAATTCGTATTGTATTGTTACACACACAAAGAATAAAGAGAAAGCTACTTATACATGAGAAATACTATATAGACCAATTATATAATATTTGATTAATTTTTATTTTTTTAATAATAAAGGTAAAGAGAATAGCAATATTGTTGATTTTTATTATCATTCCCTATATTTTTTTGACCGTCAATAACTTTTTATTCAATATTGTTATTTTTTTTATTAAAATTCATCATAAGATCTAAGATTTTTTTATCTCTAATTGAAGTAGAGTATACTAAAGAAAATAAATATGTCGAAATGGGGTAATCTGTTATATTACATATATGTAATATATCGTGTTACATTTATGCAATATTTCATGTTACATATATGCAATAATAAATAGGTACGGATACGTATATAAATAACATTAAAATTGTAATTATACGTATATTACATAGATGTAATAGGTCAACTACATATAAACCATTTGATCATGTTATTTATTTTTTACAATATGCATATATGCAAACCATTTGAGCATCTTATTTATTTATTTTTTAATTTTTTACAATAGTAAATTAAAATTAAAGAAAACGGGAAAATTTATATAAATATAACTAACTTTTACAAGTAATGTAATTAAGTGACTCAAACGTTTTTTTATTTTAGTTTAGTCACTCAACTTATAAGTAACATGTTTAATCATATATATTTTACATGTTTAACATATTAAAGTAATGAAATTTTCAAATTTTATACACAAGTACTATGCGTACATATACATGCATATATGTACACAAATTACACTTTTTAGTAGGATAACAAGACAATAATAAATCTTATCTCTATTTAATTTAAAAAAACCTAGTAGTTTGCTCCGGTATGTAATATTATGTTTGCAGTATTTGAATTTGTATTTTTTTTTTTGGTTTTGAGTGGAATGAAAATCCAAAAAAAGTAAAAGTAAAATAAAAAATCGGATATCAATTTAAAAAAAAAATATAATAATAATTATAATAAACAAACGTAAATTGAATCACTTTGTTTACCTTTTCAAATCCATCAGAGTCGTCGGGTGATTTCTCTAGATGAACCTTTTACATCAAAATTGAATTCTATCTTGAGTCTTGGAGATTTATTATGATAATATTTAGTAACAACGTTAACTATGCACGGCAATGAGTTTCGTGTTTTACTATAGCCTATGGCTATGGATAGATCTATATATGAGCTTTAATTTGTCCACTAACGTATAGGGATGACAGTGGGCCGGGTTTGGAACGGGTTTGAGTAGTCTCAGTCCCATACCCGCTTATAAAAGTATGTCCCATACCCGTCGGGTTTCAGGCATTCCGACGAGTTTCGGGTATACCCGTTAGTTAAACTAAATGTTATCATTGAGAAGAAAAGACAAGGGGGAGACATCAAGGCCTTACTCTGGAACATCAAAACAAGCTAGGGAGGTCTAAAAAAGAACATGCATTGGCTATTATAACCAAAAAGTATATGTTAAATATGTCAAGAACAAACTATTAATATATCAAATAACAGGAAATTTCAAAATGTCATAAGTTGATTATCATCGTTCAATATAAACAAAAAAATAGCAATTATTAACAAAATGATTAAAAAAACATTGTAGTTGCCACAAAAAAACAAAGATAAAAAAAGAAACAAATTTTATGAATAATTTCTAAAGTTTAAAAGGAATAAAAATGAAACAAATTCTATTATTTCATATGTATATAAATGAGTATTTATAATCGAAAATTTCAAAAGTTCAAAAGGAATAAAAATGAAACAAATTCTATTAATTCATATGTATATAAATGAGTATTTATAATCGTGTACACGAGACGGATAAACAAATATACATAATCGGGTAATTAGGCCGGGTTAATGGGTATATAAACAAATCCCAAGCTGTCCCATACACGTGAAAATTTTAAAAATTAATCTCATATTCGGCTCAATACGCATCGGGTTTGGGAATACGCGTCCCATATGTAACGGTTTCGGGTAAACTCGTCGGGCTCGGGGTTTTTTTGCCATCCCTACTAACGTAGATTTAAAAGAAAAAAAGAAAAAAAAAAAGAACCTACCCATATTATTTATCGACTATACTATTCATTATTAATAATCAAATCAAATCTTTTTAAAATATGATTGAAGAAGTATCCCCATGACGGGGGTAGCCACAAGTACAAAAGTGATGATGACTGGTCACCCTCGGCAAAGTGAAGCATTAAATGCTTGACAAAGAGCATTTAATGCTAAGATATGGAACAATTAATGCTGGATCTGCATGGAGCTAAAGAAACAATGGGCGGAACAAAGGAGCCGGAGACCTGAGCTTGGACCGACAGATAAAAACCGGCCAGAACAGGAGACAAAACACCTATCACATGCATGAAGAGGACGTTCTGGAAAAGAAGAGGGACCAAACGATGTATAAAGGGAGAAAGAACTTGAAGGAAAAACATAACATTAAATACACCATCA
The DNA here is from genome assembly GCA_009363875.1 of Mikania micrantha. Lineage (NCBI taxonomy): Eukaryota > Viridiplantae > Streptophyta > Magnoliopsida > Asterales > Asteraceae > Mikania > Mikania micrantha. The sequence continues at coordinate 20,646,521 of CM018693.1, forward strand.
TCCACCCGGAAGAGAGGGCATTGAATACCACGTAGGGAAGTTAGAAGACCAAGAAGGGTCCTTAGTAAGATTCGCCTGTAAGGAGGTTCCCAACTTAGCATTGGAGATTCTTTCATTGTTACATCTGTGTAGATATCCTTCTTATAAACATCCCGGGTTCACAGATTTAACAATGATGTTTTTAGAGATTGCACAAGAAAATTCCAGAATAATTTGAAGATAGATGTGTAATTAATTTACTTTAGCTAATTTCCATGCATGACTTCTTGAACAATTTGAATGGTAAAATATAATTTTATTAGCTATTTTCATTAATATATATGCTGTATAAATAATTATTACATTGCTTTATTTACGAATTCTTATTCTCTTATTATTAATTTAATTTCGTAATTTTTTATTGAAAACAAGTTACTGAATATTCATCATAAATAAACATCGACTTTAAATCATCTAGGAGATCGCATTTACATGCTTAATACACTTTCTTTATGCCATCAGTTTGTTTAGTTAGTTGTTTGTATGACAAGTGTATCTTTTGTGTAGCGGTATAGCTTAAGCAAGCATTAGATTTTCATATGCTTGAGGAACGGTTTAAAAAATTAAATTCAAATTCAGAGGAAAAAAACTCTAAATGATCACAAATACAAAATGGTGACAGAAATGACCAAGAGATACAAAGACATGGACGAAACTTAACAGGAGTTGCCCCTTTTTTCATCCGTAGTGTTAGTTTCTCAATCGAAGGGTTATTTTTTGTTTTAGTATTGGTTTTGACACTCTCATTTCAAAAAATTAACATGTATTATAGCTCTCGTAAATTTTCGCATATTCTTTCAAAACGTTCACCCTAACTTAAGATAATTATGAAGCATTAGATGGATGCTAACTACACAAGTTAGTAGCTGGTTTTAGTTTAGACATAGTACGAGAATATTCTCACGATCTCACGTACTTGTAGTGACAAGTATTAAGATCTACGCAAGAGTTCTAGCATGAATGTTCAACAAATGTATACTGACATTTTTATTATTGGAGTTCCATATATAAACAATGTTTTAAAAACCGGTTCGAACTGGTCGGTTCGAACTGGTTCAACCGCCTTCCGGTTGCTAATTCAGTACGAAAACCCTCCGGTATTATGCAGGTTCCTTCGATTGATCGTGCCGGCAGTTTAATCTGGTTTTACCAGTATTTCCGGTTTCAAAAAAACACAAAATTTCGGCTTTTAAACGATTTTCGGCTTTTAAGCGATCGTGAACTTGATGCATTTAACACGCCAATGTCATAATCCTATTATGCACTTTTATTTTAAAAAAATTATTAGATTTTGATTACTTTTATATTGTTTTGGATGAATTTGAGTACTTTTTGAATTGTTTTTGGAACTCATTTGGGTATAAGTTGTATTTCTATAAAAATCTATGTTAATTAATGTGTCCGATTGAACCATCCAGTACAACTCGGTTCAACCGGTTGAACCATTTTTTAGCCAAATATGGTACACTTAAAATACCGGTTTTTAAAACTTTGTATATAAACAAGTACAGGTTATATATTATGGGCATTTACATACATCTCATTTCTAATATCATTTTAAATATACCGAAGTAAAAAAGTCAATAACATATTTCATCGTTTTAGAAATATTTTCCCTTTCAAATAAATTAATCAATTGCATATTTTCTCCTGCGAAGGAAAAATATGTAATTGATTTTAAGGGTTCGGTAAATATGTAGTATATCTTCTCACTAGGGGATATATTAAGTGGGCTTTTCACATAACCTTGTTTGCAATAGAAGCAGTTCAGACTTCAGATGGGGCTAAACTAATGATCTTTAACATAACTCAAAATTGTCACAAAAGTTAACTTGGCAAAACTCAACCATGAAATTCCATAATTCAAAAGGAACCCACTGAAATTCATCCATGATTAAGAATAAATAACTGAATAAATTAACAACCATTCAATTCACAAGGAAAAAAAAAAAAGAACCTAATCGACACAGATGTCTTGATTGAGCAAGTGGCCCAAAACCCTTCAATAAAGAGTCGAACAAACAGAACCTAAAATGATTCTCTAATAAACACTGCTTAGCTTATAAATAACATGCATCGTTCACTTTTTTAGACCGCTTGGCATAAGGATGCAATGCTGACGTCATGCAATTTTACTGCAAACAACATATTTAAAATAAAATTGTTGCACATAAATAGTGGAAAAGTAATTGTATAAAAACCAACAAGGTTATTGGTGTTTACGGCCTTGGTGTTATTATCATTTTGTAGGGTCCTACTCAGATCATGAATTCAATTCTTCAAATCAAAGAAGTAACATTATTAAATCCAGTTCCCACTTGTATGTAGAAGGGTCAATCAGATTGCATTTTATTAATTACCGGTAAAACGCGTAAAATCCCAATAAATATGCTTGAAAGAAAACAGGCTAAAATGGGCCGAAGATCACATAAAGTATATTTTCAATTGCTTACAGCCTCTTGAACCGTTTATCTAAAATAGAAGTCTAATTGTTGTAATGATAATATGTTTCTATAATCATATTTTGCATTAATCATTAATATAATTAAAAAAAATAGTATGGATAGACATGTCAATTAAACCCTTTATTTTTTAATAGAACCCATTTTAATCCATTATCCAAAAGTCTATGTTTTAACCTTCACCTAATTATATGGTTGGGGCTCAAAAAAATAGTTATAAAGCAATATGAGTATGATTTTCTGACCTCAGCATCTTCCGTCCCAGATTTGGTGATCTCCATTTTTTGATCTTCTGCAAATGCAAGACACATTAATAATTAAAGAGCATAAAAATCCACTTTAGTATTAGATTCAAATAAAAAAATTCTCCAAAGTTTAGAAAAGCTCACTTAAGATTTACAAATTAAATGGTTTAGAGCACCATAACATGTACATTGTACTCTAATTATTGTTTTTATCTTTTCTTAATAATGTAGCATTTGCTTTTTACCCAACTAGCTTTATACTGTAAAAACAGTTGCAAGGATTAAATGCTTGTTAATATGAAGACGTGTCAAAAACAAATAGCCACCATAGCTAACCAAATCAAATACCTCCATCCTCTGGAATGTCTGAAGTCCACAAAGTAAGGTTGTCCCTCAGGAGCTGCATAATTAAAGTGCTATCTTTGTATGATTCCTCACTCAGAGAATCAAGCTCTGAGATAGCTTCATCAAAAGCTTGTTTAGCAAGGTGGCAAGCCCTGAAAACAGTCGAAGTAAAACATAGTTTAGCACATGTTTTGTATTGAGAGTATAGAAAAGACCAAGAAATGTTTAAAAAATACCTTTCAGGAGAGTTCATGATCTCATAATAGAACACTGAGAAGTTCAAAGCCAAACCCAACCTGATGGGGTGAGTAGGTGCTAGATCAGCTTCTGCGGTTGTTGAAGCCAACTGCAAACAGCATATTTAACTGATTAGTAGATGTGTGTGTGCATATTAGTTAGCTTCCTAATTAGAATGTGTAACATCCTAAAAAATCAAATATAAGGATTTAGCAGCACGTAAAAGAGAATAATTATCTAGCAATGACAAATAAATAGAAAAAAAGAAGCTAAACTATAATAGGTACTAACTTGATAAGCCTTTAGTGATTGATCAGCTGCTTCTTTCTTATCATTACCAGTCTTGAACTCTGCAAGATACCTATAATAATCACCTTTCCTGCACTCATTTAAAACCCACCAACAGATAATTAAAAGTTAGAACCAAATAAATCAAGCTCTTAGGGTGATAACTTTTTAACCTATTTACAATAAGGTCGTAGCAAACAAGCCCATTATAACACTGCCATTGGAACAAGAACATTCTTTGACATGTGTACCATTTCTATATAAGTAAACACACTCACATTTTGTAGTAGAAAACAGTGGATTCACCAGCAGTAGAAGAAGGAATCAGATGCTCATCAATCACAACCATGATATCTTTACAAATGTCAGAGAGTTCGGTTTCAACCTTCTGCCTATATTCCTTAATCCGCTTTACATTCACTTCATTGCCTCTAGATTCCTCTTTCTGCTCAATTGAAGACAATATTCTCCATGACGCCCTACGCGAACCCACCACATTCTTATACCCAACTGACAGTAAGTTCCTCTCTTCAACAGTCAGTTCAACATCCAACTTTGCTACCTTCTTCATAGCATCCACCATTTCTGCACAAAAACCAATAACAGAAGTAAATTCAAGATCAAACTTCAAAACACAATCCTTCAATAAAATTAAAATGTACATAAAGTTCACAAGTGATGATCCAAGCAGAATCAAATTTTGATACTTATGCACTTCCGTTCAAACTTTAGATCAAGTTCATACCTAATTAAAAGCCTCCGAAAAGCACCAATCAAGATACCTATACTTACTACTTCTCACATAGATTAAAACAGCAACTCAATACATTCTTTTTTTAAGAGTTGTTTAATCTAATTAACACAAAATATTAATTTCTCCCCCTTCTCCATCTGCTTTTTAACGTATTTCATAAAAAAACTACTTTCAACCTAATCAAAATCTGATAACATTCACAACTTCACCAAACAGACTACATACGTTAACATCATAGACAGATTTAAATCTCTATTAAATTAGCAAAAAAAAAAAAAAAAAAGGAATCCACATCAAACTACAGATCTAGAAGAAGATGATGATGAAAAGTGCAAACCGTCATAACGCTCAGCTTGCTCGGCGAGCTTGGCGACATAGATGAAGTTGTCACGTTCAGTTGAAGAAGCCATGGCCGCAGATCTCTCACCACACCGACTGATTTCTCTCTCTACGCTGTCCAAATGAGTGGAGAACGGGAAGAGCCTTCATGACTTTATTTGTGTTACATTTCGACCACAATTCTTTTATTTGTTTTTAAATTTAGACACGAATTTATCTGACTTTCTAAATATGGTCACTGCATATTGCAATAGTGCAATATGATGCCAATATGTTTATTTATTTTTTTTAGTTGATTGAGTAATAAGAACTTGTTAGTGAAAGGTGTATTAACTATTAAGTGCATGTTTGGGATTATTATATAACTCTAAAAGTGTTTTCTTTTGTCAAAAATGTTTATTGACTTGTGACCATTTCAAAATGAGTTTTTAAAAAATTGTTTGCATTAACTTTTTCAAAATGTTTTTTTTTTTTTCTTTTTAAAATGAACAAAAAGAACATTCTTATATTGTCAATCATTTTAAAGTTATAGATAGTGATGGTGGGTTGAAGTGTAACCTAAGGTACATAAAGATGAAAAGAAGAAAACTATTAAAAGTTGAATTTGAACATAATACATTTGTTAGATGACCTCAAGCATTTATCATTTTGTCAACTTTAAACAAAACGCATCCTTATCATCAAATAAGTTTGAACAGATCTCAACTTTCTTCTAAGGAAAATTAATGTTTTCTAAATTGATGACATGTTAAATTTGAATTTTACGTCATCCATCTTGAGAATTTAGAACTTGTTATTTTTTACCCGTAGACTAATACAACGTTTAAATACATCAACAAGCTTTCTTGAAAGATAAAGATTCGTCTTTCTAAAGAGAAGCAGAATAACAAATACTTGTCGCAAGTTTCCTTAAAACAAGTATAAGCTAAATTTATATCAAATTATTCATTTTAGCCTTTAACAACACAACATTTGTGAAAGAACTCCTTGTAAAGGAGCACCCATGAATGGATACCATGAGAGGAGAGAAGAAACACATGAATTTTGTGCAACCATTTTCAATCCGCTGAGGCTTCTAGCCTCGCCTCAATTGTTGATGTTCTTAGTAATCATAACTCACGGTGTTATAGTTTCTACTTGAAGATTAACCGTTCAAAGGACGCTTTAAACAATGCATTAGCAAGCAATTTTGAAAGTCATCTCATCAACATAAAACAAGCTTGGAGAAATGGGCAAGATATGTTAGACCCTTGGGTATGCCCCTTGAGTGGGCGTGGGGAGGGCGTGATAGGGCGTGGCACACCGCCCCCCTTGGGGCGTGAGTGGGCTTGAGTGGGGTTGGCGTGATTGTGGCAACGGCAATGGGGGCATTTCTCTCTCTCTCTCTCTCTCTACACACACACACATTCACTTTCTCTCTCTTTCTCTTACACACACAGACTCACACACACACATATATATATATATATATAAAAGTTTAAAAAAGGGATGATGACGTGGAGTGAGTGGGGTAATGGGGCATTTCCACCAAAATGGTGGGGTGAGTGGTTGTGGTGAGTGCTTATGTGGCGCCTACGTGGCGCATACGTGGAGTGAGTGGGGTGCCTTGGCACACCCAATAGTCTTATGACAAAAAGATCATTTTAAGTAGTATTATTTTGATTCGGATAAAAACAGGTTTGTGTCAAAATGACACCTTTTAAAGGTACAATTTCAATCCATTAAAAAAAATGAAGTAAAATAGGGTCGGGTTCAAAAATGTCAAAAGGAAAAAAGGCCCAAAAATTTAGATCACTCGCTAATTTTTTTTTGACAAGTCAGTACAATGGCAAGCAAATGCGACAATGGAGATGGCAACACTAACAATACTGATGGTGGAGACAACAATGGCAATGGAGCCGACTGTAGTTGGCGCCTTGGTGGTGGTTGAGGTGATGCGGAAAGGTGATGGTTAGTCAACAGCAGTGTAGCTATTTGCGGTGACCTGTAGCTGGTGAAAGCAGTGGTGCTGGCTGCTAGGTGGTGACGTGGTGTTGCCCATTTAAATCAAATCTAAGTTAGCAAAGTGACACTCATTTGACCCATTGCAGGGGATAACCGGCAGCATAATTTTTTTTTTCTTGTATAGACATGCTTCTATCTTATTTATGATTTGAGTTTTCCATTTCATGTAACAAGGCTTCTATGGCCTTCACATGTTAAGTGCCAAATCCGTACAGGGCTACAGGCTAGCTTGAAAACTATAACTATCAAATGATATCGGGTATGCCTGACAAAATGGGCGGGTTGGGTCGGGTTGGGTAACGGGTCACAACGGGAACGGGCTTTAAGTAAAAACAGTTCGGGACTAAATGGATTATTCTTAAAAAACATCAATTTAGTTTAACTTAAGATGTGTTATAAGTAAACAAATAGTCTATTTGGATAATTTTTAGTGATTTTCCTATCAAATATATTATTAATCATTCTTAGATGTTTGAATCCATTGCATTTGCATAGTTTTTTGGTTACCCAGCTTGACCCGCATTGTGTTTAAGTGCTACACATCTCAACCCATTCAATATTATGATGTTACCCATTTCAACCCATTATAATACAATGGTTTACCCAAACCAACCCATTTCCTTTGATATGGGTAAAAATTGCCACCTCTAATATCGGGTGTTATAAGGCTCCTCTTAATATTCTTAAGCATGATTTGTACAAAATAATTACTTCACACGCAACATGAATTTTTACAATTTTACCCTCAAATGAGACGAAAAATTCGTCAAAAAAAAGTTAGTGGTTGTGAAATAATTACTGTAGTGGACAAATAACCTCCCAAGAGAACAAACTAGGAACCAAACATGTAATAGGGAAGAAGAGCATGCATAGATTAAAGTTGGCATATAACTCAACAAAAACCAAAAGAAAGATGTGTTGCAGGAAGGTAAGAATTTATCCTACTAGAATTAGTAATTTAGCAAACTCTACCATCACTTTTGTGTAATTAGCTGAGTTATTAATGCTGCTCTTTGTGTCGCTTCAGTAATTTGTACATCCCAAATGTGTTTTTCTCCTCCCACATATACGGTATGAAGAATGATCTGTGTAAAGGAGGCGAAAATTCCCTATCTAGGTATGGTAATGCTGCCACCACCTACAAAGCAAACCCTTCTTATTAGAGATGCAAAAATGCTATATTATTAAAATAATAAACAATCTTTTTTTGATTTATGTGATTTAGAAGGTTGTAAAATTGTATACTTCAAAAAGAAACTTTTGACATTAGCATGGTTGTCGATGATTGGCACACACACACGCTAGGGATGTTCGAAAACCGCTGAAACTGACCTAGCCATTCAAACTGAAGCAAGTTGGCCGGTTTTAGATTCAATGGTCGGTTCACAGTTCAAGTTTCATGGTTAGGCAGTATAACGGTTTGGTTTGAAACTCGCAACTTGCCATTTAACCATTCACATATGTTTTCATTTATGGAATACGTAGTTATGTATATGTATTATGATCATGACCATCTGTATTATTTTAAAAATTTTAATAAAACCATTTACATATTTTTATTTATGGAATATGTAGTTATGCATATGTATTATAATCATGACCATCTGTATCATTTTAAAAATTTTAATAAAAACTACTGATATTAAAATGAAAAAAAAAATCAGTTCAAACCGACCCACCCCACCCGACAAGTTTAGTTTGTCATTTCTAGAAACCATGTTGACAGCAGACCGCAAATACGCCTTAAGCACACGCAAATTACCTCCCATTTTGACAAGTCAGAGCCTCGAGAAAGAAAGGGTCTTTGAAGCTGCAGCTCAACAAGAAAATCACAGTTTTCGACATCCTGGATCTGTAGATAGATTAAAAAGGAAATAATTGATAATATTGAAAACCAGGTTTACGTTAGTGACAAGAATATGCATACAAGAAAATAGCATCAAGAAGCTTACAAATTGATCAGGAGATGCCTTGTTTTTATTGTTAAAATATGATGGTGCTGCCGAAGTTCCACCCAAGGTTGAATTAAATGGAAATGGAAGTAGGCCCGTGAAACCATCATCAATCCACCTAACTTCACCCACATAGTCTGGAATAAAAAAGGAAGATGGAAACCGGTGCCACTCACTGCCCACACACACCACTGCACCTGCAATCAGACAGATAGTGTTTAGGTCAACCAGACCCACCCTGTTGTGTTTAATGAAGGCTTAGAGACTTTGGGCCTGTTTTGGACCATGTAGGGTTTCTTGGAGTATACCTAGTCATGTAATTGTAATCTATGTCACTGAGCATAATAAAATATCCTAGTTGCAGCCCGTGGATGCAGGTTACCTTAACAGAACCACGTTAAATTCTTGTGTCCTTTATTTCTATTCTTTCTTTTCTTGTGTGCATTGTGTGTTGGTGTTCTGCTACGCCACTTGATTCCTAACACACCCTGCTTTAACCCTAGTTCCCTACCCACCCATTTTTCACTTGTATACAAAACATATCTTACCCGTTCCAGCATCATCATGATGTTCAAAGTGCTTATAAATCTCCAAAGGAGCAGAATAACCATTTATCAGAGAAAACGTCCTAGAGTGAGAAACACATAGAATGAGTCCAATAAGCAGCGGTCTCAGGTTTTTAGCTATCTGCAAATGCAAAAGGTTGATTATAACCATAACACACAAATGAAATTGTTAAATAATGCATCATACAGAACTTATGACTTACCTTGTAGAGCAGAGATTGTTCAGTACTATAACGGTCATAAAAAAAATCAGGAATGCTCTCAATGACAGATGCAGCAGCAACACATATAAGAGGGTATATAGGATAAAGGAACCTGCAAGTCAAAGAACCATTCAGTCAAAGTTAGACACTCCTTGCTATAGACTGAAGGTCATATATAGTTCTCTTCTTATAATAATAATTCACTACATTCTGGATCCTATTACAGAAGTAACGGTGAACCCTTTTAAGCAACACATTGATGTGCCAGCTTAATATCAATAGTTACCAGAGGTAGACAAGTGGGTGGTATAGGTAAATGATGAAACACACGTTAGGGTAAAAAAAGCTTCTCAAAATAAAGAGATTTAGGAGATATTATATTTTTATGCACATAGAAATACACTTTGGGCAACCTATGAACCATTTGACTCGTTCCATTTTTAGCTAAAATTTCATTCAATCCATTTGAGTTGACATTCAAAAGTAAAGGGCCCGATTTTCCACCTGTAGCAAAAACCATTTGCTTCTTAATAGACATCAACAGTATCAGCAAAATTGAAATTAAATGTAACAAACTCCATTGGAGAGAAAACATTATCTTCTTGATGCATGTTTACAAAAAACCAAGATTGAAAACATTAGTGACTTAAATGGAGTTGAATAATCACAAAATAATAGTAACAAAGATGCAGCAGACTATAACTGAGATTTTAAGCTTCACAAATTGTAAGCATCACATGTTTTCTTATGAGAGTAGGGACCCATTTTAATTCATATGAAGGATCAAAAACATTTGTAACCAAATATATCATGAATGCAAGGAAAAAAAACAGAGGGGTCTGACCTTTCTTCTTTGTGTGGCTGCAAAGACATGAAAATTAACCAGATATAAACTGGTGACACCACAACTAACAAGTCAGGGGCATATTTCTTCTTTGTAACAGAGAGAGTAGCCACAAAAAGCAATGCAAGAACAAGTGCGAAATTGAAGTTATTAAATCCATTCTTCAAGTAGTATAATGGTCCTTCTATCCCATACAAATGACTCTCACCACCTCCTACCACGTTATACATCAACAAATTCATAACAGATGATGTCCATTTCCCATAGTAATGGTAGTCCACAAATACTGAAAGTGTCTGCACATGATTTCATGCCATTGTAATTTGAAAAAAAAAATTGGACAATAATCATAAGATCAAACATTCCAAGTACCAAAAAAAGAAAGAAATTTACATACCAAAAGAGTAACAGAAATGAATGCTCCTGAAATAAATGCTTGTTTGAACCTTAAAATTAGAGAGTAAACCGTTACTGGAACAAAAGCAAGGATTGAGAATGGCCAACCAAGAATAACACCAGTTGCTGCAACAGCAACAGCTGAGGCATGCATACCCATAAGAAACAGTGCTGAGGAGAGAGAGATGGCATACATTGAAAAAGAGCTGGGTAAAAAACCTGTACATTAACAACAGTTGGAAGTGAATTGAATTATTGGTCAAAAAAGAAAGATACATCTCTTCCATTATTAACAAATAAGATATATAACTTATCACTAAATAATGTTATAGAAGCTTGATAGGTACTCACTTGTGCTAGCGAAAAAGCAACCACTTGTTAAGCACAACAAGGCAAGTGTATAACAAGCAAGGCGTTTTCCATACTTTCTGGAAATTGCTACTACCAAAGCAGCTTCGGTTATAACAGAGATGAGGCCAAGAAATATCCTCACAGCATAAAACACTCTTACCTGGAATGAGCTCAATAATTGAATCAATTACTTAACGAAGAAAAAACTCAACAAGCATATACGAACAAAAATTGAGCAAGTATTGGACTTTATACTTTTTCCTCTTCAAGCCAATTATAACACACTGAAGCCGGCCAGCCAACCAAATAATGGAAAAGGATATACAGGTATGAACGCAAAGCAAATTGGGAACTGCAAAAACCATAGTAAAGATATCAAAAGGATTTCATATTCTGGCAAAGATATGAACATTAGTAACATTCAGTGCTTTGTGTAAGATAAAACAAGAAAACAGAAACTAAAAATGTCTACAAGCAGGAGTACAGAACTGACAAAACAAGGATAACAGTATGCTTTGGTATCCTTGTCAAATTTTGTGATGTACAAACTTTCATGATTAAATGTTTCTATTAAATTTCCATGAACGAAATTCTGAAACCAAATTTGGAAGCAGTAGGCAGCCTAATTTGGAAGTTATGGCAGCCTTATCTGTTCTGCTACTTATTTATGTTTCTCAGTCATCTTAATGTAAGACATTAGAAATTCGTAATGAAATCGTATACATCACATTAAGAGGTAGATTAACAAATTATCAAATTCACCGTATTTCCTAGATTGTCGTAATAAGCATAGGAATTCACCTAATTTTACAAGATCAAGACAATTGATACCACTAAAAAAGGTAATAGTGCAAGTATGAAAGTATTTATTAAAAAGATGATTGTAACTATGTCCAGCGAAGTAGCAAACAGATAATCGATACATACTAGAAGAACATGATTCAATACTACATCAAAACAATATAAAATCATAAACATATAGATAATCACAAGAGGAGAAGAACACGTACCTATACTCCCAAGTTTGAAAGCCTGATTTGTAAAGTAAGAAGTGTAAAGGCTCCCAGTAGTTGAACACTTCATCGCAGTCATGAATAATATTGGTAGTAGCACTCATATACCTCAATAATCCTAGGGCAAGTACAGGAAACGTCCACGATAGGCCCTTCTCCACCTCCGCTTCTGGTTTTTCAGGCCGCTTATCTACCTTTGTGTAACCATCCGTCGACGTTGATGGCAACAACCGATCGGGTTCCGCCGTACGCCTTCTCCTTGTTGCAACCGCTGACATTGCTTCACTGTATCGATTAACCTCTAGATCCTTTTTCAAAAATCAAAACCAGTGTGTTGGATTTGCTTTATGTTATGGTTTTTGCTTTACTGGTTCGAAAATCGAGAATAATAAAAGCCGGTCGGAGACCAACATCGGAAACGTTGACTCGTCGGAGATAAAATGAAAAACCCCAAAATTCCAAGACCGAACCCACTAAAGCCCACCTAAACTGGATTACAGTATGAAGCCCATGAGAAAGATGTGATCGTTTTTAGAGCTACCGTACGTTACGAGATAATCTATGCGTAGAGTTGTAGAGGTCGGCAAATGGGTTTATTTTATTGAACCGGTTCTGGTTTCAAACGGTTCTGGTTTGGACAACAAAGTCAAAAATCAGTTTCGTTTTCGCTTTTTAACCGGTTCGGGTTCGGGTTTGGCCTTGTAAAGGTGGAACCGGTTTCGGTTCATATTTCACTGTGAACCTGGAACCGTCTGTACCTACCGGCTCGGGTATGACCGGTTCCTTTTTTTGCTCATATTTATCTATGTGGGTTGTTAATATTTTACTTGTGATCCTTAGGTTTATAAATTATTCATATAATCCTAAACATTTAAACATTTCTAATATTAGATCATCAAATTACTCTCACATGTTTTGCCAAATTATACCCACCTAAGGACTATGTGTTACAAATATTTAAAGTTTGAGACTACATGAGTAATTTTTGAAATTTACAAAACAAAAGTTTAGCTAATAATAGAAATCATCTTGACAATTTACTCTACTTTTTATTTTTATTTATTTTCTTTTACACAAACCAAAGGTCCAAAACCTCTAAAAATTATACGTATAGTCCACCAGGTATGAGAAATGAACGGGCTCAGGCCCAGGGGCAGTGCTTTGTAGAGATGGGGGGCACGGCCCTCTGTTTTTTTCGTGTAATATTGTACATTTTTCGATACGTAGTGTAAAATTTTTTAAAAATTTTTATTTCGTCCCCCCTAAACTTTTGGTCAAACTCAGCCATTGAACGGGCCGGTATGTTGGTAACGTGTAAATTGTAAGAGTAGTGGGTCTTAGAGTAAGTACGGAAGGGGCAATAACACATGACCCATTTTTTTACGAGGCCTTAAATTTTTTAAAAATTTGTATATTATGTTATATATATATATATATATATATATTAATTTTTTTACAACAAACACATATAATTTACAATCCAATTTTTTAAATATATTTAACCCAATTATGAATTTCATAAAAGTTAAAACAAAATCTTGTTTATTAAACACTTGACCTAATACTCATTACAATTTAAAATTTAGGTCACAAAAAAATTAACTCACTTCAAATTTAGATATAAACGAATTATTACGCACGCACGTAAATAGGGGACCATTTTTAACATTCGCACATTGCAGTTAATATCTCAGGACGACCCTATGTAGGAGTAGAGTATGTCTTAAACTAGTTGAATAATGAATATTATAACTGACAAATTTGATTATAAATATCAAAAGCAGATAAAAAAAACATCTTGTAATGATTATTATTTACTGAATGTAATATGCAAGCGTGAATTATACTCATGTTCGTTTATAAAACTTAATAAAAGAAATTCGTTTTTCAAGTTTGCTCATTTAAAAAATGAATGAACTAAAAAAAAGTAAAAAACTCTCCAAAACAACTCGTTAAACATTTGGTCCATTTACATAGCTAATCACAATATATTAAAAATTACACAAAAGAAAAAGGAAAATAAACAACCGATCGCAGTTTAAAAAACTCGAAACCATGAACCAGACGTTAAAATAATTTGGGGTAAGGATATAAACCATTGATATAGGACCCTTTCGTGACATTGTTTTGTTTCATTTACATTTATGTATTGCATTATTTGAGTTGTAATGGGCGTTGGATAGAAAGAAGGTGATGAACCCTGACAATATTTTCTTATTTTTTTTATAACATGTTTTGGGTTTGAGTATTTTTGATAAAAATTGTTTCTAGATGGGCAGACTGTTTTTTTAAACAGATAGCCTAACATGTTAGTTTTCTCCTAAAGAGTAAGACACCACAATGTCGTATAAAGACTACATACGTTGCATAAAATTCAAAGCAGCCGGCGGTGGAATAGCAGGCAGCACACAAACACTTCATAAAAGTTCACAAGTCACTAATATCCTATCCTTTTTGTTAATAATTTATAACTAGGATTTAGGACCCGCGCGTTGCGGCGGGTCCGATATACTGAACAGATATATCTCAATGTAAATCCACTTGTTATATCAAAGACATTGACAATATCAATTTCTTATGTAAAATATGTGCTGCTTTGAAGAATGTAAATCCCATATAATATAATAGAATAATAGAATGTTATTACACTATGATGAAATAAATAAATGTCATAAAAGGTATAAGATACCTGCAAATTTGTAGATGAAGGATAAAAGAAATCAGTTGATGTTTATTGTAATCTCCAAGAAAGAACACTTGCACATGTACTCGAGTCTTTCATCCTTTCGACTTTCCTCCTTCTGTACATATAATTGTAAAAATGCATATTCAAACTACCTTTGAAGGGGTAGATTAGAAAACAATAGTGGACATTATGTTATTCATTTAATAACTAATGACTCTAGCAAATTATAACCCAAAGATCCATGGCCTCATTCCTTGAATTGGGACCAATTTTATTCCAAGATCATGGTGTAAGTCTTCCCACTTTCAGTTCGCAAAAGATGCATATTTATATATAATATGTGATCAAAAACTTTAGTGTCCACCTAGAAGTCCTTTTTAGTATCCTTTTTTAGTATCCTATTTTACATTCAAAAGGTATTATTGAATCTAAAACATTATTTCACGTAAATAATTAAATTAATAGTAATAGTTAAAAAAAATTAGTTGTTGTGATGACTTCTGAATTTTAAAGCCATTATCTCTTCCTATTTTGAAGAATGATATGCATACAATACACCCAACCATTTGATCAGATTTTAAGTAAGTAAATACTTATAAATGAAAATTTTGGACAAAAAATGTCTGATGGTATTCATTTTTATGTGTGGGAAAAAACCAAACCACATATTATCCAAACTTCCTGGTCCATTTTATTCCAAAGTTGGTGATATACCTAAATAATGTATTCAACACTCTAGCTTCTATTATGAAAAAAAAAAAAAAAGCAAAACATTTGCCAAACACTTGCAAAGCATAAATAATGATTTCAAGATAATAGAGAATCAAAATCAAAGACCGAGAAAAATCTATTTGATTGCCAAATCCAAACATGCAAAACTAATTTCAGAAGAAACAATAAAACCTAAATTCCTTTTGCTGCATTTTGAAGTGAAGGATTAAAGGGCATCCAAAACACATAATGAATCTTCTGAAACAACAAAAACAAAACCTAAAACCACATAGAGACAAAAAGCAAGTGACTTATTACTATACAATGGACAAACACAAATCAAAATCGTACAAACAAATCATTTGAACAACAGATTGCAAGACCTTTCAGGAATTGATTTAGGAGATTGCAGATAAAATTTAAATTCGTTATTGTTTACCTGCCGTTGAGGGTCAACAATGAAGCCACCAACCACCGCTGATATTCAAAACGACACCTGAATCGGAGAGGCGATGATCGTTTGTGATGTCTAAGGGCTTTTCAAGTGAGGAAAACGAATCAGTGAATGGAGAGAGAAAGAGGGTCACCTTCACCCTTAACCAACAACCCACCAACACCGTCATTCATGTGCCTCCGGCTAGCCACATGGCCATCGTGCATCACCACCTTCACCATCGATCGCTATTTGAAGAAAAGAAACCCTAAATCAAAGGGAGAGAAGTAGAACGCAGAAGCTGCGGTAGTCAGAGGACGATTACGGTTTGGCAGGGCGACGTCCACGAAGCGAACAGATGGTGGAGGAGAAGTAAGGGTGGCTTGATTGTTGGTGTGGAAAGACCCCATTTCATAGCTTGGAGAGGAGAGGTGGAAGAAAAGGCTTAACACTGATGCACATACTGCATCACCACTTATAAAAAAAGAAACAGTGTTTTCTCCTCACATTCACTTTCTGCTTTTTAATATATATATTAATATGTATAGTCTGTTTATTTCTAAAAACTATTATTTATAACAAACTAGGTTACTATCCCGTGTATTACGGGTTGATCATCAACAAAAATAATTATATTATTCTTTTAAGCATTGCTTTTTTAATGTATGTTTCCTTAAACATTTTGTTTTAAAATATTGTTACTAAAAAATTGTATATTTTATAATAAATTAGTTTTTTTAATGTGTTTTTTACAATTAATATATTTTTATTATATTGAAAAATATTTTTCTTAATTTAAAAAAAATGTATAAAAAATATATTTAATATTTAATATTATTATTTAATTTGAGGAGTATTTAATAGGAGAGAGAGGCGGTAAATCAAAGCTAAGGTGGTCTAAGAATGCGCCATGTGTCCTTACAAACTTCGATTTATTATAATAGATTAAATTTATTCATGTACTACGTAGATTTCTAACCTAGTTTCTAAATATTCTTAAACATTGATTTATGCTTACACTTAATCTATTAAGGTTTACATGTATGAGAGTGGACTAATCAAGGTATAGTTAACCATGAGTTTTGATGATAAATGAAGTTATTTTAAGCGTTTAATGTTTAGAGATGTTACTTTGAGTTTTTAATGTGTTTCAGGTGCTTGGGAGAGAAACGATGAAAAATGGACATTTTGGGGCAATTTAGGGAAAGGACGTAGGCTAGGCCGTTAAAAGGCCGTAAAACAGAGAGTTTTTGGGGAAGGCCATAAGGAGATCGTAAGCTTATGGTCTCATGCCGTAAGGTGGCCGTAAGCTACGGTCTAGGGGCCGTAACTCACGGTCTGGTCAGAGTTGGGCTTTGCAAATGCAGAGACTAGACCTATAAAAAGGGGTTTCGTTCCAAAATTAAGGATTTCTTGTTTTCAAGCTTTAAGGCCTATTTTTCAAGGTTTTTGAGCACTTTTGAGCAGCTCCAATCATCCCAAAGATTCCAACTAACGCCGATTCGAGATCCAATCATCCAAATCAACAAAGACCATGATGAATCCGATTTCCACCATGAGAGGATAGTTTTTTCATGATTGCTTCCAGGCACTTGGGTTAGTTAGAAAGCTTTGATTTTTATGTTTGAACTTAGTTGTTGGGATTGTTCTTATTGTCAAAACATGAATTTCACATTGGTTTGTTTGATTTAAACAGTTTATCTATGATTGAGTAATTTTGTGTCGCCATCAGTTTTCGGTTTCTTGCATCGTAAACTCATTAGTATTTGCGGGTTGCTTGTTATATTTAGATTGACATTTGTTCCATTTTGTCACTTCGATTAAACCAATTAATTAAGTGTGTTCATGTGAGTTACATCTGAGTTTGATATAAATCATTGTGAATCTATAGACTAAACCCGGAAGTAATCATATTTTGTTAAGTTTTATTAAATCAATCAAGTTATTTGCTTTAAAAATAGTTCTCTTAATTCAAATCAAAGTCAAGTTTTCTTTTCATTAGTTAGTAAAGTCAATTGGTAAACAATTAGCATTTTTCACTGATTCCCTGAGGATAAGTTACCTTACTTACCCTTACTAGTTAAAGGTAGTTAAGACACGGGTTTTAGACTCATCTTTTGATTGACCGTTCGACATCGATCATGGACGTTGGTCAATTTTAACTCTTAATTTTAAACGTTGTTCGAGAATTGGTATAGATTTAGACCTATTCACATGCATTATTGAACTAGAACCAAGTAGTATAAACAACTTAAGCTTAGTTTCGCTTTGATTAAGTTTGAATTCAAATCATTTTGGTACATGTATAGTCGGCTTCATTTTGACTTTGTTCGTTAATTATTTATCATGTTTAAGCGTGTGTGGGTTTTTACACTACAACACATCAGCTACAAATTTTATACGTTAAAATTTCGACGGAACTTTGCATTGGATTAATTACGAATTAACTAAGGTCGTATTGTTCTATGATTTCGCTAAGAATATTCCATAGCAAAATCGTAGTAAATTGATAAAATAACTACTTGAAAATCACTTAATAAATCTGTAGCAAAATAGAATAAATAAATATTTATAGTTTAATAATTTGATAAAATCCATAGCAAAATTAAGGAGATAAGTATTAAATAAAACTTAATAATATCCGTAGCAAAATCTATAACAGGAAAAAATAATTATGTAGAAAAATATTTTAACAAAGTTCATAGCAAAAACATTAGCAAATTATGTTACTTTGTAATTCGTCAGACTTTGAATACTATTAGTTGCTAGTGTAAATGTTTAAACTTTAAATGAAAATTAATTTGGTCGATTAATATATTTGAATTTTAAAGTAACACAATGAGTTTTTAAACGATTACAAATCACTTTGACGTAGGGGTGTTGCGGTCGGGTTTTTAGGTGAAACCGTAAACTAGAAAATTAGCATTTTGATTAATAAAAACCAAAATCGTTCAAAATAAAAACCGAAATGTTATCAACGGTTTGGTTTGCGGTTTGAGTTTTTGATCTCGTTAAAAATAAAATCGAATCAAACAAACAAACCTTTTATAGTTCAAGGTGAACTAATTACACGAAGTCCAAATGTATTTTTTAAATGACGCATAAATCATGAACTCAATATATACACAAGCATATATAAATATATATATGAATATATGTGCCTATATAGATAAATTACATATATCTATGTGTATATACATATATCTATATACACACACACACATACGGTCAGGTCTTTTTTTTACGACCGGTTTTTGAGTATTGTTATATAATAATATTTTTACCTTTCTATTCAAGCGGGTTGAGTCGTATTGTTTCGGGTAATGTAAAAATATACACATAAACTAAATTTCAATACAAAGACATAATAAATTACAAAAACTCTACGAGGTTTCAATTTTTAAAATCTGTCAAAAATAACGTATAGGGAGGCTATTATAATATAATTCGTTATTCACAAAACGAATATAGCTATTGATTATATTGTTATCACCAATCCGATTACAAAAATCTCATTTTAAGTGTTCAATCAATAAGTTATCAGAATTACTAAATAGTAATGATTTTGTTTAACATACGATGGTTTGCTTTATTATAATTTATACTAAAGTTGATTTTAAATTATTACCTAGATATTTTTTAACTTGATTTAGTAACTAACACCTAGAAATTAAAATTAAAACTAAAACGGGGATGATTACAAACTGTTTAGGGAGCCATCGAGATTTGAACACATATACTTTTAAAAAATTCAAGGAGAGCGATTGCCCGTTGAGGATTAGTGTGAGTACGCCCTGATTCTAAAAAATTAAATTGTGAAAAAATAAATATATGATGTGAAAAATTGTAAACCATTTTACACGTTAAATCTTCTAACACCCAAAGTCATGAATAGTACATGAGGTGTTTAAGTATTTTTACAAGACTAATTTGGTATGGAAGTTGACAAAGACGGACACGTCAATGATTGTTTTAAGCATATATATAGAAGATATATGCCCAAATGTGCATACTAGGATATTTTTGGTTCCCATATATATATAGTATATCTTAATTTATCTTTCTATTTAAGAGCGATAAAATTTTAATGACACGTGGTATGATGGTAAGACTTACAAAATCACATATGATTGTCTTGTACATAAGCTTTTTAGGGTTCATTGTGAGCCATGGGTGTAAGTTCTTGTTTCCTATCCATTTCACCGTGTAAGAATTTTTATATACTTCCTAATTATGACGTGTATATTTTTTTTTATTTTTATAGGTAGCAAATACGCAAAAAATGACATAAGAGCTTTTGAGGTTCCACCGCCAAAAAATTGTAAAGTGCATTGTGAAGAAACTGCCAACAAAAGAAAACATTGTTGTTGTGGTGTGATAGAACCAAGGGAGTGTTCTGTGTCTGTATTGCTATGTGACAGGATATGTAAGAAAAGAAAAGATTGTTGTACTCCATTGTAAATTATATTTATCTGAAAATAACTATAAAACAAAGAAAAATACATTTATGGTATACAAAATATCTACTGCTTTCATCTTAGAAGGTGTTTATGCATAGTATTAACTCATTTTTTGTAACAATTTTTGTAATTTAATTTATAATAAAATCATGTCAAAGTTATTATAAACAAAAGTTATCGACTATTTTAAAATTTTAATATATATATATATATATATATATCTTTGTGTGTGTATAAATATCCATACATATTTACTCATGAATAATTTGAAATATGGAGGGACTAAAATTTGAATTTTGAATATATAAACCATTAAAAAATGAAATTTTAAACATTGTTTTAAAGAATTAACTAGGTCTACTAATCATATTCTAATGTATTATCCATGTCTTCCTTTTAAAATGTTGCATATGTAAAATAAATTTGGGTCAACTATATGAATAACTAGTGAGTTACCCATACAATTTATTATATATATATATATGTGTGTGTGTGTGTGTATGTGTGTGTGAATATGTTTGAAAACTTAAATGCAAACAAAGTCTAAATCAATAGGACCTAAAGCAAATATATATATAAGTTCAACATGTATCATTCGACTCTTTCACATTTACTAACTTAATGACATAAGCCATTAATCTAAGGTTACTAGCTACAACAATTGAATATCGGCTCTTTCACATTTGCATTTTATAATAACCAAAGGGTTACTAATGACATTGACTACACATGGCATAAAAGATAATACATTGAATATAAACAAGTAGGCATACTATAGCACATAAGTCAAACAACTTAAACTAATAGTTTGCGTCTATTTTTTTTAACTCTAGAATAACATGGTTGTGTATAAAATATGTAACATCCCTAAATACGAAAATAAAAGAGGGAGTATGAGTGAATACGAAAATAAAAGAGGGAGTATGAGTGAAACTCACATATTGTGTAATCCCTAGGGTTTTAGCTATAAATTAAAACTTGTAACCATACTACATTATAATAAACAAAAGTATGAAGGTACTTAAACAAGTTTTATGCATAAACACGAATACACACACACACAACAATGCATTAATACAAAATATTATATACAATAATGAAATTTTATTATGGTTTAAATTAATTTAAATCTTAATAAAAATTAAACATGATAATAAGACTTTTAATAAACATTGAGATATATAAATTATAAATAAATAAACAAGTAGAAGTTTAATGAGATTGATAATTTAATATTATCAAAATAAAACAAATTAAAGTTCTACACAAACCTACATATACACTTTATAAAATATAAAAAAAATTAATAATAGATTTACAAATAAATAGAGTTATAATAATAATAATAATACTTATTATAAAATTATAATACATATTAAGTTTTATAAAGACTTTTGTAAATATTTTTCAAAAAATAAATAAACTAGAATGACCAAAGTAGTAAATTCTGAAACTTGAATTGGAGTTATATGAGTTTAATTCAAAGTTGTGAAAAACTTGTAATTAGAGGGGCCATTGTTGCCAGTTCTGGATTCCCTTCTTGTAACATCAGTACCGGAAACATCACCGGAACAGTGATCAACACATAAACATGAACAGTGATTCAAGTACATAATCCAATTGATGTTCACATATCATTATCATTTTATGTTGTCATAGCACAGTTTCAGAATCATTTTAGAAACGAAACTCAGAAACATGGTTCAATAGTCAGATAATTATCTGGCAATACAGAACCATCATGTGATTATTTGTTAGGATTTTATTATGTATAAACATATCTGAGGCTTTACATAACAAAACAACAACGAATATCGTTACGTGAATGCTAAATCGACGGGTTATTCGTATAGGTGACGATTGATACGAATATATCTGAAAGTTTAACGTTCTGAATGATATGCGATAATTAGAAAACCATATTGAAAAGTATAGTTATCGTCGTGTTCGTACGGGTGACGATTCGAACGAATACGCGCGACGACTGTACGATTCGATTTTAAACGGTAAATTAAATATTTTCAAAAAATTTAAATAAATGAAAGATATTTAGTTAATTTACCAGGAATTACCACCTAAAATAAATTTAGAAACTTTGTTTTAAAACCGTAACGTTTCGTTACGAAAAACGAAACGAAACCGACGTTTTACGCGAAACCGAGCAACCGAAACGAACCCGAACTCACCCGGGGTATAAATACCCCAAATGAATCATCTTATTCATTTAACCTCATCACTCTCTCTCTCTCTAAAACCAAAAACCCGGAACTTTCTCTCTTTAGAAATTTCAAACTTCAAACCTCCATAACTTCCCCATTTCTTGACCAAATCACTCCATCTTGGTGCCAAATCGAAGCTCTCATCTTCCTCAACACGAAAGTACAAGGGATCTGTACTGAAAACCCCTGGAAACGAGGTAAAGAGGCGATTCTTGTTCGGTTTTAAGGGTTTCAAAACCCTAATTTCGCACCCTTGTTGCAAACCGGTTCTCTACCATAAAATCCTTAGGGAATCACCACCATACACACTTAGAAGAAGTTAGGAGTTTGTAGAACACCATGGACTAGCCATTGATCGAAGAAGGGGTTGCTGTGCTTGGGGAGTTCGAAGGCCTGAATGGGACTTCTGCCCAGCCCACATTCGGCCGAAAGGGCCAAGACTTTCCCCCCTCGACCAACCAACTCTATTCGTTCGGCCTCCCACAAGCTGCTCAACTGATTCGGTTTCAGCTCCTTTGGCCTAGCCTCACCCGAACCAACCACTCGGCCGACTGGCCATGACCGAACCAGCAAGGAGCCGAATGGCTCATTCTCTCAGCAACCCCTTTCGGATCAGGTTTATTCGACCAAGGTCTCACCAGAATGGGAATCATTCGGCCCAACTTCCTATTCGGGCAGGTGTTTTCTCATTCACGGACCATGACCATTCGATCACCCTATTCGGCCAAGACAGTTCAGTCGGCTAAGCCTCACTCGACTCACCCTATTAGGCTCTAGTCTTTCACGGGGCCACCCTTAGCCGGCCAAAGCATACCATTCGCCTGTGTAAACACCATTCGGCCTAGTCACTCTCCTTTCGCATGTTTTCCCTTATTCGGCCCAAGTCCTTCAGCCCAACTCCTGCCTCCGGCCAGCCTTGATCCAGCCTAGGGTAGTTTGGACAAGTTGATTCGGATTGGATTGGTCATGCATGGTTAGGTCACGCATGGGACTTGTGTGTGAGCGCATGCATGGGAAACAAGGGTGTGCATGCATGGAATTAGACCTCTTGTGTGTGTGTGCATGAGAGATCTATTATATTTAACACTAATGTTATCCTAAGGGTTATGGAAGTTCAATCATGGGTTATTTCATGCGGGGTTAGACTAATATACAAGGAATTATTTAAGGAAATCCTAGATTAGGGTTTCACTAATAAGGGTTTTCATAAATCACCTCATAATCTAAACGCGTGGGTTGATATCAATATGGTTAAACACACTTGAGAATTCATTGAGAATCAAAGATCAAGGTCTAAGGTTATGGTGCCAATTTAACTATTAACACCTAATACCTAGACGCTTCATAAGAACGTATAACTATCTTAGGTAATTCAGTTGACCTATCTAGGATGGATTATACAAAGAATCAATCAAAGAATCATTGGGTAATCAAAAGGTTAGTATTTGGGCGCAAGGTTAATTCAATTGGATTAACCCAAGCCCATCATGTGTGAATTACATTTTCTTAAATTTTATTATGTTCTTAATAAAAGAAATTGATTTATAAACTTTATTAAATTAAATTAAATGATTTCTAAATAAATGTTTAATTTAAAATGAATTAACTTAAAACTATTTTAACTAGAGACTTGTAACAGCAAGTACCAGATCGTCCGGCAAGTCCGTACGGTACGTGTACTTTATACAGTAACTATGTGTATTTATACGATTGTAAACAGTACTTGAATTAACAGGATCTTAAATACAAGAAATCGTTGTATGTATTTTCGTATAAACTTAAATACATTAAGTACAACGTACATTTGAAACATTAGTTGCGTTTATTAAGTGAAAACTTAATTACAGTTAACACAACAAATCATGAGAAACAACGGTACTCAAACAATATTCAGAAAACATATCGGTTGCGATCTGATGTCCACAAATGACAGGAATCAGATGACCGACAAGTCAGTACAAGAACAATGTGAAAACAGGATGTTTAGTTGAGTCCGACAGTGAGGAAACACAATTCAAACACAATTACAGTGTTATTCCAGAATAACGAACTGACAGTGTGTTTGCGTGGGTGACGATTCACACAAACATATCTGTGAGTTTAGAGTTCTGAAATAATGACTGAAAAGTAGAAAACAAAAGTCAGAAAGCAAAACCATCGTCGTATTCGTTCGGGTGACGATTCGAACGAATTACGCGCGAAGGTGACGCGATCTGACGAAACGAAAACGAAAACACGACACGAACGAAAGTAATTTAATATAATAAAATAAATGACATTTTACAATTTTGAAACTCATCAAAATAATTAATTTAAACTCTTTTATTTATAACATTTAAAATACGCGTGATTTTCCGGATACGCGACCGAATTACGAACCGAGCAACCGAAACGTACCCGGACACCACACGGGGTATAAAACCCTAAAATGAGAGTGTTTTCTCATTTTAGTCACCTCCAACCTCTCTCTTCTCTCAATTTCCGGCTACAAGAAAACCCACCATTTTCACACCTTCAAACAAGCATAACTTCCTCATTTCTCATCCGATTTGAGTGATTCTTTCGCCCACGTGTAGCCCTCGACTCCCTCTACACGAAAGTACAACAGATCGGAGCCAAACATCACTGAAAATCGAGGTATCTAATCTTGAAAATCATGAAAAAGAGGGTTTTCATCCTCTTTGTTCTAACCTTGAGCTCTAACCGGCTTCTCACCTTAAAAACCTGCAACCCACGACCACAAGGATCATCTATAGCATACCTTATCTTCGAAATCACCTAGGGTCTAGGCTGAGACAACCATGTTCGAACCCCCAGGCCGCCGAATGTCCCTGTCGAATGGCAAGAGCCGAATGGCTCACATTTCCGAAGAAGCCACACTCGGCCTAGGTTCATTCGTCCAGTTCCAAGCCTCATTCGACCTCACTCCTTCGTCACTCATACTCTCCTCACCTCATTCGGCCAACCCTAAGTTCATTCGACCATGGGCTCATTCGAGCCACCCTTGTTCGGCCAAGCAACCTACATTCGACTGACCACTCATTCTATTCGGCCAAATCACCATGAGCCTACTCATTCGGCCAAACACTGTCTTTTCACCATTGTGCCTTCGAACTAAGTTATCCTTGCAAGCATTTCAGTTGGCCTAAGGTTAAAGAAGAACTAGTAGTTCAAAAACCCTAAAACAGTAACCATATTCACTTCAAGGAAATGCAACAGGCCCAATAGATGTTGTCTAGGCCCAGTTCAATTTCGTTTGGCCCAGACTTGTTCCACTGTGATTTCTTAGCCCAACATTCAATCGGCCCAAGAAGCTGGCCCAGCAACACTCAAGAGGCCCAACAGAAGTCCTACAGTTCATTTTGTTTAGGCCCATGGTTTTCCTTTTGGGCCATCAGATTTGTAGTGTGGCCAGCAAGTGGTTTGGACCAGGACTTGTGTTCATCAGTAGGTTAATTGGGCCATGACCACTACCTTGGTCCAACAACCTTGAACAGGCCCAATTCGGCCAACCCAAGGCTCATGCGGCTGCATGGCCCAGTTAATTAGGCCCAACACTTTCATAGCTGGCCCAAGGCAAATACTCAACAGGCCACATTGGCTCTTAATTATCTTGATAACATTGAACATATTCAACATACTTTTATGGCCCAAAAGACTTAACCACAAATCCCTAGTTAGCCTAGTTTATTCCCAACAGGCCCAACAGTAGGCCCAATTGCATTCTGGTTGGCCCAGGATGGGCCCAACATCATACTGTCCAGGCCCAAGGGTATCTTGGCCCAAATCTTCTGTTCCAGCCCAGTAGCCTTAGTAGGCCCAAAGTATTCAACCAAAAACCTTGTTTTGGCCCATATCCATTTGGTGACCCAAGGACAAATTGGCCCACGATCGATTTCAGCCCAAAAGATCCAGGCCCAGGTTGGCCCAAGACTTATTTTACTTCAGGCCTTGATGGAATCCAGGGGGCCCAGTAAATTCAGCCCGAGGCCCACAGAAAATGGACCCAAGTCCTACTTTTAAGGCCTTTGTCCTAACTTTAGAGCCACTTTGTAATTGGCTTGGCCAACAGCCTACTTCTGGCCCAATTATGGTTCCTACAGCCCATTCTAACTATAGGCCCAACAATTCTTGCCTGGGCCCACCTTTGGCCCAACAATTTCCCTCGTGGCCCAATAGAGGCCCATAAGAACACTTGAATTCTAGGCCTTGTAACATTTGGTCGGGCCTTTGTATTCCAACAGCCCATATCATTGGCCCACACATTCCAATAAGCCTCACAACCCTCCATTGTTCAAGAACTATTCCAAGGCCCAACTTGCTACACAAAGGCCCAACAAGTAACTTGGTCACATTGTTCGGTCCATATGCCATGATTAGGCCCACATGGGTTCACTACATTTCATAAGATCAAAATAAGATATGTCAAAAGAATGTTTGCTTAATTAATTCATAATTATGCAATAAATGTTCAAAACGTACAAGATCAACAAAGACAAGTTGGAAACTAAGCACTAAGTCTTTCATCAAAGCAAATGGCTTATAACTAATGACAAGATGATAACTTATAAGGTCATTGACTTGAATCAAACATATGGGACCGAACAGGGATCATGACCAAGTCTTACGCGTATTAGCCAACTTTAGGGCTAACACCTACATCTACACACACAAAACTCTACAAATTTATACTTACAAGTCTTAACAACGTGAAATCAATACAGGATCGTGAAAACAAACTCAAATACAATACAGAGCGTGTGCATTCTTTTGTTTAAGCTAAGTCAACCCAACAACTACAAGGTGAGTTCATTGCCCCTTTTCTAACATTTTGTTTTAAAACGCGGGGCTGAGAAGCATGCGTAAACTGTTTTATGTAAATTGTTTACTTGAATGCTTTTATATGTTTACATGTATAACTGTTATCTTAGACTCCTGGTTAGGTAACTGTTATGTATCAAAGAACTATTTCAAAGAACTATTTTCAAAGAACTAAAGACCTCAAACAAAGAACTATTTTCAAAGATCTATTTTCAAAGAACTAACGATCTATTTTCAAAGAACTATTTCAAGAAGGTGTGTTCAAAGAACTAACGATCTATTTTCAAAGAACTATTTCAAGAAGGTGTGTTCAAAGAACTAACGATCTATTTTCAAAGAACTATTTCAAGAAGGTGTTGTCAAAGAACTAACGATCTATTTCAAAGAACTAAGTACAAAGAACTATTTTGAGGAACATCTGGGAAATGCTCAAAGATAACATGTGCCAAAGAACTGAAGAACTAAAGAACTATGGACGGTCTAAAGAACTATGAAAGCCTATATATCAAAAGATGTCCTAGCTAGACTGATTGATTATAGGTCACATGTTTGATGAGGTTTACATATCTCCTTTACTACTAAGTACCTTGATTGACAGACTAGTCTACTCGAGTTGACCAAAGGCCCCAATCGATAGGACTTAGATTTTATTGAATGTTTATTTATTTATTTAAATTAAGCATTAATAACAAATTCCACAATTGCTGCTTTAATCATATTTGTATGATGAACATATGAAATCAAGAGAGATTTCAAATGATTGCAATTACAGGAACAGAGAACAGAGGAATCATGGGTGTTTAATGGTGTATGGTAGGTAAAAACGCTTAATTATCATTAACAACAATGTCCTATGCGGATTAGTATGTGGTGGGACGTCGTCTGGGCGGGGTTGTAGCCTTGACCCAGTGGTATGCCCTATATATAAGCATACCGATCTGGATGATACATGTGGTGTTAATGAGGTTAGGGTCTTTACCGAAAGAAGGGTTCAAAACATTTTCAAAGTTACAAAACTATATGAACTCACCAACCATGTGTTGACTTGATCTTTTTGCATGACTTCTCAGGTGACGAACAGGTCAATTAGGAAGTCATTACTTCTGGACTAGGACTTCAAATAGAAGACTTAGTGTTTTGGACCTGCATATTTTTGAAGACATCATTACACATACCATTTTGTATATCTTGTGTAAATACAAGATAGAAACTTATGATGTTAATGGTAGATTTACATTGTTAAATTATAAACAATACTGAAGTAATTTAACTTTGTAATTCTATCATATTTAGCATTCTCATTTATGTATCATGTGCCATATAACAATCTGATCAATCCGATTATCACTCACGATATCGCGCCCCGGGAACCTTCCGCCCGACGGGACAACCGATCCTATCCCGCCGGCTCGGGGTGTGACAAGACTTATAATGATTATTGGTGGGATTAGGGTTAGTTACGGGTAAATAGTTAGCCTAGATAGAAGAAATTCTAGAAACACTAGTAACATAGGACACTTAGTTGCACACCGAGACCAAACCCTAGATACGACTATTATAAATACTTATCGTCTACGAATCTTCTTAAAATAACTCAGGTGCTAAAGATACATAGGCAACAATCAAAGAGCGCGCATATCTTTTGTGGTTCATTTGCACGGCAACACAGGTGAGTTCATTACCCCTTTTCTAAACATTTTTGTTTTCAAACGCGGGGCTGAGAAGCATGCGTAAATCTTTTTATTTAAATTGTTTTACGTAAATGCTTTTACTTATTATATGCCTTATATATGCTAGTTTATACTCCTAGACTCCTGTTGTCACACCCCGAGCCGGCGGGGTTGGATCGAAGTCCCCGTCGGGCGGAAGGTTCTCGGGGCGCGATATCGTGAGTGATAATCGTGATGATCAGATTGTTTACATAGCATCAATGTTAAGAATAACTAAAGCACGATCAAACATTAAACTAGGATTACAAAGTTAAATTACAATATCAATGTTCAGTAATTTAACTCGGTAAACCTAACAAAAGAATCATATGTTTCCTATCTTGTATCTGTACAAGATATCAAAAGTGATTTGTATCCTTAGCAAAATATGTGCTTCTCCGAAAATCTACTAGGTTTGCTAACTGGCATCCTAGTAT
This sequence comes from Mikania micrantha, assembly GCA_009363875.1. Lineage (NCBI taxonomy): Eukaryota > Viridiplantae > Streptophyta > Magnoliopsida > Asterales > Asteraceae > Mikania > Mikania micrantha. The sequence goes on from CM018693.1 coordinate 20,676,035, forward strand.
GCAATCCAAAAGCTTAAGCTTATTCCTGTGCGTCACCTGAGAAAGCATGTAAGAAAACAAAGTCAACACAATGGTTGGTGAGTTCATGTAGTTTTAGTATTTGTAAAATAGCTTTTGCAAACCTCTTCGGTAAAACCTTAACCTCATTAATAACACATGTATCATCCAACTCGGTATGCTTATATATAGGGCATACCCCTAAGTCGAGCCTACGACCTGCCCAGATGCCATCCCACCACATACTAAGTCGCATAGGACATTGCTATTAATGATAATTAAGCATTTTACCTACCATTCGATTCATTCTTCCTTATAGCTTTAGTTTACTGTTTCAAAGTTTACAAGTCTATAGCATTCGTATGTATTAGTTTCAATATAAGTTTAACAAGCATCGTTTTTAAAAGTTTATGTTATTGACCCAAAAGCATTCATGCATCCCCTCGGTAACAACCTTAATCTCATTAACACCACCTGTATCATCCAACTCGGTATGCTTATATATAAGGCATACCCCTGAGTCGAGCCTACGACCCGCCCAGACGCCATCCCACCACATACTAAGTAGCATAGAACATTGCTATTATTGATAATTAAGTGTCTTACCTACCATCCATTTCGTTTATAGCTTTAGCATTTCGTTGAGTTTACATCATGAGTGGAGAATGAGGAATCACTGTATGGCAAACATTGAGAGGCCATCAGTCTACTTCTCAGAATCTCGACTATGTAGAACACCCGTTTGGCAAGCACTGAGAGGCCAAACGACTTGATCTACAATAGTCATAGCTACCAGAACACCCCCTGGCAAGCACTGAGAGGCCAGTTGGTCCATTCTAAATAGCCAATAGCTTTAGCATTAAGTTTAAGTTTATAGCATGAGTGAACATTGAGGAATCACTGTATGGAAAGCACTGAGATGCCATCAGTCTACTCCTCAAGTCATGACTATGAAGGTCACCCTATGGCAAGCACTGAGAGGCCGACGGTCTGTTCCTTCAAGTCCCAACTATGAAGAACACCCCATGGCAAGCACTGAGAGGCCAATTTGGTATGTTCTACCATAGATGATAGTTTTAGCATTCAAGTTTATAGCATTCAAATAGTTTCACAATCAGTAAGGCAAGCACTGAGAGGCCAAACCGTTGTCTTAGCATGGCAAGCATATAAGCATACAAGTGTTTAAAGCATCCGTAGTCTCAAGCGATTAGCATGTATGTAGCATTATCATAGAATCATAAGCTTTTAGCATCAATTTGTAGCTTTAGCATATATTGTTAGCTTTAGCACTTAGTATTAGCATATAGCATTAGCACTTAGCAATTAGCATTAGCATTAGCATTGTCGTATTAGCATTGTAGCATAAGCACTTGGCATTCGCATATAGCATTAGCTTATAGTATTAGCTTGTAGCATAAGCATTTAATATTAGCATATAGCATTAGCGTTTAGTATTAGCATTTAGCATAAGCATTTAGCATTCAACACTTAGCATCAATCCATAGCATTAGCATTTAGTATATAGTTTCAAGCTTTAAGTTTATGGCATAAGCATTAAGCACTTAGTTTAAGCATCGAGTTTATAAAGTTTAAGCCTAAAGTTTCATAGCATAAGTATCAAGCATAAAGTTTAAGCATCACGAATAAGTGTAAAAGCATTTATTTAAAACATTTCAATATTTGTTTAAAATGTATACATGCTTCTCAGTCCCGAAGTAAAACAAATATGTTTGAAAAGGGACAAATGAACTCACCTGGTGTCCGTAGGGGTTGACTAAGTAAAGACAAAAATACACGCGCTCTTTGTTTGTACTTGTTGTAATGTTCACGATCCTGTATTGATTTCATAGTATTTGTATCTTATAAGCATGTGTTGTAATGATTCGTGTGCATGTAAATATTAGTGTTAGCCCTAAGGTTGGCTAATACTGTGTGTCTTGATTTTCATTCGGTCCTGAGTCATTTGTTATAATTTAGCCTTTGATGTATTTACTTCCATGTTTCCATTGCTTTTAATCATCAATTACCTAATGAGTTAGCTTTCAAAAGAATGATAGTTATCTAACTTCATTTCCCATATACACCCTTCCTACACTTTAAATCACAGGTTTAATTACGTTTTAATTTCTTAAACCGTTCTATGACTCTTGGGCCGAATGTTAGAGATGTGAGTCCCATTATTCAAAGTGGGCCGAATGATTGGGCCAAGGAATTGTATGAACCGGTTATCTTATGTGGGCCGAAATTCAATATCACTTGGGCCTTATAAGTGTCATGGGCCAAATGATCCCATTATCCAAACGAATAGTGGGCCGAATCAAACTTAATGGCCCAGAACTGAATGGTGGATTGCTTATCATGGGCTGGATATGTGTATGGACCGAAAACATATGGTTGGACCGAAAGAAAATGGGTTTGGGCCAATTGTCACATGAGGTTGGGCTGCAGAGAAACAAAGGATAGCCCAATTATCACCAAGTACTGGCTTATTGAATCCACACAGTCAAGAAGGTTGGGCTTATATCAACCGGCAGGAGCAAATTTCGAATTGCAGCGAACCCTTGTTAAGGTTCGGTCCTGATGGAAGAAGGTTCGTGACATGCAGCTTCTTAACCCTTAGGTTCGGCATGACTAAAGGTTCACCCCTAACTGAAATGGTTCGGCTGATGAGTGTTCGCCAGCCGAAGGTTCGTCATACCAGTTGCCTAGGTTCGCTGAGTATGATGGTTTGGTGGTATTGGCAGCTAAGGGTTCGTGGTTGTCTCAACACTAGGGTTCGGGAAGTTGAACACAAGGTTCGGCTAGAGCTTGCATGCTGCCACAGGTTCGTGAGATTGGAAGGTTCGTGGGTTCTCCTCACTTGAAGGCTCGTTCCATTAGGGTTTAGCACCATAGGTTCGCAGCTTGGACATGAGGGCAGCAAGGTTCGTCTAAGTACAAAAAGGTTCGTTCGTGTGGGTTCGGTTGAGAGTAAGGGTTCGGTGATGTCCAGAAGGTTCGGCTGTGTGAGTGCTGTACCCACACAGGTTCGGCCGCAGTTGTATGGGTTCGTTCCCCACGAACCTGAACATGTTCACCTTCTTCGTCTTCATCATCGAACCTGGAGGCTGTTCCGTGACTAGGTTGCGTACTTAGGGGTTCGACAAGGGTGTAGGGCTAGGGTGTGTGAGTTTCTACACCGGTTGAGGGGATGGTTCGAACAACAAACTATAAAACCCTATATTTCGACAAGTTCAAAGCTTCATACCACAAAATCAGCTGGATATCCTTGTAGATCTGCTGTACTTCCTTGTAGAGGGTGGCGAGAGCTTCGCGTGGACACCAAGAACGCCCGATTTCGCCAAGAAACGAGCAAGATATCGCGGTTTGAAGAACGATTATTCTAGAGAGAGAGAATTCGGGAGAGAGTTTTAGAGAGAGAGAGAGAGATGAGTAGAAATGAAAGAAATGTGTTCTTTCAAAGTTTATATACCCCGAGGGTATTCGGGTTCGTTTCAGTTGCTCGGTTTTCGTCTCCGTTGCATTTCCGGATCGTAACGCGCGTTTTTCGTAACTTAAATAAAATGGTTTTTAATCTAAATTATTTTAAAGGTTGTAATTCCTAATAAATACTAAATATTTAATTTTCTTGAATTATTTGTCGTGATTTATTACTTTTATGCGTTTCATTATTTCTTTCGCGTATTTTAGGCTTTATGCGTTTTAATTAGGATAGTTTCCTTTTTAATTTGTTTCTGATGAGTTTCAAAATTGTAAAACAGGAAATATTGTAGTTCCTTAAATTTATTTTCGTTCGTATCGTCTTCGTTTTCGTTTCATCAGAAAACGTCACTTACGCGCGTTTTCGTACAGAGCGCTAACTGTACGAACACGATCATACGTTTCATTTTCTGATTTTTGTTTTCTACTGTTCAGTCATCATTTCAGATCGTTAAACTTTCAGATCTATTCGTACAGATCGTCACCTGTACGAATAATTCGTCGGTTTAGCATTCTGTAACAACAACTGTTATAGTTTTGTTCTGTTTATCCTCGCGTATGTTTATACCTAACAAGAACAAACCAAGTATGTATGCATCTGTTCATGGTTGTCTGATGTGTTTTTGACTGTTTAAACCATAAGGTTTAAATCAGGATTTCAGAAACATAGTGTAATAGTTTATGTTTATCATCGAATGTTAATAGCTTCTAAGTATTTCTTCTAGTTTGTACCTGAGTTACTGTACCAGTTACTGTACAGATTACTGTTCCGGTAACGATTCCGGCACAGATGTTACAGTCTCCCCTTGTTAAAGAAATTTCGTCCCGAAATTTAAAAGCTATTATTGGTAACAACTTCCTTTATAACAAATGGAAAAACTTTGTTTGGTATGACTTCCCTACTTTCCCAATTGAACTTTGGGTCTAGTTTGGGATTGCTTATGTATGGACTCAGAGTTTTGCTAATCTTATTGCTCGTAGTTGTCTTACTGTTACGGTTTGCTAATCTCTGTATGACTCTAACACCTTATTGTTCAAAACTAACTGGTGCTATGAGCATCAATTGTTACGTAATCTCAGTGTTAGCTATTGTTTCCTATGTATGTTACGTGCATTAACCAAGGATTCTTTCGTTGTTTCTATCGCAATAAAAGATTTACTAAGTTTTCATGGAATACCTATGTGGTTATACTAATAAGAATAAGATAAATTTCTCATTCGTATTAGTATCAAAATAAACTAAAGTCTTATGAGTAGTGGGATATTACATACCAGTACCCATCTTTGGCATATCTTTGTCTTGTATCCGCAACTGATTCTCCCAGTCTACTTATGTTGCTTAACTATGATTCCAGCACAGTTCTAACATTTAACCTCTATTACCATCCTAGAACCAAAGTTCTCCAAATTAAGTAACTCGAGTTCTATGAGGTTTTGGTGGAAAGTGACAGCTTTTTTGACTTTCTACTGCTTTTAGTGTTCTAATTAAATAAGGTCTTCTTTCTAATTATAGTAGTTAAACTATAATCAATAATTACCTCATCTTTATTTAATCATTTAATGCTTACTTGACCTAAAGATTTCTTAGATTATTATTCCGATTATCTTATCGGCACCGGGTTTGCTTACAGTTGCCTTAGATTTATTGTTTCTAAAATCACAATAGAATATGCATCTCTAATTAGCATATCAATAAATAATGTAGCATAACATGATGAAATTTGTATACCTATGGGGTCATTAGACTCCGAACGATCTCCAGGAGCTGGTAAAGCAAGAATTTCCTCAGTGACTGCGGGGTCTGCTAGAGGCATCCTCCTAGGGCAGTCCCTTGCGAAATGTCTGAGCATTCCGCATAGGTAGCAGTTGTTGTTATGTTGAGAGGAAGTAGAGGTGCTCGCTTTCTGTTCCTGCCTCCTGGTTAGAATAGCCCGACACTCTTGATTCCCGTGTCCATATCTTCCACAATTTAGACAGTGTTTACAAGGTTTCTCTCCCCTATGATGATAACCACATGTGCCACATTCAGGATGCTTTCTGGCATATTGAGGAGGAATGTGGGATATGGGTGACCTACACTGTTGCAACCAGTGCCCCGTCTTCCCACAGCGTGTGCATTGCACACATGGGAGTTCGGCTCGATGATAGTTACGACAAACTGGACAGTGAGGGGTTTTTCCCTCGCATTGAACACTCACTCTTGTAGCCGAACAAGGCAGGATTTGACTGATGGGTGTAGCGTCAATGTAATTCACAGTTCTTTTTCGTCTTTTCGTTGAACGACGTTTAGGTTTCTTGTTGGTTTCTCCTTTCTCCAGTTCCTTCTTCTCTGTAGAGATTTGTGAGAACTTCCTAGCAAACTCTTCACTGTTTCGGATCTGGGTGATGATTCCAGGGAGAACCGCCATCAACTCTTCAGTGATCAGAGTTGCGAGTGCATCAACTGCTGGGTCCATCTCCTGTGAGGGAGGAGGTGGTGATGGTTGTCTTCTTGGTGACATTCTGCTTCTACCCGAAAGAACATCGGTTAGCATAAAGACTGAATGTAAAAGACACAATGCAAGCTTAAATCCTATATTATCTATATGAGGGTCCCTAAGTTATAGTCTAGGCCAAACCGTTTTAAGTAAATGACCTATTATTCTCTATAACTTTGAGCTCTGATACCAATCTGTCACACCCCGAGCCGGCGGGGTTGGATCGAAGTCCCCGTCGGGCGGAAGGTTCTCGTGGCGCGATATCGTGAGTGATAATCATGATGATCAGATTGTTTACATAGTATCAATGTTAAGAATAACTAAAGCACGATCAAACATTAAACTAGGATTACAAAGTTAAATTACAATATCAATGTTCAGTAATTTAACTCGGTAAACCTAACAAAAGAATCATATGTTTCCTATCTTGTATCTGTACAAGATATCAAAAGTGATTCGTATCCTTAGCAAAATATGTGCTTCTCCAAAAATCTACTAGGTTTGCTAACTGGCATCCTAATATGCAATCCAAAAGCTTAAGCTTATTCCTGTGCGTCACCTGAGAAAGCATGTAAGAAAACAAAGTCAACACAATGGTTGGTGAGTTCATGTAGTTTTAGTATTTGTAAAATAGCTTTTGCAAACCTCTTCGGTAAAACCTTAACCTCATTAATAACACATGTATCATCCAACTCGGTATGCTTATATATAGGGCATACCCCTGAGTCGAGCCTACGACCTGCCCAGACGCCATCCCACCACATACTAAGTCGCATAGGACATTGCTATTAATGATAATTAAGCATTTTACCTACCATTCGATTCATTCTTCCTCATAGCTTTAGTTTACTGTTTCAAAGTTTACAGGTCTATAGCATTCGTATGTATTAGTTTCAATATAAGTTTAACAAGCATCGTTTTTAAAAGTTTATGTTATTGTCCCAAAAGCATTCATGCATCCCCTCGGTAACAACCTTAATCTCATTAACACCACCTGTATCATCCAACTCGGTATGCTTATATATAGGGCATACCCCTGAGTCGAGCCTACGACCCGCCCAGACGCCATCCCACCACATACTAAGTCGCATAGAACATTGCTGTTAATGATAATTAAGTGTCGTACCTACCATCCATTTCGTTTATAACTTTACAATTTTGTTGAGTTTACATCATGAGTGGAGAATGAGGAATCACTGTATGGCAAGCACTGAGAGGCCATCAGTCTACTCCTCAGAATCCCGACTATGTAGAACACCCGTTTGGCAAGCACTGAGAGGCCAAACGACTTGATCTACAATAGTCATAGCTACCAGAACACCCCCTGGCAAGCACTGAGAGGCCAGTTGGTCCATTCTAAATAGCCAATAGCTTTAGCATTAAGTTTAAGTTTATAGCATAAGTTTATAGCATGAGTGAACATGTAAAACTCTTATTTTACTTGTGTAACAGGTTTAAAGCTTTTGGAAAAAGAAAATATAAGAATTTAAGACCTAGTTTAAACAATAATTAATGTTATGTATTGAATCATTATGATGTAATATTTGATTTGGTGTATTAAAATGTTATGTTGAATGACTATTATGTTTTGGTTTAAATGGCATAATTAAATAATGAAACTTACAATTAGCACCATGAGCTTTTGGATGATTACAAACCATACCTCGACGTATTACGCCATAAGTTTGGGTGTGACATTTTTTTCTATACAATAATTAATTTTTGATATAATGAATTACCCTCCATGTGTGTATATATATATATATATATATATACACACACAATTTACAAATGTAATGATTACCTATGAACAACAACAATATTTTTTTAATTATTTTTGTTTTATGTAAATAGTTAATAATGTGAGCAGTGAAAACATTTGTTATTCTAGATCAAATGACAAATTCAGTCACATAGGTCACCTACCTTCCCAACCCTGTGTATGATTCTTGACTGTGTCACTATTTTTTTTTTTCATTAACTTTTCAACTATAAAAATAAAAAAAATAGAAACAATTCTTAAGTTAAATAATTAAACATTCAAGGGTTCAAACATGAGAAGAGGAGATAACTTATGATTTATCCGATTTCCTCTGATATGTGGGATATGTTCTCACGATGGTCGAGGAATCGACATTGGCTACATCGCTCGGTTCATTATGGTTAACACGCGAAGATCTCCTTGCGTTGAAAAAATTATTAAATATTTCCAATTCAAGTTAAATGATACCAATTAAAAATAATAATAATAATTAAATATTTGTTTATTTTATGTTTATTTGGTTCATCTTTCTTGCGATTGACACCTACTTTCACGACGATTTAATTTATTGTTTAGGACGGATTAACACCTGTTATGACTAGTTTTTTAGTCTGTATTTGATATTCACGATTTTGATACCACCATCGTGATTAAATAGTATACACATATCAATAGAGTGATATGATTCAATATTTTTCATATTATTTTCTGTTCAATACGGGATTACCGCTGCAACGCGCAGGGTAAATCCGGTTCGGGTTTTGGCCGGTTCTCGTTCGCGTCTTGTCAGGTAAAGGTGGAACGGGTTCCACTTTTTTCGGTTCCGGTTTCGATTTCTTTGAGAATCTGGAACCACCCGTACCCACCGGTTCGGTTACGACCAGTTCTGGTTATGGTTCGAGTTGTCGGTTCCGATTTTGGGTTTTTTGCCCACCTCTCCTTTGGTGTTATAATTGGCCCTATCTAATGCTTTGTATAACCGGCCAATTTTGAGTTGTTTAAATAGCCCAAACCCTTACTTTTAAGCAAAAGCCCAATCACTTTATAATGCCAAATTGCCAATGGAGTAAGACGTTGTGGATTCGATTCCCAATCTCAGCAAAACAAGTTATTGTTTTTCTTTCTTTACTATTTTAACAGTCAAATAAGTAAATTTTTCATTAAAGTACAACTAGGTTAGGCAGGGTTGTGGGTTTGATTCCCAATTTCAGCAATTTTCTTTTTGTTTTTCTTAACTATTTTATTTTAATATATAATAATAACCAAACAATCCTATTTAAATAATAATAATAAAAATTAAATAAAATTCGCGATTAAATAATAATTGTATAATAAACAAACAATGTTTTTTTTTATTTTATTTACCAATCTTATATTCGTGTTTCTTTACGCTAGATTTTGTGAATGCAAAAGTTTTTTTTTTGTATTTTCGTTTTACAATTTTTGGCATCGCGTGCTTATTTTTGTGATTGAATGCTTACAAATAAAAAATAATATTATTCAAATTGAATTTAAACTTTTACAATTTCGTGAATTTTCTAACATAGAAGGGTTAGTTTACGCAGAGAATGAGAAAACGAACTAAATGTCCGAAACGATATTAAAGATAATAAATGTTACCATGATGGCATGATTTATGCTTAGAGATATTAGTTAATAACCTTAAATGGTACCCCAAGATTCTTCCAAATGGGAGGTCTTGGGTTCAAATCCCTTCCGTAGCGAAAAATGTGTCTGAGGAAGGTCAGAGGGTTTTGCCAGTGGGGTTTCCTCCTAGGATGCCTGGGATGGTTGTAATGGCTCATTGGAGGTCTTGGTAACTAGACATTGGTGACATAGCCTGGAAACAGTGGGTTCATACGACGGAGACCTTCGCCGTTCAGAAAAAAAGTTAATAACCTTATAATATAAGTGAAGTAGGTGATATATGTTAAGTTTGAAAATAAAACTGGAAGGGACAGTGACGTTATTTTGTTAGAGTCGTAATTGAGCCGACATGGGTATCTTTATTTATGTTGGTCCGATTATTAAATAAACAAACATAAACAACATTAAATAAAAAGTCTACTTTGGATAAAAAGACTAAAAAATATTTCTAAAACTCTCAAAACCGGCTCAAACGAACTCCGATTGAACTCATTTTGACGCTGTTGGAACCGTATCATCAAACTTTACAAACTATTATGTTTTAGGTTTTAGCTTTAACATTTTGCTATAAAGTTTAGCTGTTAAGGCTTGGTTTTTAACTTTAAGGTTTGGTTTTAAAGTTTAGGTTTTACTATTATGGTTTTGAGTTTAGGGTCCGACAAACCGATTCCAATAACGCGGAAATGAGTTCGTTCGGAGTCTGTTTGAGCCGATTTTCAAGGTTTTAAAAATCAATTTTAGCCTTTTATGTGTTCCTAAAGTGTTTGTTATAGTTGGTTAAACTTACTTTATTGAGTCACTAGATGCCCACATACTCCATTGAGTTGGATTATTATCTTCAATATGATTTCTAACCATAATATTAGACAAATAACCTCGGTTCTAAGTATTTAAAATCTCAATTGTCTTTTTTTTTTAATGGCTTCAGGCTGAACGACTGATTTAAGCCCAAACGGGCACACATCCAAGGGCAGGCCCAGTCGTCACCCTTCATCCACCAGATAAGCGGGAACCGGATAAATTCGTAAACCCTATCCCCTGGTTTGAACCCCTGACCTCAATGAGGTGTATCTTCTCCCTTTCATTACAATACCGCTAGGCTAGAAGTCCTTTGTAAATCTCAATTGTCTATCGTCACTATTCATGGTGTATTAGTTTCACACGTACAAACTTATTTTTAACATTTGTGGTTATCAATAAATGAACAGACACACACGTAGAAGCATTGTTGTTGTTTGTTTCCTTCTAAATTTTGAAAATTGTATAATAATTGAAAACTTTTTATTTTAAATAAATTAAAAAAAAAAGAAGAAATACGGTGTAATGAGTGTGATCCTTTGATGGGATTGTCTTGATTTCAATTACATGTGATGGGAATTGTACATTTTTATTTCTTCACCATAGAAGCATGTACTGGTGATTGTTGAAATTTTGTCAATTGAACTCCAACTATGGAAATATGATCTATTTTCACACCTTGGGCATCTATTATTTTGTAGGTTTATTTTTAACAAAAGACGCAAAAACAACTCATGAGAGAATCATAGGGTTTTTAACAAGAGAAAAATAAAAAGACAATACAATCACTATCAGACGTCCACAAACCAGTTAACCGGTCAAATACCAATTTAGTTATAATTGAACCAGTTAACCGGCCAAAATTGATTTACCGATTTTTCGAAATACTTGGTTCGAGTAAAACCGGTTTTTTGATCTATATTTTCTAACCAAAGGATTCAAACCAGTTAACTGATAAAACTAGACCAAAAATTAGTAGAATATTTTTATTAAATAAAATTAGTAAATACCGAATACAAAAACTAAAGCTCAGTAAAAAAATTTACTTAAAAATATTAAGTACCAAAAAATTTACTTAATTACTCATTCATTCATGTCTTATTCTTCATCAAAATATGGTAATGCCATTCCTTCTTCAACTTCCGTGTAATGTATTGTTTCTTCCAATTCGAGCCCGCCTTCAATACTATTAGTTTTTGTGCCTGTCCCATAGCATCCAAGTGGCAAATGCACATTTCTGATGACGATAGAGTGAGCCTCATCATTCACATGGATAAAATCCTGCCAATGAGAAAAATCATATTCCGAAGCTACCGTAGAATCTTGGGCATTTGGTAAATCACATGTTATGGTGACTAGAATTAGAAATTGCGATCCTGGCGCTTTTCGACTAAATTTTCATGAAAAATTTGCAAATCTTCTCAACATATAGGGTTGAAAAACCTTTATAGTGAGTTGTGTCCGATTTTTTTTCATTATCGTATATCTTTTACAACTAGCTAAAAAACATCTTTTGACAATTGTATAAAATTTTCTTTTAATTGGTTCCTTTGAAGAACCACAAGACCATCTTGCACAATCATGTTAATGATATGTGCGATTAATATTTGATTTTTAGTTTTTTAACCGAGTTAGTATTGTTTGAAACGTTATTAAAAGTTATAAAAAAAAATAGCATTGCAAGTTATAAGTTTGAATAATACCATCTAATATGTAAAACAAATTTTCACGCAATGGATACGTAAACATTTAAAAAGCAATCAAATATTTCATCATTTGCCACATATCGATATCAATCCTATTCGTAGTTAGGCAAAGATACAATTTTGATCGATGTGACGACCGAACATCCGCTGTTAAGTTAACACCGGAATTTTTAAAACCCAACATTAATTCTTTTTTAGCTTGTTGCTATTGTTTTAAACAATCACATCCAATAATGAAAGGACTTGTTTGCATTAAAGCTGAAACGTTTTTTAAATCATTCTGTCTATTACGAGTTTTCAAAGTGATTGCAATACGTACAAAATTTGTAGAATCACCAAATTTCACATAATCACATGAACAATGTCGTCATGTTCGAAATACTAGACTATTTGGCACTTAAATTTTTTTTCCCTTTAACTTTCCTATTTTCATTTACGCAGGTAATGCCTGATGACATATGCGAATGATAATATAATGTTATTCGTGGATTATGCATAAACAATTATCGTATTTATTTTTTTATTAATTTAATTGATCAATATCAGGAAAATCTTTGAGAGTCAACAAGATCATCTTTAGAATAAGATATGTCTACCACCAATAGAGTCAATATATTAAAATAACCAAAGAATTAAAAGTTAGGACTAGGATTTTGAGTGTGTAAATTAACTTTCTCTTGTGGTATGTGGCACACTTCTATTAATCAAGTTAAATAAGTTATAAATTCGTGAATTATACATATTCATGAATTAAAATTATGTAATTTTAATAAAAAGTTTTTTATTTCATAATGAAATGCAAGATAAAAATACAATTACAATTAATAAATCTCTAAACACTTTATATATACCACATTTGTTATATTGTTTGAAATTAAGAAATTTTCAATGGGTTGAAGTTTATATTATCAATTGAAAAAAAATAATAAAGTTGTTATCAATTGATAAATTTTTTATTCAATTGTTAAAAAATAATATTTCAAAAATAGCAAACTTTGTTATAATTTGATATAAAAAAATACATGAGTGTAAATCTATATAAGAAAGTAATATTAATAAGATTTAACACTATAATACTAATATTTAAAAAAAATAAAGTAAGAATTACTTAAAATGATAATTTTATGAATAAAATAAAATCAAAGTTTGATTTTCATTTAAATAAGAAAAATTGAATATCAAATTAACATTTAAAAAAAATCCTTTATTAGGAATAGGATTATTTAATAAAACAACACAATTAACAGCTAAAGTAACTAATGAGATCATGTTCATAGCAATTAACTGTATCTTAATGTTAACTTATTTACTTCTTTTATGTGAAATTTTGAGTTGCAGTCTCGCTTATAATAAATACTGCTCTGTATTGAGCCCGAGGATTTTTCTAGTTGTGGGTTTCATTCTGGACATGTGGGTCAGATCGTCACGTTTAGTTCTTTAGGCGAAAAGTGAGATTTTGAGTTGCAGTCTCTCTTATAATAAATACTGCTCTGTGTTGAGCAAGAGGATTTTTCTAGTTGTGGGTTTCATTCTAAACATGTGGGTTAGATCGTCACGTTCAGTTCTTTAGGCGAAAAGTGATCATTTGTTTTGTCAGAGTGATCTTGAATGACCGGGACATCGTTTGTTGCTAAGAAAATAATAATAAAAATAATTGGCAGACTTCAAAAAAATGACGAGATAAAGAGAGGGAGTGAAAAATTTTACAAAATACGTAAACTTTTCAATTAACTAAAGCAATTTTTGTAAATATAAATTTGTAATTTTGTGGATTCAGTTTAATTTCTTTAAAACTGTGGTGTATTAATTTGGAGAAAGCTGGCATTTCTTTTAATGTCAAAAATGCTAAATTTGGTATCGTAACTAATCTTAGATTCTTCTTCTTTAGTGGCAAAATCTTTCTTCAACAAATATCCAATTAAAGAAATCTTTTTGCATTTTAAATTAAATTGCATTATGATTTCGTTAGGAATAATCTATAAATACAATTGACGATGAAAGATGGTTATGATGGTAATCAGTTGGTGATTTTGATTGTGAAGAAAAAATGTTTAAATCGAACAAACAAGAAATGAAAATATTTTTAACCACTATTTTCAACAATTGGGCCAGAAGTCGTAGTTGATTTCACATAAAATCTTGATATAATCATCTTATAAAGTATTGAAAATTAGTATATATGTGACAATTAATTTTATTTTTCTAAGCAAATAAATAGGAAAATTAAAAAGATAAAACGGGAGACAAGATCTTAGGCGCTTAAAGTTTGCGAATAATTCGATGTTTAATCTCTTTTTTCCACTATTAACTTTGTCTGATAATTAGATTCCACTATCATATCTATAATATGAAATTAATTAATTCTTATTCTTCTAGATATTGCATTTAAACATTTAACTAATACATGACTTAATAATGATTAATTGCGTCCACAGGTGATGGATCGATGCATAGCGTTAAATGACAAAAGAAATTATTTTCAGATATTATTAGCTATTTTTTTTATATAAGCATATGTTAACCTTGATAAATGGTTAATTAAAATATAAGATGTAGTTTAATTAGCAAATGAACAATGCCATTTAACATTTAGTTTAATGCCATTAATTAGCCTTATAATCTTATATGATAACTAAGGCTGCAAATGAACCGAACGAGTCCCTGTTCGTGTTCGTTTATTTAGCTTTTAGCTTGTTCATGAAATATTTGTAAGCACAAACTGATCGAATGAAAATTCTTGTACATTAATAAATTGAACTTGTTCACAAACAGTTCACAAATGCAAACGAACATATATTACTTAAAAAATAAAATAAAAAAATCAACATTCTCTATTTCAAATGCTGAAATTTCATTGTGCTAGAAAGGTAGACAATCTTAAGAGTATATTTGTAATTATAAACATGGAAAAAGCTAATTAATTAGAGTCTTGCCACTTTCGAGATCGAGTTCCTATCAGTAGCTAGTGAAGCTAGTGCAGATAGCAAGTTCCAATCAATTAAGGGTTAAGTTGATTGTGTTGTAGCACTTGTAGGTTCCTGATGGGTTGACATATATAGTTGTTTGCTGGTGATGTACGTGTGTGTGTATATATAGGGTATGGTTAAAATGAAAACCACATCTCAATGAGAAAACCGCGAAAACCATGCAAAAATCACGTAAAACGAAATATTTTTTTACATGTTTGTAACACTATTGGACACATTTTTATAACACTATTGGACACATTTTTTTAAAAATTTTTACGTGGGTTTATAAAATATTTTTTTTTAAAAAATATTTGGTCGGCGCTTTTTTTATTTTTTTTTATAAAAATGTGTCCCATAGTGTTACAAACATGTAAAAAAAATTTTAAAAAAAAATATGTTCGTTTTACGTGATTTTTGAATGGTTTTCGCGGTTTTCTCATTGAGATGTGGTTTTCATTTTATCTTTTCCCTATATATATATATATGATACGTACTTCAAGATGAACAGTTAAAACGGTTGATATGTTACTTCATTTAATTAAACGGTTGTTAGGGTTAAAACTAGGGGTGTTCAAAATATCCAAAACTCGAAAAATTCGAAATCCGAATCGTAACCGAAACCCGAAAAAACCTTATCCGAAATCCGAAAAAACCTTATCCGAAATCTATTTCGGGTTTTTCTGGTTTTCGGGTCGGATAATATGATTTTAGATTCGGGTCGGGTTTCGGATATGCAAAAACTAACTTTTTCGAGTCGGATATCTGAATAATCCGAAAAAAACATGTTTATTCGGGTTATTCGGATGTACGAATTTGTGTTTTTCGGGTCGGATAATATATTTTGAATTTCGGATCGGGTTTCGGATAGACCAAAAAATTTTTCAAACATATGCCTAGTTAAAGCATAGTTAAAACATACGCCTCTTTAATGAGTAATGTTGTTTTGTATTTTGCGAATACACTTTTGTATTACCTAGAAATTGGTTGGTTATTTTAATTTGCACCTTAAATAAACTTACTCAGTATATTCTTAATATTCGATAGGGTTTGGGGAGAATGATGGACGCAAACCTTACCCCTATCCCAGTTGAAATAAAGAGACTGCTCTGAAGGAATCCCGGCTCTTTCGATGCAAATGAAAATACTGAATGAAGGAGTTGTATATTATTGATTGTGATTCTAAAATCTTTTATATACAGTTCTTGGTTGATCAAAATTTGTTCTTGATTACTTTTTTAACAGAAATACCTAGATTTTTAAAATAAAATCATCACAACCTGCATCTTACGATACAAGACTTGAATCCACGTACAAAGATTTAATTAGGAGCACATTATTAATGTAACAATCAAATTAACAATACGCGGAACTTTATATACATAGGACGTAATTAATTACACATATTTAATTAACAGACTTATTTACTAAAAAAATAATCAGAAAATTATTCTTTGAGAGGCTAATAGTGCCAATTCAAGGACGAGAATAATGCAATTTGGTGAAGAAAAAAAAGGCCTAATTGCCTTTAAAGCACTTTCAAATGGACCCATGTCTTGTCTTCTCAATACCACCACCTCCTCCATGATTTGATTTCAACATTTCCAATTTCATTTCTCATCCCTCTTCAATTATATATCATCTTCAACTTCCTACCTATTTTCTTCTCTTTCTCCCTAAACAAATTATCCAATTTTTCCTCATAAAAAACCATCACTTAATTAATTAGCTTGCTTCTAATGTCTAGTGATCATCAGAATAAAAGAAAATCAGAAATAGGTGAAGGATCATCAAGGGGTGGTGGTACTACTGGTGGTCTACTTAATATACCTTCTGATTCACAACAACCACCACCAGCTGCACCACCACAGCTTAGCCGATACGAGTCACAGAAGCGGCGCGATTGGAACACTTTTGGACAGTACTTGAAGAACCAAAGGCCACCAGTGGCTTTGTCTCACTGCAACTACAGTCATGTACTAGATTTCCTTCGGTACCTAGACCAGTTTGGAAAGACTAAGGTTCACTTACAAGGTTGTGTTTTCTATGGTCATCCTGATCCGGCTGGCCCGTGTACTTGCCCACTGAGGCAAGCTTGGGGAAGCCTTGACGCCCTCATCGGGCGTCTGCGTGCAGCTTATGAAGAAAATGGTGGTTTGCCTGAAATGAACCCGTTTGCTAGTGGCGCGATACGCGTTTATTTGCGCGAAATACGCGATTCGCAGGCGAAGGCTAGAGGGATACCTTACAAGAAGAAAAAGAAGAAGAGAAGTACTCCGATTCTTAAGGCAAATGAAGAAGCATCGAGATCATGATCTATGGTTCTTAAATTCACGGTAACTCTTTTTTTTCAATCATTTGTTTAAAATTTTGATTCTTAATTTCACCACATATATATGATTATAATAAAACCTGTTTTTTATAAAGATTAACAGATCATATTTGCATAGATCCATATATGAAAAACCAAAGGTTTACAATCTATAAGGTCTTTTTTTTTTTTTAATTTTAATTTTTGGGAGAGGGGGGAGGCAAACCCTAGCAATAAAGTTTCAGAAACCCTTGCTTGCATGGAGATCACACTTCAGTTCTCTTTCTAGCACTGCATAACTGGTTCCCTCCCTACTTCGTCCCTCTATTAAATTTTATATGAATTATATGAATATGAATATTATTATTAAGTTAATAAATTCTCCTTAATTAAATACTATTTAGAAATTGCTAATCTTGTCTCTTTTGGGATTCTGCACTATATATGGAGTGGTCATCAAGATTTTATCAATTAATTACCTCAATTTAACAAATTAATTAAGCTAATAATTAATATAAATACAAACTCATTACCTCAATTTAACGAATTAATTAAGCGAATAATTAATATAAATACAAACTCATTAGCATACATTAACAGTGTAAGTTTGTGCTTGATTCCACATGATCATCGAATGCATAAACACAGTTCTCAACTATAAACAAATAATTGTAACATTCTACGTACGTACGTACACATCTTATGTATATATATCATTTATTTTATCTCCTTCTGAAAAATGTACATTAATTGAATATAAACATTAAGTGATCATTGCAACATTGGTGACTCTTAATTTCGTAAGTAATTTTGAAATTAATCACAAACATACTTAATTTACACGCATATATGATTAAATATAATACATGGAGAATGTGTTAAAAGTAAAATTAATAATTAAATAAATCTATTAATTAGATATAATCTCAATTATTTATTCATCAACATTAAATTGTTTAATGACATCTAAATCAATTACAGCTAACATTAAATTGATTGCTCCTTTCCATTTCTAAAACGTAATTGACTTAATATATATAGAAGAAACCTTCAAGTATTAATTATTTTTACATCAAGTTTATCTTTATTGTTAATATTATCTTTGTGAATGTTTCAAGTCAATGTATTGAGAACACCATCATACTCATATTGAATGTTTCGAATCTATATATCTTCGATAGATAGTACTTTTCTAAAGAACTAAAATAATATTAGTTCTATATCATGTGAGTAAAATACTATTAAACAAGTGTAAGTAACAATCTTTTTTACTACAGTCATCTTTTATGTTAGATATATTATAATTTTATCAGTGACGTTATCACTTTCTATTATTCAATAATATTATTAAACAACATATGTTAGAAAACTAAACTATAACACATCAAATGTTTGAATTTTGCACACATTCATGTTTTCAACCCATATAATGTTTTGATTCAAAAAATCGTAGTAAGTTAATATTTTTTGATCTTTATAGAATTCAACTTGCAGACTAATATTTTAATAAATAATTGTTTTTTATTACATACATATTTTTTAGACGTTTTCATTTATAGAAATGATAACTGAAATTGTAACTTCTAAACTGAATATTACGTATAAAATAATTTAATTTTTTATCAATATGTTTAAATTTATTTGTATCAGTTATTTTAATTAATTGATTGCTGAATTATTTTCCTATATTTTTTCCTAAAATAGCTGAATTTTTAATACGCATTTTAATCGTCAATGGTTTAAAAATCTTATATTTTAATTAATTAGTTTTTATTTAACTTTCAACTTATTTACTTAACTTCATTTAATTAAATGGTTTCTTAATAGAAATTATTTAGATAAACAAATCTTTGAAATACGTAATTATTTTCAATGGCTACCAAAAAAATAAAATTAATACCATTTAATCTTTTAATTACATTATTTAAAAACTTAACCGATTAACATAAATATCAACCTATTAATATTTCTTTTTTAAATCACATTATATGGTGCATGAATATTACATATTCGATCATTTAAATATAATTCTTAGACGTCATGACGATTTTAATATCCTGTATTTGTAATCCGTTTTATTGACACATACAACTTTTCTAAACAATTAGAGTAATCTATTATACTTAAAAAATCAAAATACTTATATATAAGACACTTGTCACAATTATATAGTATCCTCACATTACTTTTCCCGTTTCTCTCTTCTAATAAATACACAACTTTATTAAATACTAATTCTACAATTATATATTGTTTATACCTTTTTAAATTAAAAAGTTCTTAATATTTAAAGAATTATATTACATAACAATATTAAATACTAATTATATAACACGTACATACCTTTTATAATTTAAAAGGATTTCTTAATATAATAAAAAATATTTTAATATTAAAAAGCCCAATTTTAAAAAATCAAATTATTATAAAATATGATCATTTCAATAATTTATAAGTCATTATTATTAACTATTCAACTTGCGTAATAACATATCACATCCTATTATTTTGTACCCAGACCCCATTCTAAGTAGGATTTTACTGTGTAAGCTTGTTGTTGTTATCCTGTTATTTTGTAAAAAATGATATTTTTTAAAAAACAATTTTTTCAAAATGAAATGTTTTAAAATCAAACTTTGAAAAAGGGTATTTTTTTAAATACAATATTATTATTTTATTTTCTGTGTAATGTTGATCATATTTTAAATCTAAAATCATTTATAATTTTTAAATTTATATTATTGAATATTATTTATTTTTATTTAACTCGTGTAATACCCGGGATA
The DNA here is from genome assembly GCA_009363875.1 of Mikania micrantha. Lineage (NCBI taxonomy): Eukaryota > Viridiplantae > Streptophyta > Magnoliopsida > Asterales > Asteraceae > Mikania > Mikania micrantha. The sequence continues at coordinate 20,695,965 of CM018693.1, forward strand.
CTAACTTAGTCAACAGTGTAAGTTTGTGCTTGATTCCACATGATCATCGAATTCATAAATACAGTTCTCGACTATAAACAAATAATTGTAACATTCTATGTACGTACGTACACATGCATCTTACTACTCACTAGGTTAAATCACGTGTGTTACACGGGTTGAATAAATCAAATGTTATGTACTTTATAATAAAAAAAAAGTAATGTCTATAAAAACACGTGTATTGCATTATTTCAATAAACATGTGTATTACACAAATTGAATAAAATAAATATAATTTGTTAAAACTTACAGTTGATAAGATGTATTATTAAAAATATAATAATTATAAATTTTATTAATTTAGTTTTTATTATATATTTTTTAAATTGTGTACTAACAGTCTAACATTTCTATGCATTTGATAAATATTAACTTTATTAAAATATAAAGTGTCTTTTAGATATTTTTTGACATAGTTAAATTAAATCGAATTACAATTAATATCAAAACATGTGAAAAATTAAGTTTTAACTTAGATTTTTTAAGAAAATTAATTGATATAATAATTGGTCAAATTTATTAATTATTACTATTAATAAATGATTGTTAATAAATGAGTTAATATTCTAAATTTAAGGCAGAAAAGTATAGTAAAACATACTTTATTGCATGACAAGCGGTAAGAAAAAACCTGTATTTATTATATAAGATAGATAGATTTATTATATCTCCTTCTGAAAAATGTACATTAACTGAAAATAAACATTAAGTGATCATTGCAACATTGGTGACGTACTCCTAATTTCGTAAGTAATTTTAAAATTAATCACAAACATACTTAATTTACACGCATATATGATTGAACATAATACATGGAGAATGTGTTAGAAGTAAAATTAATAATTAAATAAATCTATTAATTAGATATAATCTCAATTATGATCATCAGTTGCGACGTTATTATCGTTCTAGTTTTTTCTTTTAATATGCTTAATTCAGCCTCTAAATCTTGATCCTTAACCAAAACAATTTTATATATAGCACGGCTATTGTATTTGCTTCTTTTCTTGCCAATGCTATATATGTGTACAATTCTATACTTAATTAATTAATTGATTAGAGAACGACCAACTTAACTGAATTTTGTGTATAAATATGCATGTTTATATGATTGATGATATACATGGCAGGTTTTGATGAATTGTGTTCGTTCTAGCATTAGCATATTAATATTGTAAAATCTAATTTACTTAATTGGTAAAAGACTGCACAAACGTATTACAACTTGACTCAATCTTGCAAATCAAGCTAAACTTGTACCTCCAGGATGACTCCGAACATCTTAAGGAGTCTCTTGCATCAAGTTTGTCGCATACTGCATCTAACTATCATTGTGTACAAGTGTTCGTCTGTATTTTTCACACTTGATTACATTGACACGTACACCATTTAGCTTTTTTGTTGTTTGAGATAGCATACGTAGAAAACCCTAGTATTATACGAACTGAATAAATTAAATTTAAACAATAATTAGTAATCAGCTAGTTAGAAACTATCATAATTATTTATAACTAAATTAATTTAAATATCTAAAAATATATACATTTCATATCATTATTATTTAATAAGATAGAAAAACAAGAAAATAAAAATATCAGATAATAACACGTGTTATCTCATTTAATACAAGAGAGAAGTGCAAAAATAAAGTGTGATAAGACACCATAAAGTTACACATGTCTAACTTATCTAACTATTTACTAGTTTATTGAGTTGTATATTGCGTAGAGTTGTATAAAAAATAAGTAATATAAAACAATTACTGATAAAAAATAGATATACAAATAACGTAACATATTAAATATTTAAAAAGAAAAGAAAAATGTATTTTATAAATACATAAATATTTCTTTAAACAATATAAATGAGATTTGGAAATCCCGGATTTCTGAAATTATTGATTGAAAATAGAAAATTTGAAATGATTGAATTTTTATTGATATTTTAAAGAAAATGAATATTATTGTTTTGTTAAAATTTGAAATTTTGACTTGATTTTATTAAATGAAATTAATTTTTAAATTTGTCAAATATATCACTTGAATGACCTAGAAATACATTCACGTGACAAATGTAACATGGATAAACTAGAAAAACGTCATGTGACATATTGTTATTTATTTAATACATAATATAGATTAGAGTGGATATTAATTGTTTATTTTCCCTCATATTAAGTTATTTTCATGTTGCAAATTTTATTAAGTATAGTAACTAACTTAATTTTCCAACTCATGCATTTCTATAGATCGATATGCACAAATTCTTCAAGCGTCCTCTGTATATGTGTTATCGGTTAATTTGCTAATATTTAGGTCATCAATATCTTTTTATAAGTAATACTCTTCTTCTAACAATGATAATTCTATGGCAACTTGAAATCAGGTGGACATGGACATACAAGATTTGAAGCTCTAAAAGATGTCACGTGCTTCCATTAACGGGTGGATAAAATGGCTCACACTCCATCGATGCAAAAAGGCCTGATTCTCTAGAGGTCTGGTTTGGCTATATATATATAGTTAATAAAAAATAATTTATTATATATACTCATATATTATCTGTAAAAGAAAATTAAGATGATTAGTCAATATCTATCCCTCTATATTGTCTAAATTAGATGTTTTTCATTCTTGCAACTATATTTAATTACCATTATGTTCAGTGGCGGATCTTGGACTAATAGAGAAGGGGCGAAAATTTTTGAAACCTATAATACATGTTAATTTTTTGAAGCGACGGGACGAAACCACTATTTTTAACTAAAAATAACATTTTGATCGAAAAATTAACACTATGGACGGAAAAAAGGGGGCGGTTGCCCCCCAACTAAGGGTGTTCAGTTTTCAAATATAACTTGAAAAAATCGAAATTCGATTCAATTTCAATTCGAAAAACACCAAGTCGAAATTCGATTCGAATTCGATTCGATTCGTAGTATAATATCGAATTTCGAATCGAATATCGAATTTCATATTTTTAATTCGATTCAAAACTCGAATTTAAATTATTTATATATTTTTATTTTATATACATAAGTAGATACTATATTTAAAAATTAGACTTTTTAATAAGCTGATTTAGTTTAGAAAAACTAAAAAGGCTATTATACAAATGTCAATTTAATTATAAAATACTCATAATTTTAACACTTGTAAATACGCTAAACCAAAAAATTCACAACAAAAGCATAAATCATGAAGCTCGAAAAATTGATCATTTTAGTTGTTAATTTCTAATATTTTGATTACTTGTCATTTTATGTTTTTTGTATGTTATCACTGGTATTATATATTGAATTTTTATCATTTTATTAGTTTAAATGATATTTTTAATATTACAACCTAGATGTTGGTTATTTGATATTTGGATGTTTAAGGTTTTGATTGTTTGATATTTTGAATATATAAAGATAGCAAGTATAAACAATTTTTTAATTAAATTCAAATCAAACCAATTCGAATTCGAATAGAATCGAATTGGAGAACGAATTCGAATTTTGAATTGGAGAACGAATTCGAATTTCGAATTCGAATTGGATTTTTCGAATTCGAATGCTCTTAAAAAAATCAAAATTCGAAATCATTCGATTCGAAATATTCGAAATTCGATTCGATGAACATCCCTACCTAGCCCCTAAATAGCTTCGCACATGATTATGTTACATAGTTATATGGAATGAAAGGGTCGGTCTTGGGTATGTTTAAGGTGTGAGACCGCTTAGGGTCATATACTGAACAGAAATTAAAAAACAGTATTTAATAAATGTGTATATGTAATCTTTTTAGTAAAAGTTTATAACTCATTTTTAAAACAAAATGTTTTCGTTTTGACATACTTGATCTCTTATTAACATTTGATTTATTTTAAGTCAATTTATCATTAAAATATCTTTTAACTAAAATTATTTACCAATTCCATTAGCCTGTTTAAATTTAAAGCTAACAAAAAATCATATCAAAGGACTTATCAAACATGATCTTTTATTAATTTGTATCATACTGGATTTGTTTTAGGTACATTTAACATTTAAACTATCCCTTTATTTATTTTTTGTAACAAGTATCATCCTATTTTTTTATCTCAACTATTGTTTTACTATTTACTTTTTATAATAAGTTATTAAGTTCATATTAGTGTTCACTTTCACTTTAAATGGGCCACATAATTCTTAGGGGTTATCGATCAGAAATGCTCTGTAAATGAATAAATAATTTGTATTAATAATTGCTTGAGAACACACATATATCTACATGCATATCATGTATATGTATATATGTTCTAAGTGATATAGGACGGTTCCCATGCAAAGCCTTTCTCGATCAACATGAGAAAACGACGTCGCATGTACGTACAAGATTGAGTTTTAAGAGCAACATGTATATTTACATTCATTTAGCTACGAATCGATTTAGTTAATTAATTGGTTGTTGGGGTTTTCTTAGTTTTCTTTAATATATGAGTTTTCTTTTAAACTTTTACATATATATGGGTTGGATCCAATAGAAAGGGAGTATTTTTGCCTAAAAGAGTCTAAACCGATAAAAGATTAACATGCGTCATGCTAAAAACATAAAAATAAATATTCAATACAAAAAACAAAATCCATTAAAAAAACAAAAGATGCAGTAAAAAAAATCAAATACAAAAAGACAAAAATTCATAAAAAAATAAAAATTAAGTAAAAAAAATCTAATAAAAAAATAATTAAGTACAAAATTAATAAAAAAACTAGTACTTCACACGTAATTATCAAACCTCATACACACCTCTAGAAGGGTTACACACGTGCATAGTGTAAATGTGCAAAGTGCACTGCAATCGTGTAAACGCGTTTGTTCTATAGCTAGGCTTTCCATAAATTGTGAATAGCTTTCGAAAACCTTTAGTTATAAAAACAGCAATACTATATTTAAATTAAAATAATTAAGTTTTTCATTTTATTATATATATTTCCTTTAAAACCCATGATGTAAAAAAAATGTGAGAGAGTAAAGTCAAAATAAAAAAATGAACAAATAAAGTAGATTCATTATTTTACCATTCCAGCAATATAAATAACAATTCCTGTTAATTACAAAATTATCACCGTATCATTCTTAATTACTAAAATCACTCTAATTATTAAATTAATTTTATTAATCGCCAAATTTATTCCCTTACACTTTAATAAAATATAATTTTATACACATATAATTAATGGTATGTAATGATCGATGTGATAATTAGGCCCACCTATAGTACCATTGGATTCCTTTCTAAATTCATTCATTAATCGTGACCTGCGAGGACACCCATTTTCTGCTTATATCCTAATTGTTTCCCATAATCTCATTCTTTACTTATATATACATATGTGTACATGCACTTGGGAGAGGCAACAAATGAAACCAAGAATTCCTCCTTATCAAGAAGAAAATACCATTCATTTAAATAAAATAATCATATTTGATGTTAGTTACTAATTAAAATATTAGAAATTAATTGAATGGTTCAATATTACTTTTTGGTTTTGGATGGGGTGAGGGAAAACAGTTTTATGTTTGAAATCTTTATCTGTTAGCACACAGCGTTCATGTTTATTTCCTTAGCATGCATGACAAAACAACTAAGCAAACAAGCATTATTTGTTGGACCAATCATGTGATGTAATTATTCATTACTTAGAGTACTATTAGTAAAGTTTATTTATTTGTTTTGTTTTTCTTAAATTGGCAGAATTATTAGGTTAGTATTTGATTTAGATATTGTGATTAAATTAGGGTATTGATTACTTGGAGAACAAGGTTAGGTTTTATTATAAATAGGGGTCTAAGAAGTTCTATTTTCTTGTACCAAAAATTAAGTTTAATAAAAGGAGTCGTGGGTTCAGCTTGTGTTCTCGTTTTTTTTTTGTTCTTATAATCTGGGCTGTTCAATTGGGTTCAATAAGAGGATGCAACCTTCAATTGGTATCAGAGCCCTTACCTGCGATCGAAGAAAAAGTATTCTGGTAGAAGTTGCTGAAAAAAAACAAGGGATTCAATTAGGAAGATGTGCCACCAGACATGATCAGAAGCTATGATCAAAAATTGCAATCAGAAGCAAAGAAACCAAGTAAAATAGTGAATAAAGACCATGATACAACCATATAACAATAACACATTGGTATCGGTTAAAGAAGAAGGATTAATGTCTTATCAATGCTCGATTTTAACATCTACAAACTATCTGATTTGGTCTGTTAGAGCTCAAACAATAATGGATGCTTATTAAGTGTGGGAATCAAATGAACCATAGCTAGGGCAGCGGTGGATCCGAAGAAGTCCAAGATGACAATTGCTTTTTCTAATTCCAAGCTATACCTGAAGATCTTGTGCTACAACTAGCCAATCACACCAAAGCTAAGCAAGTTTGGGATGCATTGAAGATGAGTTTTTTTTTTGGGGGGGGGGGGGGGTGGATTGTGTTAGGAAAACATGTCTCCAAACATCAAAGAGAGAATTTGAAGGACTAAAGATGAAGGATGAAGAGTTGGTTGATGTTTTTGTAGGAAAATTAAGTGTTTTGGTGTCAAAGGCAAGGAGTCTTGGATCAACTATTGAAGTAGAAGCATGGCTGAGAAAACTACTTGATTTAATGCCAAAATCTTTTCTGCATATAGTGCCATCAATTGAACAATGTTACAAGTTAAGTTCAATGCCATATGATGCAATTGTTGTAAGGTTGAAAGCTTATGAATTGAAAAGCACATCAAAGATTCCAAAGAAGAAGGTGATTTTCATGAAAATTTAATGTTTTCTATATCGGATGAATAGGAGAAGGAGAGAGAGCACAAATGTGAACACCGTGATCGTGGGAGTTCTTGTAACATCACTGTATTTCGGGTTGTCAGTACATGTTTCATTGTACTGTTAAGACCTGATATGATAATTGTTAATGATTATGAATGATTTGATGTTATTACTATTATTGGTATACATATTGAGAACACATTATTATAGCATAAACCATGGGAAGTTTAGTTGAAATACAACTAAACAGAACCAGAGAGTTTATTGCAGTTGAACATATGTTATGGGTTGTTGATTTGGAATGGTAGTGTTGTAGGATTCTATAACCAAAGATATACAAGGATATAATCATGGTCTATCGAAGAGGTGGTGGGACGGTGGCTGAGGCAGTTGCGACTGACCTCTACATATGCCCTATACATAAGCCATCTTCGGTTTATCATGATTATATCAGTGTTGAGGCTTTGGTTAGGAGAATCCGAGGTTTTGGTTTGGAATGGTAAAAATTATGAGTTGGTTATTGTTTGGTTACTAAACATAGTCAAAGATACATGGTCATGGTTTATTGAAATAGCGGTGGGACGGTGGCTGGATAGGTTGCGACCTACTCATAAATATGCCCTATACATAAGCATATTTCGGTCTATCAAGGATGTGTCAGTGATATGGTTTAGTGGAATTGGATTGGGAAACTATAATATTCAAAATAATAAAATAATGAAAGCTTTATTGGAAATAAATACGCGTTGGTGAGGTTACGATTACAAATTAAACGTGAATGTTGTTTCGGAAATATTAACTTGATAATGTATTCGCGTGAGTGACGATTCACATGAATATAATTATTAAGAATAATATTCAGTAACGATATTCCATAAATCGTAAATCGAATCGAAATACGATACAAGCGTTGTATTCGGAAAGGTGACGATCTTTACGAATACGTACGTGAGTAACGCGTTTCGACGAGATAACGAAATAATATTTAACGATATTAAATTAATAAATGGAAATTTAAAAAAAAACATTTATTAGGAATTACAACCTAAGACGTATAAGAATAAATCGGTGTGTAAAATGAATTAGTTAACGAGATTAAACGAAATCATTTTTCGAAATAACCTAATTAAAAGCATTTTATTTAAAATGTAATCTAATATTTCAAACGTCTTATATTTTAAATATATTTTACGGGAAGAACCGAGACATTTATAAAACTTTAACGCGTTATAAACGAAACCGAGCACGCGGTGATAAAACAAAGTATAAGAGAGATGAAAGACTTCATCTCTTTCATTTTTCAAGTTCCTACTCTCTCTCTAACAAAAACGCCACCTCTCTCTCTCTACCTTCTCTCTAGCTTATCTCCTCGTTACTCAACGGATTCGCGAGATCTTGGCGTCTAAACGACCGCGTGATCGAGGAGAACACGAACCTACGAAGAAATCGCACGTTTGGTCGACATTTAAGAGGTAAATCTTGTGTTTTATTTTCGGTTTCTCACTCTTAAAGGATAGTTTGCATTCTCTTGTTTGTGAGTCGATTGAACCAAGTTCTAAACCCTAAAACGAACCTGTATAAGCTGGAAACAAAGTGTACAATGAGTCTATAACGAATTTGGGTCGATGATGATGATGATGATGATGATGATGATGAGGCTGAGTTCGTGACAGCAAGGAGGCGGCCGAACCTCCTATAAGCTGAAAAGAAAAGAGCCGAACCTAAGGCTTTTTCTTGACCTAGCCGAACCCCTTCTTGGCCGAACATGTTGTGGAGCTGAATGGGAGGGGGCGAACCTGTTGGTCATGAACACGACCTGGCCGAACCTCCTCTTGATTCAGCCGAACCTAACCCCACGAACCCTAAAGGAGCCGGACCTGCAAGGCACCACGCGAACCCTTTAGGCGAACCATGGTAGACACAGCCGAACCCATAGGATAAACGAACCTGTGTGCAGATGGCTTGCGAACCTGCATGTGCCGAACCTTGCCATGCAAACCCTAGTATGCGAACCTAAGCTAGCCGAACCTTCATGCTTCCACGAACCTTCATGCTTCCACGAACCTAAGCTAGTAAGCCACGAACCTGGGTCACCGAACCTGGATGTCTTGCTGTAGTCGAACCCTATGTCCCTTGGAATGCTGCGAACCTAATGTTGCTAGCCTCACCACACGAACCTAGGGCAGCGAACCCTAATCTAATGAATCTCTCCATGTGCAGCGAACCTTTTGGGGTGGGTCAATGATAGACGAACCTTGGAGTATTTAAACCTAAACTTTGTTGAATTAGGGTTAATGAAAAATGAAGAATTGAGAAGGGATGAACACTTATGCATGCATGCACTATACTAAGTTGCCACCTTTTCTTAATGAGTATAAGTGGAATTATAAGATTATACATGTTGAATATTTTATAAGAATAATTTATGTAAGATTTTCTCAAGCTTAAAATAAAATGTTGTTAATTGAGAATTATGATGACACTTAGTTAAACATGCATGCAAATGTGGGTATAGATATGTTATAACAAGGATTAACACCTTAGATTATATACATATCCAAGGGGAAGATACATACGAGTTCACAAGTAATGACCATCATTAGATAATTGAAACTAACAAGTTTAAATGACATTTTTTTATGATGATCATCGATAAACTTTAGGTGTTACAAGTTAACTTAGAATAAATAAACTAAGTAACTAAACACTTAATGTAACATCAGTGCCGGAACCGTCACCGGAACAGTGATCGTAACAGTACATGAACAGTAATCAGGTACAACTTTCATGTAATTCGGCGTATTTCATAATCATGTTAAGTTTCAGAATCATTTCATGTTATCAAAACAGTGAATTCATAGTCATTTCAGAGAAATCAGTTCAGAACAATGGTTCTTGAGTCAGATTATTATCTGGCAACACAGAATCATCATATGATTTATTTGTTAGGATCTTAATATGTATAAACGTATGTGAGGTCTTACAGAACAAAATGACACGAATATCGTTATGTGAATGCTAAACCGACAGATTATTCGTATAGGTGACGATCTGTACGAATAAATCTGAAAGTTTAACGTTCTGAATGATATTCAATAATTAGAAAACAATATTGAAAAGTGTAGTTATCGTCGTGTTTGATCGGGTGACGATTCGAGCAAATACGCGCGATGACCGCGCGATTCGATTTTAAACGTAATTAAATATTTTGTAATTTAAATAATTAAAAGATATTTAGTTAATTTATTAGGAATCACAACCTAAAATAAATTTTAGGACTTCTTATTTAAAAACCAAATTATTTCGTTACGAAAACGAAAGGAAAATGACGTCTGTTCGTGAAACCGAGCGAAATCCGAACGAGACCGAACACCCGGGTATGTTGAAAGTCCTTAATGAGACTTTTGAACCCTCATTTCCCTCACAACTCTCTCATCTTCAACCTCACCACCGTCACTTTCTCTCTCTACTTTCTCTCTCTAGAAGAAATCACCATATCTCCTTCATTTCTTCATGAAATCGAGCCATTTCGGTGTCTAAACGACCTCCTTCACTTGTAGATCTTGAAAGTACAACCGATCTAAGCTTTCATCCGGAAAAATCGAGGTAAAATTCATGTCTTTGTTCGGTTTTCGGGGTTTGAAAACCCTAGATTCGGACCTTCCTTTGAAACCGGTTAAACCCACTCGAAGCTTAGGGAAATCACTCACTAAACCTTTAGAACGCGTTAGGAACAGGCTCCAGTTTAAACCTTAGTCGTTTGCCTCGAAACCATGGCTGTATCTGGTTGCTCTCGATCGGCCGAATGGCCCGAGAAACCAGCTCGTCGAATGAGCTTTGAATCCTCATTCGCCGAATGGCTCTCAGCCGAAACAATCCTCATTCGCCGAATGGCTTAGAGTCGAACCAGCCCTCATTCGATCGGAGTTGATGCCATTCGACCATAGTCATTCGACCATAGTCATTCGACCATAGTCATTCGACCATAGTCATTCGATCGACCCATGCCTTTCGGATAGGCCCCATTCGACCGGGTGCCTTCATTCGACCACCACCCTCATTCGGTTCATGGTTCTTCGCCCTACTTGATTCGACCAGCTCAAGGTTCATTCGGCCAATCCTATTCAACTAACTCTTTCGGGTCAAATCATCTTCGCTCACTTCCTTTCGGTTGAGACACTTTCGTGTAACCTTTATATCGATCCGACCACCTTTGCATGTATATGGGATACATGTGAGTGCATGAGAAACTTAATGTGGTTCACGATAGATTATCGACTTGGGTGAATTAGAAATCAAGAATGGGTTAACAAGATAGAGTTGATATAGTACCATTATGGGGCAATAGACAAATGTTTCCTTGACAACCATAGAGTTTAACCCTAGCTTAGGGTTTTCATAAAAAGTCTCATAATCATATACATGGGCTTAGTTTAGATGCAAGAGTAATTAAAGAGATCATGGGTTGGGTTTTGAGTAACAAGAGTTTTTCTTAAATCACATCATTATCTAAACATGGGTTTCAACATGGCAGAGTACAAAACAGTTGAGAATGTATTGAGAAACAAGGACATCAAGTCTAGGGTTATGGTTTTATTCTTACGAATAACTTCTAACACTTAGAAGGGTCATAAGAGCATGTGACTAGTCAAAGTAATTTATTTGAATTACCTAAGACGAATTCATCAAAACAATGAAAAGAAACCAAGTGGAAATCAAAGTCTATTAATGGGCCCAAGGTCGGCCCAATGGGCTAAACTCAAGCCCATCATGTGTAATTTCACTTTTCTTAAATTAATTATGTCTTTCATAAAAGAAATTAAATTGTAAATTTTATTAAAATAAATTAATGATTTTAACTTAGAATGTTCAACTTAAAATTTATTAACTTAAAAAGGGGTTAAATAAAAGACTTGTTAGTAATTAAAATAAACCCTAAGTATCTAGGGTTTAGTAGTTAATAATATGGGAACATGGGTTTATTTCGGGGTAATAAGTTAGACTAAGTTAGATAAAGTCATAGAAACACAGTAGTAATCTAGGACACTTAGTTGCACACCGAGACCAAACCCTAGTTACGACAACTACCGTATGTACTTATCGTATTCGAATTCTTTTAAAACAACTCAGGTGCTAAAGATACATAGGCAACAATCAAAGAGCGCGTATATCTTTTGTGGTTCAAGTGCACAGCAACACAGGTGAGTTCATTGCCCCTTTTCTAAACATTTTTGTTTTAAAACGTGGGGCTGAGAAGCATGCGTAAACTGTTTTTAATTAAACTGTTTATTTAAATGCTTTTATCTATTATATGTTTCACATATATATGTTGTTGATACTCCTAGACTCCTGTCTAGGAAATAATTAAACAAGAATTAAATTACCAATTGAATTTAAGTACTCTTATGAGTAATACCTTAAATTTAAATTCTAAATCAATCCTTAGTCCATCAAGTTCAAATTCAAGAATCTAAATTCAAAGTGAAATCAAATGAACAAAATCAAAAGATCATATTCAAGGGAATCATAACTCAGTGTGTGATCTGAGACCCAAGAATCATAATCAAATCAACTATCATTGAAAATCATGGGAATTCAAAGAATCAAGAATCATGAGACTCAGGAAATCAGGAATCATAAATGTGTTTGAATCATTGAAATAATGAAATCATTATGATCTAATGAACTCATTAATACTCAAGTCAAGGTGGATGTCAGTTGTATATGGAATCAAGACCACGTGTAACACACATATAAAGTCCCACGCAGATGCAGAAGACCTTCGGGTCAGGCTGTAACGGGCAATAACTTGAACGATCAAATGAAATCAATATCAAAGTCAAAATCAGGAGAATCAAGAGATCAAGAATCACAGGATATCCTTAAAGTCCCCGCTTGTACAGAAGACCTTTGGGTCAAGCTGTAAGGGCAAAACAATAAAGTCCCCGCTTGTACAGAAGACCTTTGGGTCAAGCTGTAAGGGCAAAACATTAAAATCCCGCGCAGTTCAGGTGTACTCCTTGTGAGTTATGCCTGACATGGGTCACGTGTGAGAGGTTACAACTTGGACAACCACCAACAACTAAGTCTAACTGATTGAGTAAAATTATACCCAATCATCATGTCTTAGTTGTATTTAAATGTTTTATTTAATTAATAAATTAAATATTTGACATTTTACTATTAACACTGTCTTTTTGGGAAATCATATATCTATGAGGAACCCAATAAATCGAAGGCATATCAGGTTTCAATATCATGATCTAAATCAGAGGTGTTGGGTAAAAATGCTTAATTATCATTAACAACAGTGTCATATACATGTTAGTATGTGGTGGGATAGAGTCTGGGCTTGACCCTTTCGTGATTCCCTATATATAAGCATACCGATGTGGATATTACATGTGGAGTTAATGAGGTTAGGGTCTTTACCAAAAGAGGTTTTCAAATCATTATCAAGTCATTTTCAAATCATTATCATACCATTTCCAAATCATTTTCAAATACTAAACTATATGAACTCACCAACCATGTGTTGACTTGATCTTTTTGCATGACTTCTCAGGTGACGAACAGGTCAACAAAGGAGTTATTCCTTTCGTACTAGGACTTCAGATAGAAGGCTTAGCTTTTGGACCTGCATTATTTTTGAAGACATCATCATGCAAATTATTTTGTATATCTTGTGTAAATACAAGATAGAAATACATGATGTTAATGGTAGATTTACATTGTTAAATTATAAACAATACTGATGTAATTTAACTTTGTAATTCTATTATGTTTAGCATTTCTCATTTGTATCATGTGCAATGTAAACAATCTGATCATCACGATTATCACTCCCGATATCGCGCCCCGGGAACCTTCCGCCCAACGGTACAACCGATCCTATCCCGCCGGCTCGGGGTGTGACACTTAAGGACCTGAAATGGACACTAAATTGAAATGAAACGCATATGCTTATAAACACGAACACATATTAATTACAGATCGTTGAGTTTGTTTTGGATTTCACATACGCGAGCGCGCATACTATAAGAACACTGATTCGAAAGACTCAGGTGAGTTCTCATAACCTCCTTTTAAACCCATTTTGTTTTTAAACTCGGAGGTGGAACATGTATACCAGTTTAAATATTATTTTGATAACACATGGGTGACACCTGGATTATCAATATGATATTTATATTAATGGATTATTATTGATTATGGATTGAGATGGATTATTACTTATCCGTGAGACATTGATAGTTGAGTTGACTTAGGTCCTCCGCAATGATTGAGTTGCTGTTGGTGAGTTGACTAACGTCCTCCTTAGTGATTCCACTGTTGGTTGAGTTGACTACGGTCCTCCGCAGTGCATGAAGACACTTATAGGAATATCGTTGGTTGAGTTGACTAAGGTCCTCCGCGATGATTCCGCCGTTGATTGAGTTGACTGAGGTCCTCCGCGGTAACTTATATTGATATGATTATGATGATTGATGCTAATTGAATTGATGTGATTGGTTGAACTTATGTGGATAATTATTTGTGATTATTGTGTATGTGATTACTTGGATTGTTTGGATGTGGTGTTTGTTGGATTTTGGCAGTGTTGGATTATTTCGCAGGTGCACATGTGGATTCTCTCGGGGAAATTATAAACTTTCTTAAACCCATTTATGAACTTTCATAAACATTTTATAAACATTTTTAATACATAAAACTTATGATTTCTCACCAATTACTTCGTAGTTGACACTTGATTTTCTACATGTTTCAGGCAATGAAGAGAAGTAGGTAGAGCAGGATAGCTCTACATCTTTTGGGACATCATCACTTAGGTTCTTGGACTTAGCTAAAATAACTGAAATTCGGAAGACTAGAGTTTAGTTAGTTTAACTAAATCTTTTGTGTATTTAATGTAACTAGCCCATGATGAACATGATTTTTGATGTAATTAATTTGGTTGATTAATTGATATGTGATGATTTAATTAGATGCCCACGAGCTTATGAACAATCTACACATCCCTCGTGGCATCCCGACGTTTCCGCCATCGGTCGGGGTGTTACAGTTCTAACAGAGAAGATCTTGGACATGGTCGGGGGAAGAAGCCGGGGGTTCGGGAGAGGTCGAGGCAGTGACGAGCAAGCTCCACGAGATACAAGTAACAATAGGTGTTACAAGTGCAACGAACGTGGATATTATAAGTCGGAATGTCCTAGTTGGGAGGACAAGAACGAAAAGGTCAATTTTACTCAAGCGGACGAAAATCATATACCGTTACTTTAATGAATAATGGGTTATAAGATTGGGGGTGATTGTTGGACTACTCATGTAATTATTCATTAGTTGGAGGACTATTAGTAAATTTTATTTATTTGTTTTGTTTTTTCTTCAAGTAGGCAGAATTATTAGGTTAGTATTTGATTTAGATTGTGATTTGATTAGGGTATTGATTAGTTGTAGAACAAGGTTAGGTTTTATTATAAATAAGGGTCTAAAGAGTTATATTTTCTTGTACAAAAAATTAAGTTTAATAAGAGGAGTCGTGGGTTTTTTACAACAACTTGTGTTCTTGTTTTTTTTGTTCTTATTTTATGGGCTGATCAATTGAGTTTAGGATGCTACAACCTTCTTTATTGGCAGTCGATTCTATTAAAAAACCTGTCATAATGGTAGTTACCAACGAGAATCTGTCAGCAATGCTTCGTTGGAAATATGACCATGGTTATGTCATATTCGATGAAATATCTTTTAATATACTTGACAGTTTAACAAAAGATTATCAACAGATAGTCGTTTCAATTTTTTTTTACCCATAGATTAGCGACAAGTTGCTACTGGTGGACTACTGACATATAATCCTTTTATCAATAGATTTCACTTTCCTATCTCTTTTATACAATCCTTTTATTAGTAACACATCTTAAATATGTATATATATTTAACTTTTTTTAACTTGGTAAAACACATGCTTAAACATGTTAACGACTTATTTAAACCTGGTTGAACACATGTTAGTCTTTTTTTTTTTTGAGCAATTAAATATAGGGAAAACTCCATAGAAATGTAACCAACTTTTAAAAGTGTTCCAATTAAATCACTCAAACTTATTTTTGTCCCAATTAAGTCATTAAAGTTAGTTTTGGTGTTCTAATCATGTGTTTTTAACCTGCATAGCAGGTAAAACCTTTTAAGTGAATGTTAATTATTCAAAATAATTAAAAAAATCCCAAGCGTCATTCTAATCTTGTTCTGTGATCTCCCCCCAAAAAAATCCCGTCATCCTCCGAACCCCCAAAAATCCATCGATCGTCATCCTCCCCAAACATCCACCCCAAAGTCGCCGGACCTTATCTCGTTCACGGTCCTTAATGTCGTCGGACTCTATCTCGTTCACGATCGCCGGACTCTATATCGCTCACCATTCTCCTGATCAATCACGGTCGTCATACGGAGAATCTTCGTCGTTCGATGGATAATCATGCAAAGGAAGATGACCATTTTCCTATAGCAAACAAGCAGGTATGTTAGTGTGATAATCCTTATTTTGGTTCGTGTAGCAATCGGCATTTTTGGTTCGTGTAGCAATCGACCTTTTTTTCCTTTTTTCTTGTAGCAATCGAGCAATAATTAAAACCTTTTGTTCCTTAACTGATGCATTTTCTATATTAAATTGACTAGGTGGCTCTCAAAATATTTAAATGCAGTAGGCATTAATCTTACTAATTCATGATTAATAAAATTTTCTTTATCTTTTTATCCCTCAACAAAGGATATAAAGCACAAGGTGTCTACATTTTTCTTGATTCTTTTCTGATATTAGTGTGATGGTTTTTTTTTTTGTTGTTTGTCAGATGAATTTAGATGTTGAAGCTGCTAGTGTAAATGATCCCTTTCTGAATTTACTTTGTTTTAACGAAGATGTTGATGATGAAGTTGATATTAGTTCTGTTGAAGATTGGAGTGAAGGTGTAACATCTGTGCCGGAACCGTCACCGGAACAGTAATTTACACAGTAAAGTGCACAGTAACTCAGGTACACGTTACGTGAAACTATGTTGATACTATTTACACATGTGGCATAACATGAAACTATTATGCGATTGTCTGAAATCTGATTTAAAACCTTAGGGTTTAACGGTCAGAAACACATCAGACAACAATGAACAAGTACACATATGTTTGATTTGATGCTAATATGTATAAACGTATGTGAGGATAAACAGAACAAAACTATAACAGTTGTTGTTACAGAATGCTGAACCGACGAATTATTCGTATAGGTGACGATCTGTACGAATAGATCTGAAAGTTTAACGATCTGAAATGATGACTGGAAAGTAGAAAACAAAATCAGAAAGTGAAACGTACGATCGTGTTCGTACAGTAAGCGCTCTGTACGAAAACGCGCGTAAGTGACGTTTTCTGACGAAACGAAAACGATAAAAGTTACAAACGATCATAAATTCAAAGAAATAAGATATTTCTTATTTTACAATTTTGAAACTCATCATTTAATAAATTAAATAATATTGTTTTAAGAAATCGCGAACGAATTAATAAACGCGTAAAAATATTATAATTCGATATTTTAATTGTACGCAACGATATTTAATATAATTTCTAATAATATTTATAATTTTGTCATCCTAAAATAATTCTTTTATTTTGTTACGAAAAACGCACGTTTAATTTCCGGAAACGTAACGAAAGCGCAAACCGAGCGACAAAAACGAACCCGAACTCACTCGTGGTATAAATACCAAGAATGAGTCCCATTTTCTTATTTTTCACCTCATCTTCCTCCTCAAAAACCTCATTCCCGGTTTTGAGAAAAACCCACCATTTTTAAACCTTTAAACCTTCATAACTTCTTCATTTCTCCATTAAATCACTCCATTCTTGAACCTACTTGAAGCTCTCAACCTCTACTACACGAAAGTACAACCGATCTGGAACGAAAACCACTAAGTGCAAGGTAATCTGTGATGAAAACCCACGAAAATTAGGGTTTTCGGACCCTTTGTTGTGCCATTAACCTCAACCGGCCAACCTTCATCTAACCATGCAAACCACGACCACTAGGACCAACCTTAGAGTCCATTATCTTCGAAACTACCACAGAGCCTGGAAATGGAGACAAGTGGGAACCCGATCTGTTGCGGTCGAATGAGGACCAGGGCCGGCCGAAGGGCCTAAGGCCGAATGGCCTCATTCTCCGGTTGTCACACCTTCGCCACCTCCTATTCGTCGGCCACCCATTCGTCGGTTACCACTCATTCGATCATCACCACCCAGTCGCCCATGTGTTTCATTCGACTGGTACCTATTCGCCGGTTTCTTCATTCGCCGGCCACCTCCTCCATTCGGCAGTCACCACTGAACCACCTTCCTTCGCCACTCTTCTTTCGCAGACCAGCACCCTTCGTGAATATCACGCAGTCAAATGGTTTGGTTGAACCACCCTATAACCATACGATTATCATTATTCTCAAGGACACCAACCATGAACACATTAATTTGTCAAAGTTGTTGCTGGAAACCCTAGTCGACCAAGGACATAAAACAAAACAGAAAACCCTCTTGGCCCAGTAGCATTTTCTTTCGGCCCATATCATCATAGGCACACTGGATTGGCCCAATTCGGCCCAGTCATACTGTATCGGCCCAACAATAACCCCTTTGGCCCACAGGAAGGTATACGGCCCAATTGCTTCTTAACCGGCCCACATGGCCCATGTGGCCTAACTCCCTGGTTCAAGTTCATACACATACACTTTGGCCCACCCTCGCATTCGGTCCAAACGGATGAGGCCCGGTTTGGCCCAAGGACTATTTCTATGAAGACCCATGATAAAATATATTAGGCCCAACAAAATGAGTCCAAGGCCCATATAATTCGGCCCAAGGCCAAATGCTTGGCCATGATGGTTTATTAGCCCAACAATTGGACCACACAATTATTAAGGTCCATAATCCTTGGTCTAAACCCACTAAATGTATTCGGCCCAATTGATTGTTCGGGCCCACATCACCAAAGAAATTAACAGATTTATTAAGATCAAGGGTTAACATATATGGGGAAGTTTTAAAAACTAACATTTCAAAGGTGAAAATGACTTGGTTAAGTAAACCATGTAAAAGTCTAAAATATTTTATTCTTGAATATGATAACAAGTGGTGTCAATGTGTTAATACAAATGGATCAATGATAGTACCTAGCAATGTTACAAGATGTTAAAGGTCATTAACTTTTAAGTTAAAACTTAAATCTTTATGACTAGAACCTTTAATATTATGATAGTGAATCAAGTTGAGCCTAAAATCAATGAGAAAGTATATTAATCTTAACTTACTTGAATTAAGTGATACTAAAAATCCACACAAGCAAACGAGGCCGAATCATGACCGAGTCTTACGCGTGTTAGCCAAAGTCATGGCTAACACTTACACACACACAAATCATTTATAAACTTATACTTACAAATTCAAACAACATGAAATCATATACAGGATCGTGAAAACAATATCAGTTACAACAAAGAGCGCGTGCATTCTTGTTTGAGACTAAGTCAACTACCACAACTACAAGGTGAGTTCATTTGTCCCTTTTTAAACATATTTGTTTTACCTCGGGACTGAGAAGCATGATATACATTTTAAACAAATATTGAAATGTTTTAAATAAATGCTTTTATAATTATTCGCGATGTTTAAACTTTATGCTTGACGCTTATGCAATAAACTTGATGCTTAAACTTTCTCTAGGCTTAAACTATACGCTCGATGATGGTGCTATAAACTTTACTCTTAGACTTCAGACTAAATGCTTATGCTATAAGCTAGATGCTCAAACTGTACGCTTGATGCTTATGCTATGAAATTATATGCTTAGACTACATATTCAATGCTTAGGCTTTGAAACACTTACACTAAACGCTAATACTTGATACAATCGTTTCAAAACTAATACTATAAGTTCATATTCTAAATGCTAATTCTTTAAACAATTATTTTGAAAGCTAAGATCTTATACTCTGAATCTAGATGTTAATTTGTTTTACACTTATATTTATGTGGTTAAACTTAAAACGAAAACTTATAAGCTTAGAAAGACTTACTCGCTCAAAAGGCTATGAAGACTTATATGCGTAAAATACTTAAAACACTTGAATGCTTGATATACTTGAAAGGCTTGAAAACACTTGAATGCTTGATATACTTGGAAGGCTTGAAAACACATGAATGCTTGATACACTTGACATGCTTGGGAAAAACATGAATGCTTGATATACTTGATATGCTTGGAAAACATGTATGCTTGATATACTTGATATGCTTGGAATGCTCAGACAGCAGACTGATTGACCGCCGCGTCTTGACATTGGTCAAGCCCTACTAGTCATCAGTAAAACTATGTGGATGCTTTAAACTTGTATGCTTAAGCTATAGGACATTGTAGGACAGACTGTTGACCGCCGCGTGTTGACATAGGTGTCAACCCCTACTAGTCATCAGTGTTCCTCTTTGTCGGACATCGTAAGACCGACTGTTGACCGCCGCGTCTTGACATTGGTCAAGCCCTACTAGTCATCAGTGCTCTTCGTTGTCAGAATCATGTAAGACAGACTGAGTGACCGCCGAGCCTTGACAGTGGTCAAGCCCTACTAGTCATTCAGCGTCCTTCTTGATTTATTCATCAGGGCCGTTATGGATGGATGCTAAATTCCCTAGGGTATTAAGCTGTCCATAATGGTGCCTCTCAAACTTGATACTCATATACTACTTTGTGCAGGTGGAATGTTAGGTAAGACGCTTAATTATCATTAACAGCAATGTCCTATGCGACTTAGTATGTGGTGGGACGTCGTCTGGGCGGGTCGTAGGCTTGACCCAGGGGTATGCCCTATATATAAGCATACCGAGTTGGATGATACAGGTGGTGTTAATGAGATTAGGGTTGTTACCTAGGGGATACATGAATGCTTTTGGGGGATTATCATAAACTTCTAAACACGATGCTTGTTAAACTCATATTGAAGCTAATACATACAAATAAAATAGACTTGTAAACTTTGAATAAATAAACAAAAGCTATTTTTCACATGCTAAAACTACATGAACTCACCAACCATTGTGTTGACCCTGTTTTCTTACATGCTTTCTCAGGTGACGTACAGGAATAGACTAAGACTTCAGGATTGCATGCTAAGCATCCCAACTAGAGAACCTAGCAGACTTTTGGAAAGCACACCTTTTATAGTGATACGAATCTCTTTTGATATCTTGTACAGATACAAGATAGAAACATTTGATTCTTTTGGTTAGGATTACTTAGTTAAATTATCAAACAGTGACATTGTAATTTAACTTTGTAATCCTATTTAAATGCTTTATTGTGCTTTAGTTATTCTTAACATTGATGCTATGTAAACAATCTGATCTAACCGATTATCACTCACGATATCGCGCCCCGGGAATCTTCCGCCCGACGGGGACTCCGATCCAACCCCGCCGGCCCGGGGTAGGGGTGTGTTTTTTACCCGAACCCGAAGAACTAACCCGAAAAACTCCTACCCGAACCCGAAAAACCCGAACCCGAAAATACCCAACCCGAAAAAGCCTATTACCCGAACCCGAAAACTTAGAATGGTTCGGTCCTTGGGTACCCACGAGATTTGTTCGGGTAAACCCGAATAACCCGAACTAGGATTCTAAGGGGCGATAACATTTTTTGATTTTCAAATCCTTTATATGTTTTGACATTATTGAAGAAATGTATGTTTTGGTTTAACACGTTTTTGTTATGTTATGGTTAAACATTTGAAATTTTTAAGGAAATGTATATTTTGGTTAAACATGTTTTAATTTTATTTGTTTAAAAAATAATATATTAGTTTTTCAAGTATTACCCGAGAACCGTTTAACCCAACCCGATTAAACCCGAGAACCGAAACCCGAGAACCAATTAAACCGAAGTTAAATGGTTCGGTTCTCGGTTCCAATTTCATATTACAAAACCCGAATAACCCGACCCGAGCAACCCGAAACCCGAGGAACCAACCCGAACGACACCCCTAGCCCGGGGTGTGACAGAAGGTGAGCAAGATTATGAGAAGTATGTTGAGGATGAAGATTATGAGGATGAAGGTGTTTTGTATCCTTGTTATGATCCTAATATGAATTGGAAATTGGCAAAGCCCATGGAAGCAATGAAATTTGAGACTTCTGCACAACTAAAAGGCATGTTGATTGATTATGGTGTTGCAAATGGATACCAGTTAGTGTTCACAGTAAATGACCATAATAGGTTGTTAGTAAGATGTTGGACAGGAGAAACAGATGAAACAGAAGTTGATGGGACAGGAAAAAAAAAGTATGGAAGTGTCCGTTTAGGCTTTGGGCTTCTAAAGTGTCAGGTGAGGCATCTTTTCAAATAAAAACTCTAAATGATCAACATACATGCTCAAGACAACTTTTTTTAGGTTCTCTTGTTACTTATGTTTGGCTAGCAAAACGGTATTTTAAATTTTTGTTAGTTTGTTATTATTTTTTTCTAAACTAATTGGTTGATTGTTTTGGTTAATTGTATAGGAATTATAATGTTGTTCCTAGTGGTGCAAATATATTTGAAGTGAGGAGTGAAAAAAGTGCATACGTAGTGAACATTGAGGAACAAACTTGCACTTGTGGATCATGGCAATTGTCAGGCATACCGTGTGCTCATACAATAGCAGCCTTAGGATTCATCAACAAAGACCCAGAAACGTATGTCAGTAATTGGTTTAAAAAAGATATGTTTACGAAAGCATATACGCATTGTATTATGAAGCCAGGTACCAAGATTTACAGTTAAATATGGTTAATGAATTCTAACAGAATAACAATTCGAGAAATTGAGTTTTTATTATTGAAAGCTCTATCTATTACAAGATCTGACTTCCAATTTATACTAACACAACAACTTTCACTTATTACAAAATACACCCTACACTTATTTGGAATTACAAGAATAACAACAAACTTTCAACAGACTCCCCCTAATTCCAAATTCCTTCTGCAAGTTCTTCAACACCAAGCAAAAACCTCATCTCAGAAAACTTAACCCATGCCAAAGCCTTCGTCAACACATCAGCACGCTGCATACTTCCAGAAATAAAATCAACTCGAATTTGATTTGCTTCTATACATTCTCTAATATAGTGATACCTCGTATTAATGTGTTTAGATCTACCATGAAAAACAGGATTTTTCATTAACGCGATAGCTGACTTATTATCTACAAAAAGAGTCACAATATCCTGCCTTAGACCAGTTAATTCTTCAAGTAAACCATGTAACCAAATGGCTTGACACGCAGCAGAAGTAGCAGCCATAAATTCTGCCTCACAACTCGATAAAGCAACCGTTTATTGTTTCTGTGATTGCCAAGAAACTGCAGAACCATTATAATAAAAGATATTCCCAGAAGTACTTCTTCCATCATTTGTATCTGTCAAATGATTACTATCACTGTAGCCCACAAGACTACCTCCACCATCTCTTTTATATGAAATGCCAAAATGAATTGTTCCTCTGATATACCTAATCAGATGCTTAACAGCCTTAAAATGTACCACCTTAGGACTTTGCATAAAACGACTTATGTACCCAACTGCAAAACTAATATCCGGCCTGGTTTGTGTCAAATATCTTAATGACCCCACCAACCTTCTAAACTCAGTTGGATCTACATCAGCACTTCCTTCATCCTTATACAAATTTAAACCAGGTTCCATAGGTACCCTAGTATCATTACTTTCCTCCATACCTGCCAATTTCATCAACTTCTTAGCATAAGCAGACTGTTTGATCAGAATTCCTTCATCATTCTGCATCACTTCAATTCCCAAGTAATAACATAAGAATCCTAAATCTGTCATTTCAAACTTTTGCTTCAGCTGCTTCTTTAACTCATCAATTTCATGCTTATCACAACCAGTTATCAGTAAATCGTCCACATATACACCAATAATCAAATGTAAGCCATCCCCATTCTTTACATAAACAACTTGTTCTCTTTGACATCTCTTAAAACCCAAACCTTTCAAGACTTCATCTAGTCTCAAATTCCAGGCCCTTGGTGCCTGCCTAAGACCATATAAAGCCTTAGACAGTTTATAAACCTGTTTTTCAGCCCCCTTTTTTACATACCCCTCTGGCTGCCTTACATATACATCTTCCTTCAGTTCACCATGAAGGAACGCAGCTTTCACATCAAGGTGATACACCTTCCATCCCATTTGAGCAGACAACGCAAGAATCAACCTTATTGTCTCTATTCTAGCGACTGCTGCAAAAGCCTCTTCAAAATCTATACCAAACTTCTGAACATACCCCTTAGCAACTAATCTTGCTTTATATTTTGTAATATTCCCCATAGTATCTCTTTTCAGCTTATACACCCATTTTAACCCAATGGGATTACACTTTAATGGAGGATCAGTTAAAAACCAGGTCTTATTTCGCTCAATAGCATGAATTTCTTCATCCATTGCAAGTCTCCATTTTTCTTCCAAAACTGCTTCAGTGTAGGACATTGGCTCTCCTTCTTGTGCTAGTAACAACTCAACACATTCAGCTTCATGTCTATCTGTATTATGTTGAATCCTTCCATCAAGAACATAATCATTAAGTCTAGTTGGTAAAACTGACATTCTACCAGACCTTCTTACACCAACAACAGCATTTTCTCCCTGTAATGGATTTTCTTGCACTACAACTTCACTTGAACCATTCACAAAACTTGAGCTACTTTCTTCAACATAAAAGTCAGTCAAGTTATTTCCATTCATTTCTTCTCCCTTCAAAAAATCTGACCAATCCCACTTCCTTCCTTCTTCAAAATGTACATCTCTACTTACTACAATTTTCCTTTTGCTCACATCCAGCATCCTACGAGCTTTAGTCCCAGCCTCAACCCCCAGATACACCATTGGTTTACTTCTATCATCCAGCTTCTTTAGGCTTGACTGAATTACATTTACATGACCTACACACCCAAAAACTTTAAGATGTGCTAGTTAGGCTTTCTCCCCTTCAAAGCTTCATAAGGAGTGCAATCACTAAGTGACTTAGTATAGCATCTGTTTAAAAGATAAACAGAATGCCTTACTCCTTCAGCCCACAAACTTTGAGGAACACACATAGCCTTTAATAAACTCCTTGTCATGTTTAAGACTGATCTATTCCTTCTTTCAACAGACCCATTTTGTTGAGGAGAGTAAGGTGCAGTTAGCAGCCTATTAATCCCTTCCTTTTCACAAAACAAATTAAACTCGTGAGAAGTAAACTCCCCCCCACGATCAGATCTTAAGGACTTAATTTTAAATCCAAATTCACTTTCAACTTTGCATTTAAATTGTGTAAAGAGTTCAAAGGCCTGATCCTTACTTTTCAACAAATAAACCCACATATATCTGGTTTTATCATCAACTAGCAACATAAAGTACTTATTACCAGCTTGAGTTGCAGGCTGTATTGGACCACATAAATCCATTGAAATGAGTTGTAATGGAGCTTCTGCCCTATACTCAGACCTTTTGGGGAATGACTGTCTCGCATGTTTTCCGGCCAAGCAGGCTTCACATATCTGCGACGGGTGATCCACCACTGGCATTCCATGCACCATTTGCTTTCCTCTCATTCTTTTTAATGCATCAAAATTCAAGTGTCCCAGGCGACCATGCCACAGCCAAGAGTTTGACCTCACCACCTCTGTTTGAAAGCACATAGGTAACCCAACATTTACATTTACTTTGTACAATCTGTTAGGTGATCTTTCAACTTTCATCAGCAGTTTACCACTGTTCTCAAACAACCACAGGTATTCGTCCTTCATTCTTACTTCACACCCTCCTTCAGTAATCTGACCCAAACTTATCAAATTACTCTTGAGTTGAGGTATGAAATAAACATTAGTCAGAACTCTTTGTTCTTCATTCTTACATTGTAACACTACTGAACCTCTTCCTTCAATTTTACACAAGAACCATCTCCAAACTTCACTGTTCCAGTCACCTTCTTGTCTAGCTTTGAAAAAACCGATTTATCTCCTGACATGTGATTTGATGCTCCATTATCAAGATACCACATACTCCTTTCAGAGATATCGGCTTGATACAAAACCGGTTCGATTCTTGTCTCATTCAAGAAGACCAACTCTTTCTGGTCACTTTCTTGTTTACTCTTTGTTTCTTCCTCCTGTTCATCAGAAGCGATCATTAACAAAGCAGGTTCAACATCCACTGCCTCGGCATAGTTCGACTCTGATTCTTTATTCTTTGTTGGACAATCAGATGCAAAGTGCCCATAAGCATCGCACTTGAAGCACTTGAACTTAGGTAGGTCCTTCGGTTGTTTCTTTATTTTGCTATTCTTTCCTTTTCCAATAGCTTGACTCTTGTTCTTGACCCCGCTTCGACTGTTTTGATCACATTTCCCTTTCAATCGACTCTGAGGCTCATTTTCTTTATGCTTTGATTGCCATTCTGAATATGTCATCAACAACTGATCATTCTTGGGCTGATTTACCTTCACTTTTAAACCAGTTCTTTCTTCGAACGCCTTCAAACGACCGATAGCCTCTTGAAGTAACATCGTATCTAAATCTACAAATTGTTCTATTGAAGCAACAATTTGTATGAATTTGTCAGGTAGTGCATCAAGAAACTTACGAACCAGCATAGCCTCATCATAGGGTTGTCCAAGATCGCTTGCTTTGGACGAAATAGCACTTAATTTCCCAGCGAATTCATCTATGGTTTCATCGTCATTCATTCGTAGGGTTTCGAATTCATTCCTCAAGGTCTGTAATCGAGCTTTCTTGACTCTATCGATCCCAACAAATCTGGATTTGAGCGCAATCCAAATTTCTTTTGCCGTGTTGTATTTCGCCACCTGCAACACCATATCCTCCGGCATTGCTTGATACAAGTACGCAATTGCAGTGTTGTTTTTCTTCACATCGACAGTGGATCCTTCTGGATACTCTATGACCTCCCATAGGCCATGCACATTGAAGATCGCCTTCAATCGCACCGCCCAAATCGTGTAATTCGTCGCTGTAAGAATCGGACACTGCAAGGTGATCGATGCATTCTCTCTCACAGTTACCACTTGATTTCCACCTTGTCCTTGAGTCGCCATCTTCAATCTTCGCGTATCGTAGATTCAGATCCAATCCTTCGGATCAATCGGCGAGCTAGATCACAACTGACCTTCGCTCTGATACCAATTGAAGCCAGGTACCAAGATTTACAATTAAAGATGGTTAATGAATTCTAACAGAATAACAATTCGAGAAATTGAGTTTTTATTATTGAAAGCTCTATCTATTACAAGATCTGACTTCCAATTTATACTAACACAACAACTTTCACTTATTACAAAATACACCCTACACTTATTTGGAATTACAAGAATAACAACAAACTTTCAACATATTAAACCATTGAAGGGAAGTATCTATTGGCCAAAAACGAATGATATCAAACCTCTACCTCTAAAAGAAAGGCGAATGCCTGGTAGACCAAAAGTTAAAAGGAAAAGAAACCCTTTAGAGAAAGAAAAGAAGAACACAAAGGTTAGAATTGGACGAAAAATGACATGTCAAAATTGTCAAGGAATCGGGCACAATATCAAATCTTGCAAGAACGAGAAAAAAGACCCACAACCAAAAGAACCGAGGCCAAAAGGCAGACGTAAAAGGGCCTCTTCAAATGAGATTGTTGGCTAGTTTGAATTTTTTGTTGATTCGTATCAACAGTTTTTTTTGATGTTCTGATATTAATGTTTGGAAACAATTTTTATTACGATTTTGGCTTAGAATTTCATATTGTTCGTTGCTTTTGTGTAATAGATGATATTGATATTTGTTTTGATGATGTTATGATGATGAAGTTGGTGTTGGATATATTCTTCGTACATCCTTTTTTTTTATTATTGTTTTTATTTTGATGATATGATGAAACTTCAACATTTATTACTGTTATGTTTGAAAGACTCCAAAAATTTTATTAGATTTTAAAATTTAATATTAATTTAAATAAATAATTATTTATATAACTTAGTCATTTTCAGAAAATTTTATTAGATTTAAAATTTAAATTTAAGTCAGTAATTTTTAGAAAATTTTATTAATATTAAAATTACTATTAAGTAAAATTAATATTAAGTAAAATAAATAATTATTTATATAAGTTAGTCATTTTTAGAAAAAAATTATTCACTTAAAGGTTTTACTTGCTCTGCAGGTTAAAAACACATGATTAGAACACCAAAACTAACTTTAATGACTTAATTGGGACAAAAATAAGTTTGAATGATTTAATTGGAACACTTTTAAAAGTTGGTTACATTTCTATGGAGTTTTCCCTTAAATATAATCCTCCAATAAATTCATAAATTACATATATACCCGCCTTAAAAAATAAATCATATATATCCCCTAATCTAACTTTTAAATCACACATATCTCCTTACTTAAAGTTTTAAATTACGCATATCATTTTATCAAGAAAATGGAAATTCTAAAAGAAGAGATATATGTAATTAAACTTTGGACTTGATTATATATGTAATTAGAGTTGTAAATAGATGGATATATGTTTAATGTATTAAAATGACTAAATATGTCATTTTATCATGTTCTTAAACAAGGATTATCACGTGTAACCTATTTTTTAAAAAGTTTGTGTTTCTATTTGGACAAAAATGACATGATTAATTATCATAATGTATTTAACACATATTGTATTCGTGTCTTATATCAACGCAATGGTTGGTATGCAACACTTATAGTAAATCACCTGCGTATATCAAAGTCTACTACGTTAGACATGACCTTTATATGTAATTACAAAATGCGTACTTACACTATGATATTAATATATGTTTAAGAAATTCCACCACGTGAAAGCAAAATTATCTATAACTATTAAAATTATATTATATATATACTTAAAAATAGCTGAATTTTTCTTTGCAGCCATGTTCAATATATGTATTTTGTTATATAGGTTTTAAAACAAATGTGAGGTTAGTGACCGGAGTTGGTAAATTTGTTTTTGTGGATATCAAGGGTTCGATTCCCTCCTCTTTTTATTTACAAATTTTTTTTTACCATCTTTAAAATGTTATTTTTTCGTATTGTGACGTGATTTTAACAATTAGGTTTTGATATAAATATTAATTAAAATCGAGTTTGTCTATGTTTTCATACGGGTTAACTACGGTATATTTTCGTTTTAAATATGTTTTTAGGTTTCGTAATTTTAATTATTACAATGACATGATATTTTACCTACATTTCGATTGTAATCATTTTTCTTAGATTTTTTTAAAACTGCGTAACTTATTCATCATTTTCGAGTATAACTTAGCTCGTGCTTTTCAAAGTTTAGATTTTATCTCCAATATTATATATGATCTGATTTTTCACAATAATTATTCTCCTTCTATATTTCCAAATTTTTTTGTTCACTTTTAAAATATAATCTTCCTGTGTACTCTAAGCTAATTTTGCGATGTGTTTTTCATAATTACTTTAAAAATAATATTTCCATATACTCTAAGTTAATGTTAGGACGTTTTTTTAATAATTGAGTTTCGGTATAAATATTAATCAAAATCAAGTTCGCCTATGTTTCCGGTCGCTCTACTACAATATATTCTTACTCTTTTATAAATACGCTTTCACATTCCGTAATTTTAATTTTTACAATTATTATTTCAGCTACATATTGGTTGTTTTATTTTTATAATAGTTTTTAGAACGACGCAACTTATTCATCATTTTTAGTATATCTTTGCGACGCATGTTTAAATGTACAGAGTATATCTCCTATATTATATACGATCTTATTTTTCACAATAATTTTCCTTTGTAAATTTTTAAAAATATATAGAATCTTGAGTTATATCAATTGACGGTGACATGTTGTTCGTGAGAAACAACACCAAGACCGACACCAACTATTTTGATTTTTCTTATATTTTTCTATTAATATTATCTTAATTCATATAATGTATGCAACGTTTAAGACACACTAATGTTGTATATCTACGTTTTAATTATATATATTGATATTCAGATCCGAGTCGTTACGACTTTATACGTCTCTTTAATGTACTCAGGACACAACATGTGTAATGAAAATCGTAAACATGGTGCATCACATGATTTCACTTTTGATTTTTCTTATATTTTTTCGTATCAATATTTTCTTAATTCATAAAACGCAACGTATAAGACACAATAATGTGGTCTACTTACGTTTTAATTATATATATATATATATATATATATAGGGACTTATTCTATTAAGAACCATTAAATATCAAAGAACCATAAGAACTAATTTTGTACCACATATTTTAAGGGGTATAATAGTAATTTCCTTTTAAAATAGTGGAAGTTACTTTTATACCCTTCTAAATTTGTGGTTAAAATTGGTTCTTTTAGTTCTCAAGTTTAAAAAGTTCTCATTTGAACATCCCCTATATATATATATATATATATATATATATATATATATATATATATATATATATATATAGGGAGAGGTTCAAATGTTAACCCTCCCTTATAGCGTTAACCGCTTAACCCTAGCGTTTTTGCCCGAATCTTAAAATTTTTTTTTTCATGGCTTTTATTATGTAAAAATAGGGAGGGTTTCTTTTTTGTGTTTTTTGCTAATTCATCACCGTTTAGAAGTTATTGTAAGTGTAAGTTACTTACACTTACTTACATTTACTGCATCAGATACGGAAATGTAAGTAAGTGTAAGTAACTTACACTTACAATAACTTCTAAATGGTGATGAATTAGCAAAAACACAAAAAAGAAACCCCCCTTATTTTTGCAAAATAAAAACCATGAAAAAAAAAATTTAAGATTCGGGCAAAAAACGCTAGGGTTAAGCGGTTAACGCTATAAGGGAGGGTTAACAAAGGAACCATCCCCTATATATATATATATATATATATATTGATATCCAGATCCGAGTCGCTGCGAATTTATACATCTCTTTTATGTACACATGACATAACATACGTAATGGAATTCGTAAAAATGTTGCACCACGAGATTTCGCTTTTGATTTCTCTTATATTTTTTCATATTAATATTTTCTTAATTCATATAACGTAACGTATATATAAGACACAATAATGTTTTCTATCTACGTTTTAATTTTCATAACCGATCAGACGTGACTCCATATGTTCCTTTTAATCGTATGAACACGTTGCAACGCAATAATCTTAATCGTATCACCCACCGCAACGCGTGGGTAACTTTTTTAGTTTCACTTATTTATAATATTTCTACCACGTCATTTTTTCTATACTTTTAGCAATTAACTTGCATATATATTATGTTTCACTTAAATGTAATGATGTTCACTAGCTGTGAATTTTTCAGAAGATTGGACGATGCCAATGTGATTGCTAGTACATTTAGGATTGTTCTCGTATGATAATTCTTGTGTCGTACATTTTGTGTCACACGTTATGTTGCTTTACATTTGCCAGTATATTGTTATCTTTTCGACTATATGCTACGTTTTAACCCTCTCTTGCAATCATTAAGTATACATGCAGCGAGTGTAAAAATATAATATTATCAATCTCAATTTAATAATACAAGATGATATTGTCAATTGAAAACATTGCTATTGTAGAGGAAAAACAAAATTTCTTCTGGATAATTTGAAAATGGAGTAACTTTGTATAAATGTAACCAACTTTCAGCTTTGTTTCAATTAGGTCACTCATACTTTTTTTTTGTTCCGACTAAGTCACTCATACTTTATTTTGTTCCGATTAAGTCACTCATACTTTATTTTTGTTCCGATTAGGTCACTGTACTTTTAATTTTGTTTCAATTAGGTCACTCATACGAGTGACTTAATCGGAACAAAAAAAAAAGTATGAGTGACTTAATGAGAACAAAAAAAAAAGTACGAGTGACTTAATCGGAACAAAAAAGTATGTGCGACTTAATCGGAACAAAAAAATATGAGTGACATAAGTGGAACAAAGCTGAAAGGTGGTTACATTTGTATGACGTTTTCCCTTTGAAAATTTGGTTATTTAAAAAATATTTTATCTAATAAAATTCATTCTTACTAAAAACAACTATGTTATTAAAAGTGAATTTTAATGAACTAGAACGATCGATGGAATGGAATTTTAAGATATGCAGGGTTTTCAGAAACTGCTAGGATGCAGTTTTAGATTTCTTTTATAATTAGCACAAAATTAATACAACGAATTTATCTCAAAATTCACGAAATTATTTTTCTAATTTTTTTTTTCACAAACAATGATACTTCCGGACCCCTGCCAAGGGGGCATTGCCTTCTTGAAATATTTGTTTGATTATAAAAACTCAAACAATCACACATAACATATCCAACTTCTTTAATGAACTTTATGATTTATGTTGATCAAAAAAATCAAATCACTTAATTACATTAAAATATCTGACAACTTTAACTAAAGAAAATTAAGTCAATGTGAGAGTAACCCACTTAATAAAGGTATCGTCTCTTAGAAGGAATGTTTTGGGTTGAAATCTAGTCAATAAGTTTATTAGAGGGTAGTTTTAGTAATAGGATAATTTTGTCATTCTAGATAATACTAAAGAAAATTAATGAATGTGATTAATGAAAAGGAGTAAAAATGTGATAGAAATCTATCTATTCTAATAAACAAAAATGTTTATTTGTCACTTGTCACATTCTAAAGCCATAATGCCACTTGTCAAATTTTTATGCACTTATTTTATTATCTCTTATTAAATACATTATATTATCTCTCCTATTAAATAAATTATATTTTCTATCTTATTAAATAATTATAATAATAATAATAACTAATGATATTATTTTTATTTTGCAAATTTAAAAATAGTTTTTATATATTTAAATCGAATCATTTTATTATAAAATATATTTTAAAAAGTTTATAAAATATATTTTTTCATAAATATCAAATTTTTAAAAAATAAGAAATATTTCAATTTGTTATTTTTACAAAATAATAGTTTTACAAAAAAAAATTCTTAAAAAAATTATTTCAAAAAAATAAAATATAAGCAGAAAGATATGTAAATGATGATAAAAGTTCCAGTTTTTTTTGTCTTGTATGTTTAACGGTAATTTCAAATTATGTTTTTTAACTTTAATAATTACAAAAATATTACATTATCATCTTACTTTAAAATAGTTAGTTTTTGATAGAAAATTAACTAATTAGATTTCTAACTTTAGTTAGTTCAAATATCTCACAAGTCAAGAATGTTAAAGATATTACTATTGTTATTAAAAATTTTGATTATTGTTTTATTATCTAAAGTAATTATTAATACATAATTTAATCATTTTATATAAAAATATCATCATTTATTATTTTTAAATTTTTATTATTAATTTTTTAATATTTTATATTCAATCCGTGTGTTCACACGGGTAATAGACTAGTACAATGAATAGAAATAAATGACAAATATACTCTTTCAAAGGATGCACTGACTGAAATATATACTTTTGGTATATTATTTAAAACCTTCCACGTTAAATAACTCATTAACTTTCTCCATTAAACTTTCCAAACGCTTTAGTCAGAATTTCTTCGAATATGTCCTTGAATTTATTCTAGGTGTGAGTAAACCTCAAATTAGAGAAGAATATGGTCCTTGGGTTTCTTTTGTTGGAATAATGTTTCTAATTGGTAAGGTGCCATTTTACATTGAAAAATCATACAATTACCTCATGGGGAATTAACCGCACCCACAAATTAATGATATAAATACTACTGTTGCTTTGGCTTTTCTCACGTTAGTGACATAATTCTATGTAGGTCTTAATGTCATTATCCTATTGCAATAATTCTTGCTAAGTTTAGTGATAACCCTTGACTTCAATTATATGAGGTTTTTGGTTACAATCTCGCCTATAACAAAATATTGCTCTGGGTTAAGCCAAAGTTTTTTCCTAGTTATGGAAAGACAGGTTAGTCAGGTCATCACGCTCTATTATTCGGACAGAACGGTGATCTATATGTCAAGATGATCTGGTTGGCCAGGTATTTGCTGTTCAAAAAAATTAAAAACAAAAACAATTTTTTTTTTTTTAAGACGCATTGTATTTATGATGAGCCAAGAAAGGAGGAACAAAACCGACCAGCAACTGGTCAAACTAGCTTAAATGCATGTTTACAAAGGACCTTCCTTCTTCCATCAAATCCATCCAAGTTCCTACCACGACAAAGACAACATGAAAAGAGTTGTCATAATAATTTTAAAAGTACAAATAACCCCACCCACCCCCAAAACACCTGATTCATCATATATCTATCAATTAAATCTTATAAAAATTCAATTTTGTCGTTCATTTCATGCGAAAAAAGGAGACTAATTGGTCTCTCAGCCAGGCATGCTTCACAATTCTCTTGATGAGATTAAATATAGAAATAAAAATGTCATATAAAACTTAAATGAAGGTCACATCATGAACTTTACATTCATTAAATAAAATAAAGTTTCCTTGAACACATATATGGTACATGTAGGTTCATAATATATAGTTAATACAAACGTGTAATTGAAGTCGCAACCAACTAATTAATTGATACTTAAAGTCACAATAATCATTTATATGCATAAACCAAAGGGCTTCTAGCCTAGTGATAGCTCCTTGACTTCTCTTATGAGAGGTCTTGGATTGAAGTCTCACATATAGCAAATATTGCTCTGGGATGAGCCAGGGGGTTTTCCTAGTTGTAGGTTTCCTCCTGGACCGGTGGGTTAGGTCACCACGCTTTGTTATTCGGGTGGAAGAGTGATTTATTTGTCAGGATGATCCCGTGTGACCGGGCGTTTGCTGTTAAAAAAAAATCATTTATATGCACAAGCAAGACAAACCCCTCCCCCACCTAAAACTAGGTTTTCAATTAAAAAAGATCTAAAAAACATTTCTTGCCAAGTATAGGGTTTGTATTTTGGAATGATTCTAGATAACTAGACCTTACAATCTTGATCTAAAGTAAGATAAATGAGTTGGTTTTGCTGAACAATTATCGTATTTTTTATTGAAACTGATATCAATTAATATAAAATGGGTTGAGATGAGTAATACCTTAATAAAATACGGGTTAAGATATGTAACATAAAATTATAAGAATATAATAGATTAAAAAATGTAAGAATTATTAATTATATATTTGATTATAAAATTACCAAAGATTATGCAAATAAACAATTTGTTTACTTGCAAAACATTTTTTAACTTGAATATAATTGATATTTTCTTAAAAACGACTCATTTATACCTAAACTGATTTTGTTTAAAACACATCTTAACCTGCACTCATCCTGACCCGAACGTGTTCTGACTCCTTACACGACTCGACTCGACCGTCTGTTTTGCCAGTTTATATATTACCTTTTCTAAATGTGTATATTCATTATCAAATTAAAATGTTTTGATATTAATTTTGAAATCTTCAATCGGGTACTTTAGAAACTAAACAAAATGATTTTACGTTTTCCATTATGAAAAATGTGTAACTTATATAAACCAAATACTTCTGTTTTATAGTTGTGGACCGTCACATCATTTAGCAGAAACAGCACAAAACTTCGTACGTTTGGCGGTTGAATGGATCCTTTGTGTTGTTTAAGATGAGAATAACCACGGAAAACCGTCACGTAACTATTGTAACTATGGGAAACTACTGTAATTATCGCAAACCGCAGTCACCGTTGGAAACCATCATGTAACCATTTCAACCGTTTATTTTAAGGGGTTTAGATCTTGTTACAAGATGATCAAACAAAATCAATCTTGACGTTAGTTACAAAAACCGAATTCTATGTATAATTAGAATTTAAAAAAGGTGTTATTGACTTTGGATAGAAGCATAAAAAAAGAATATATTCCTGAGCCATCGGTCTCTTATGAAGCAGTATTTTTACTACATTAAGGTAGAATTAATGTTTGTTTTCATCTCCCACAAACCTCGCAAAGTGAGATTTAACTAGTTTGTGTCGTTGTTGCATTTACCTTGTTCCATTGTAATTACCATTTGTTTTGTAACTAGGATTTAGGACCCGCGCGTTGCGTCGGGTCCGATATACTAAACCAATACATCTATAGCACAATGTCCAAGATAAACACAAAAAACTAACTTGCTACCTTCAGAATCTACACTAACACACAAACCTGCCTTCAATTTTAGTATAACACCAAAATTAACAACTGTACAAACTAATCTGAACTTAATTATATATAATACATGTTGCTACTTTCAATAATTTACAATATAACCGCAGGTAAATTCTGAGTACGAAAATACAACAAAAAAAGAAAATTTTAACCATAATTTTATTTTTCTTTATCATGTTTAATGTAAGTCACCAACTCTTGTAGAATTCCAAAACTAAAAATGAAATGATCAGCAGATGCAAGAAACTATTTTCTATTAAATTCACAAAATAACAAAACAACTCGTAAAATGTGGTTTCATGTTCATTTCCATATATAAAGTTACCTACATACGACATGAGTGAACAACAATTATTTACTTGAAATCAAAATCCAGAAGGCTATCAAGAAACATGTGAAACATATCACAAAACTAACAAAGCGAATGTCAGAAACATCTTCAAACAAAAAAAATATGGTGCGTGACTCAAAACAACTCACTAAAGTGCTTGAAGTTTCAAGTCAATATATTATTGCTCAAAGAAATTGATGACGATCAAATCAATTTAAGCTATTCGCCTAAAATAAACATGAAAGTAACCTACACTCTCAATTGGTACCAACACAAATCCATTAACATACAAATTTATGCAGAAAAGAACCAAATATGCAAACCCCATATTCCACCAAGAATATGAATATGATTCTAGATGACATTGACCATAAATGAAACTTAGATATGCATTCCTAATGTTAATTTTCATTGCTCTGTTTTCAAACGACTATCATTTTCTATCAGATGATAAGAACCCTAAATAAGAGAAAACATAAAGCCAAGAACAAAATTAATCATGCTGTCAGAACAAATCACATTAAGATCTACTCCATGTAAAATGATTAAAATAAGACAGCTAAAATTGAAATCTTTGATTCTTAGAAACTGTTTCAAAAGATACCCACATAATTAAATTCCAAACAAATAAAAAGATCTCTCAGAAACGAACAATAAAAAAAGTATTGATGTTAACAATGTTAAAATCAAGAGACCATAATAATAGACCGTGGTTCAAAACTCAAACATAAAACACATAAGAAGATCTTCAATGAATAAAACTACAAATCAATAACATTTTTTACTCTTAATTATAAACCATAAAAGAAACCCTATAAAAACATATTTTTGTAGAAATAATAAAGAAAACATCAATAAACTATCAAAAGATTGATTTATTTTTTTTTCTTTTTGGACATGAGATGGAAGGTAAGAGGCGAATATGGCAAGGATAGGATATGAGATTTAGGTCAAACAACAATCCAGAATGTTCCATTTTATTCTTCAGCCACACAGTAATCCATGTGTAGGCGAGAGTATTTTGTGATATAGAACCATTAGGAAAAAGAAAACCTAACAAACAGGTTGAAATTGAAAACAACCCGAGAATGTAAACCGGGAATATTACTTTCTCAATCGATTTCCCACCGTCGTCACCGCAGGTTAGTACTCACAACAGTCAAAACACAAAATCAAACTTCTAAAACTGCAAAACTAATCAATCCTATCTCTAAGCACAAACAAATACCTAATCAATTTTATAAACAACGAACAAAATCGAGTTTCGTTTCATAATTCATACCAGACAATGGCGGAAGCTCCCCTACCAACACGACGGATCGGAGGGACATACTTTCGAGAAACTTCGAAAAGGTTACCATGTATATTGTAGTGAACATATTGGCTGATATTCTCCTGCAGCAGTGCTTGAATCCGTTGAAGATTACCATATATATTGTAGTGAACATATTGGCTGATATTCTCCTGCAGCAGTGCTTGAATCCGTTGAAGATAGGGTTTCTCTCAGTAAACGATGAATTTGGGGAAAAAGAGGAGAAGACTTGGACTTGTACAATTTGCATAAGAATTTGTAACTAAATGAATAGTAATACCGTCTCACGTAAATTTTTTGGTTTTTAATATATATAAAACAAATTGTTTTTATTATTTTATACTATGGATATCCCAGCCACGAGGCCCACGAATAATAAAATTCTGTTTATTTTTTTTATTTGAAAAATACCCGATGTTTTCAAAATTTCAGTTGGAGATTACTAACCAACATGCAAAACAAGGTTATATTATTATATAATTATTAAAAGTATTAGATTATTGGTTAATTACTTCATCTTCGGAATGACGTTTGATACACTAATCACATAAAAAAAATAACGAAAACTTAAAAACATTTTTAAAAAAAAAAGTGTTTTCACTCGTTTGACCTCGACAACGTATTCAACTCCACGCTAAAAAAAGCTGATTACTTAATAATTTCTCAAAAAATACTCATTCACAAACAATACATAGATAGCAATGGAAAATTTTAGGTGCTCGAGTTTTCGAATTAGACTTGAAAACCTTGAAATTCAATTTGATTTTTTTATGAAAATCATCAATTCAAAATTCAATTAGCATTTTAACATTGAAATTTGATTTGAAGTTTTATGCTTTATTTCTAATCAAATTTCAAATTTGTGATTTTTTCAATTTGATTCGAAATTCGAATTAAAAAAATTAGTATATATATTTTTATTACACACACAATAAGTAAAACGTCTTTTAGGGACGGCAAAAATCGTCGCTACAGATCCAGATTATTGTCGTTGAGGTCGTCTTTAAAGCCTATTGTTGTTGTAGTGATATAAATTGAATGTATGATGGACTATTTGTTTGATATTTTAATAATTTGAGTTTTAAATGTTTAAAGTTATCATTATGTTCGCAAATAAAGTTTAAACAAATTATTTATAGGTAAATTCAATTCGTATAACTCGAATTCAAATTGATTTATTCAAATTTATTTTGAATGAAAATCCTACTTATAAATTCAATATTCAAAACTAAAAATTATTTTATTCAAATTATTCAAAATTCAATTCGTCGAATACTTTAAGGCAGTAATATAATCATATCAATAAAAACAAAACGCAAATGCAAGCAGGTTCCTTCCATAAAAACCCAAAACATCATTCAAAAAAAAAAAAAAAAAAGAGAGACCCATCAAAATAACATGAATCACAAAATATCCGAATTGATTCTTGATTTTTCACTTTTTACTGCACGTATGGCCTTCTTTATCATAAATAATCGTGTAATTTGAGCTACTAATATTCCTAAAATAACACAACTTATTATTGTCACCATAATTATACATCTGCTGTGTGCTTCCCAATCCACTGACCACCAAATTTCCCTTCACAAGAATTAAACCCTGACCATTTTGAATGTTTTCAACAACACTTGATGAAGAATTAGAACCCGAATTCACAATCTTTTGTTCATTAAAACCCAATGTAATATTCGCCTCCTGAACAAAACTTCTATTTCTTTCGTACTCAGTATCCGACCATAAGTAAAAAGAGAACGATTTTAACGATTGTTTCGAGTCAGCAGACGTAGACACGCGATCATCAAAATCGATTATCTGATCAACAAGTTGCGAAGCCCCGTCTTTCGCAATCACCATAAAGTTACTGTAATTAAACTCTTGAGTTGACTCGGTTACTATCTTACCAAAAGAAGATTTTACCCACCCTGTGGACTTTATAGACCTTGTGACGTTTGTAGCAAAAGTTCCATTCATACCAGTGTAGTTAGAAGCCAAAGAAACATGAACAGGTGAAATATTTTGTGTCAAGAACTTCCCATATGTCTTCTCTCTCTTTTCATCTAACCACACATGTAAATTTGCATCAATGTACCAAACATTTAACGCATTCGTGACGCTAAATGCAAAAACATGGGGTTTTTTGTTTAGAACTGATCCTAAAAACGGGGTTATCTCGATATCATACGTTGGAAGGTCGAATGACCCGATGCCAGTAATGGGTCTCCACAGTAACGGGTTAACACCACCGGTGTAAACTACTGTAAAGGGCCAAATTGCACCAACCACACCACCATCTAAACTTATCACAACCTCCCTAAATGGCCCGTTACCCTCGAAAGCAGTCGAATTGTTATCTGAAAGGTACTCGTTAGGAACATTAGTGGGCCAAAACTCATCCTTTTCGTGAAAAGAAACATATACTTCAAGAACAGCTTTGTATGCATTTTGGGGGATCATAAACTGTTTTGACTGCACATCAGTCGAATTCTGGATCTCAAACCATAACCCGCTGTTTAATGGTAAGTTTCTTGAAATGGGTATGATCAAATCAGCCCATTGATGATGCAAATGATTCGAATTGACAGTCAAATTTCTTAATTTCTTGTTTTCAGCGGGGTAAAAATGGATGCTAACATTCACATGGTATATCCCAGTGTAAGTTTCATCAACAAGATTTCCCAAATAAACAGCAAGAGTTTGATTTGTCTGAAGCAATGAGTGATACCTTGTGATGTCTTTCTTCACCGTCCATTGGATTCCGGTGGCTCGTGGCTCCGCCGTGCAGCTTCTGAGCAGCTCAACGCCGGAGAGCCAGACCCCAAAAATCCGATCAAATTGGCGGCCTTCGCAAGTTGCAGTCCATTGAAGAACGATTTTATCGAAGGTATTTGATGGGCAGTTTGATGGTGGGGTGTATTGGGCTGTAACTGGTGGGGAGCCGTAAGTGTATCCAAAATCATGGCTGAGAACATGGGTTGAACATGGTTTTGTGTTTGGGAGTTGGATTGGTTTTGTTACTTCGAAGTAAGTGGTGGTGGTGGTGGTGGAGGTGGTGGCGATGGGGGGGAGGTGTCGCCGGAGAGGGGCAACCGAGATGAGATAGTAAGAGAGGAGGAGGAGAGAGACGAGGGTGGAAGCCATGAAAGTGGTGGTTGACAAAGTGTTAGGATTGTGATTCTTGTAGAGATCAAAGGGGGAGAAAACAATGTGTTGAGGTTTAGATTTAGAGGGAAAAGGTTGTTAGAGATGATCATTATCGGCTTATATGCTTTGAAGTGGATTATTATAATTCAATAGAGTTTATCTGTTTTAAAATATTTGTTTTTTTCTTTTTTTTTTACTTATAAAATTGAT
The DNA here is from genome assembly GCA_009363875.1 of Mikania micrantha. Classification (NCBI taxonomy): domain Eukaryota; kingdom Viridiplantae; phylum Streptophyta; class Magnoliopsida; order Asterales; family Asteraceae; genus Mikania; species Mikania micrantha. The sequence continues at coordinate 20,737,038 of CM018693.1, forward strand.
TAGTTTAATCTTCAATATCAATATCTTCGCCTCTTTTTAAGATGGTTTAAAACTTAAGATGCGAGTTACTATTTGAAATTTTGAATAAGAGTTGATTATTTCAAAGAATAGTCCTGATTTAATGATAAATGATTATAATTAAATAATTACATAACTAAAATTAAATAGGATTTTAGTAAGATAGTATTAGTCATTAACGGTTGAATATAAGAGAATAATAATTTTCTAATTATTAAAACAAACCAAATTCTTAAATTACTCTTTTCTTATTCCAATAACATTTTTTTAACATTTGTTAAATAAGGATGATTGAAGATGAAAATCAGGATTATGAAAGCCAATTAAACTATGTTACAAGTGGTTACATATATGTTATGTAACCACTTATGTTACATTCTTGAAATGCAAGTTACATATATGTATCTCAAATATATTACCATGAAGAAGACCTAAGACCAAAAGATGAAAAAGATGCATGTTTAGATATACATATCACAAAAAGTTGATTTTATATATGTGTAAAAAGTATACATACATATATATATACATATACGATTGGTCATCATCTTCCTTTCTTCATACTCAATGATATTGTGCACTACCACATCATCTTCGTTTTTTATGGCTGATTGATTTCCACTAAAATTGGTCAATTAATTGTTTATTTGTTTTTCATCGTATTGCTAATCCCCTCATATATTCATAAAAGCACAAATGATCTGATCGATTGTAAGAGAGTGAACAAATTTACCTATTCTAATAAATAAATGTTATTTAAACACCTTAAAATTGGTTTTTTTTTTTGTTTATTCCTTTCTCTTATTAAATATTTATATAACATTTTTTTTAATTTTCATCTATTTTTTCTTCTATTTAATAATTTTACTTAATTTGGTAAATAATATAACATTATACCTTTCTTTATTTTTATAAAACATCTTTAACAAATGTATGATCTTTTATTTGAAGTAATTAATTTAGTATTTATTTATTTAACATATATAATACATACTTTTTAACCTAGTATTAAAAACCTAATATTTTGAATATAGGAGAAAATCAAGGTATTTTAAAATTTTGGATGATTATCATAATCAAAAGATGTCAAAATTACTTAACTAACCTTTTAATTTAAAAAATACAATAAATAAAAAATTGTCCACCGCTAAACAAGAGTTTTCTTTTCTTTTTTTTTTTTAAACTAGGTTTTATCATTCCGTGCGTTGCAGCGGGTTATACTCTCAAAAACATGTATTATATATCGTTTGCAGAATTAAAAGTTACATAGCAAAATATAAAATTTACAAAATCCTTTTCACCAGCAACCAAATGGTTGAATTAAAACAAAAAACTAAATCTCTAAGCAAATCTCAAAAAATTAAATCTTTAAGCAAATTTCTCAAATTTAATAAAAACCTAAAATCTTTAAGCAAATCTCTCAAACTTAATGCTTTTATTTCTGTTTACTACTTCTCAAAGTTAGAAAAACTTATGGTAGTCAAAGATATTTACTATTAAATTTTATGGGACAAAAAGACGGCTACACAATTTATTTTTCATGACTTTCTAATTCTTAGGTAAATCAAAAAGACGACTACACTATATAAAATTTATTATTCACAATTTGACCAAGACTGTAAGAATCATGCTTTTTTTATTAGATATGTAAATATATATGTAATAGTTGGTACTCAATAAATAAATATATAGATATAATATTTACTATTATTTAATATACTTGTGGAAGCAGGTTCAAAAAAAGAAAAGTTTGTTGCCAAACTCAAATGTGTTAAAACTATACTATACAAACTTAACTATTCCTTTTGTCATGCTATTTAATATAGATAATAATAATTAGAAGTTATCATTTATCAAAATGAACAAGCAACAAATATTTCTAGTAAATAGAATGCTCGTTATTTATGAATCTTGTAGCAGACTACTACTAGCAGGGGATATTCATGTGATATTTGAAATATTTACATCATATTTTTAATCACAAATTTCAACTCGAAGCAAGATTCTTGTTTCAATTGTCAAATTACATCATATTTGAAATCTTTAAGTTATTATGTTGATAGGAAAAACATCATACATTACATACATTTTACGGTGATTGATGTTTATGTTCCAATGCTTTTAGCTTTTGCAAGCAACTACATAAATATGATGCACACCTTTTTGATTCATGTGTCTAGGTTTAATGTATTACAAAACTCTAAAATATTCCTTTAAATTGTATTTTAAATTGAAATATTTCAATAATACCCTCGAAAATCTTAATTATATAATTCAAGAAAAAGGAAACATGCGACATTAACAAACAAAAAAAGGCTACCAAAAGGACCTTAAATTTTACATCCATGTATGTTCATTTTATTGTTAATGGAGTTATAAGCAACCTTCAAAGAGTTGTAATGGTAAATGCTTGAGTCTGAGGGTCTGGGTTTGAATCCATCTTTAAACTGGTTTTCTGGCTTGTTAAATCTGTCTCAAGCACGTTTTACCTGAATCCACCCTTGAAGGTCACTTCATGTTACCTGATTCTTTGTTAGCAAGACATTGGACGGTTAAAAAAAGTAAAAATTTTAAAAAAAAAAAAAGACAAAAAAAAAATAGGCTGACCACCTGGTATAATCAGCCAGCCTTTTCAACGGCTGTATTGACCAGATTTATAATAAAGGTGATTTTTCATCAACATATCACAAAATATAAACTGGTTTTCTAGGAAACAAAAGAATAAGCAGAGAAAACGTTAATTTAATCTTGAAAGTTGGCCAGAATCACCGTTCAGAAAGAAAACTTCCAATGGTTTATAAGAAGTTGTAGAAGATGCAGAAAAAGTCGATCCAAATCTGTACGTGGGTTGCAGTATCTTGCTTCCTTTCTGGCAAGGTACAGTCAGTATCCTGGGCCCCGTCCTCATCTGCCAAATCTGCAGAGTTTTTTTTAATTTTATAAGCATTTAATGTGTTCAAAATATATATTATTATTTTCAATAATCCAACTCTTTTTAAAAGAGAATTCCAACATTTATAAGCCATTTTAGTTAAATCTTTTACCTGAATGCATTTGACGCATAACATAAGCCATGTCTTCCCATCATTATTATTATTATTATTATTATTATACAAACATTTATCAAATGGCGGCCATCACAGTAATGTTAATGTTCACTGAGTCTACGATTTTTATTTTTTATTTTTTTCACCTTACAAAACAAAAGGATGTCAGCTCAGTTGGTTTAATCTTTGTACGACATATTTGTCAAATATTTAAATACACAGAAGCACATGTTGTTAACTTTAATTCTTTTTTCACTAGGTGTTTAATGTTTTTATAGTATAAGATTGTCACTAAAAAATTATCACATTTAAGTTTCGACGCAAGTTTTAATCAAAACCAAAAGTATTGTTGCGAAATGTTTTATTCATATTTATTTTCATCACCCCTTCACATGCACCTTTTTATGTACTTAATTACATCAATGTCACGTCTGCAGCACGGCATGCATCTTTTTAAATACATTACGTCAATATTATGTCTGCAACGCCCGGCAACGTTCACTAAGCATGATGACAACGCACGTTGCAAAGTGCAGCAACGCTCGCTAACATTACCTAGGTTATAGACATATGGGTAGATATTGACACGTCCAAAAAGAACCATATAGTTAATAATATGTTACCTCAACAATGCCCTTTCGAGGGGCGTGAATGGCAAGACATAAGCAATAATCATTCTTTACATGTTCACGAGAGTCTTTATTTACAAGCCGTTCAACAAAAAGACAGCTAGCGTCCCGATATCCCTGAAGTTTTTGGTAACAAAAAAAAAAACTAAATAAATAAGTCACAGGCACGTGTTTATCAATAAAAAAGTAGAATACCTTCCATAAGCGTACGACCACAAGGGCACGCGTGTCTAATAGCATTATACGACCTAGTGAATCTGTTATTGCAGCCAGAGTCCCACTAGGGGATAAGGTTAGTTTCTCTCCCTTTCTAGGGTGATCTTTCAAACACGTAAGAGGTAGAGCTGCAAGAGTTGGCAAATCAGATAATTACTTGCAGACTTTGAATGGTGTATTGGTGTTAAGCGTTTGGTCATTATTTCATTATTAACTTAAATAAGCAGACAACTGATAATCTGATTATTAATAATATTCAATTTTTCGTATAAAACATCGTGAGCTTTCAAAATAAACCAGACCTCGAGCAAATGGTTGTGGTTTTGGTTCAGGCTTTTTTATTCGTTGTTGTGTCCTCCATACCAATTTGGAGAAAGAAGCTATGGTTGAAAATGTTGCAGGTACAACCTTGGATAAAATGGCTCCAACAAAAGACCTGCTTCTATCTTCAGAAAGCCTTCACAAAAAAACAAAAGAAAAATAGTAAAACACTTGTGGAGGTGTTATACATTAAAAATTAAAATAAACAAAAAAGATGTTTTCTACCAACCTGAATGCTGAAATTGCAGTATCAGCTCCAATGGTAACAGCACAATAATATCGATCACTTGACTGCTCAACAATAAAAGCAGCTGAATTCAAATACCAGAATAATACCTTCAGATACTCTCCAAAACTCATTCCATAAAATGTTTTCCACAAACATTATATGTAACAATACCTTTAGACATTAAATTTTATTTTTTAAATTTATCAAAATTTGCCCAACCCTCGAAATAATATCCAAACAATATCTCACATAAACCATGTTTAGTACCACAAATTATCTGATTCCCACCATTCAAATCACATAATCACTTTCAAGGTGTGGTAAAAGAAGTTGAGGTAAGAAACTTATTATTTTAATAAATTTAAAATTACCCAGCTATCACCAACTTTTAGTGAAAGACCAAAACTGCCCTTCTGTACCTGTAGTTCCAGAAGAGGTGGCGGCATGACACCAGTAACTGCAGCATCAACACATGAACCATATTTATTAACATTCCAACATTGGTAAGGAATAGGGGAGGATGAAATTTCATGTTCTTCTAAGCCTTTATCTCCTGATGACTGATTCCAAAACCGATTTTGAGTTTCTTGATACCATCTATGCAGTACTTTCTGCACACCAAGATTATGTTTGCCTAATTTTAAATGAGTATTAGAAGACATTGCAATCAATCATTAAAGATCATATGACAAACCTGAATTTCAGATCCATCAAAACGAGCAATTATGCCTGGCATAACGACACACACTTCCTCAGATGACAATGTGTCTTCTGTAATATCTCGCTTGGTCCCACGCACTCTTAACTTAAGTATCTTTGCAGGATATACAAGCTGCAAGTACAAAGCTGGATAACTTTCAATAATATTTTTTTTTTCTTTTGATAAACGCATTTAAGAAGTAATACATCAAAGAAGTAAAATATGCACAATGGCCAATGTTCAGCCCATTTGACCTGTCTCCTTTAGACAATTGATATACACGAATTTAATCATTTACAAATTACAAGGGGTTGATATTGGCATCAATATGAGAAGTAGAACTCTACATTCTTTTTCCTTGTTATACTTGATTTCTATTCGTTCAAGAACATCTTTTTTCTTTATTTTCTTTATTTCTAAACAATTGTATCTCTAGAATGGCATCATATTTATTAAAAAATTGAAATTACAATATTTTAATAAACCAACAATAAACTATCAAAAGTGAGTTAATAATATGAAAAAGAAATGTGCTTCGTACCGCAATAGAGAAATTTCTATTCATTCAACCAATTAAAGCTTCTATTTTCCATTTTTCCTATGTATAAGATTTCTTTACTTCTTAGGGATATGACGAAATTCTTGACTACACACATGCCATCCTAACACATGTTCCACTTAACAAGATTTCTTTACTTTGATTTTGGGATGATGATGTTCTTGACCTCAAGTACTCCTGTATGCCCTTCATTATCCATGTTATTATTCCTACTAAGTAATCATCACCTTAGATTATCTATTTCCAAATAAATAATCAGCTATCTATTTCCAAATATATAATCAGCTTCTATTTTCCAATCATAAGCCAAGCTTCTTCTCTCATCATTTCACAAATGATCCCTTCTTCTACCAACACTTCAAAGTTTTTGAAACATCAGTAAAACCATCTTGAACCATAGTTACAGGAAACGTTGAGGATCCCGCGTACCGCGATCTGAGCCGATCGTATCGAATCGCGGTACATCATCGTCCCAATCGCTCATGGTTCGCGATCCGGAACGTCAAAATTAAGCGATCCCGATTGAACACAAAATCGTCAAATTGGAACTGAAATCGCGTACCAGATCAACATAAATCGCGTTCCCAAACCACCAATTCGTCGAATTTGACCTAGAATCGCCGATTGAAGCTTCCTGGTGACTGTTGGTATCCGATCGACGTTCCGACTTCCGACTCCCGATTCTTTCACATTTCAAATTCGTTCAATTTACTGCTAATAAATTCATCTATGAGTCTTCATTTCTACGCACATCTAATTTCAGAATTCATATACTACAAACGAAAATCATAATTTCAAATTAATGGCATTTGGAAAGAAAGTTTCAATTTCAAGCAGTACCCAACGTACTGAAGATCACAATTTTGGAAGTGATGATGATGTTGAAGAAATTCCCAACCCACAAACTGAAGAACCAGGCATGGAATCTACACAAGAAGAAGCTGTGACCGAAATTCAAAGTAAGCATAAGGATGATAAACCGTTGATGGCTAAAGTTGATTTTGTAAGCTCTGGAAATAGCAAGAATGCTGGAGGTTCAAAGGTCTGGATTTGCAAGCATTGCAAACAGAAATTTACAAGCTCTTATACGCGAATTCATGTTCATTTTTTTGGTGCTCCTGCGGGGAAGAAAGCTGAAATCAAGAGGTGTCCAGCCCTGCTACAAGATCGTGAGAAGTATGAAAGACTTATGAAGAAAGTTAAGGATGCAGAAAAAGAAGGGGTATCCCGTTCTTTAAAGAATTCAGTATTAAACTCCAAACAGAAGGTTTCTATTTCTTCTAAAAAACCAATTGAGCAAGTTTTGGTGTTATGGAAAGAAACCAAGTTGATATGAAGATAATGAGAGGTTTATGTGCAAATGGAATTCCGTTTAATGTTTTGCGCAATCCACAATTTTTAGAGATGGTGAGTGCTATTAACAAAGCTCCACCAGGTTACAAACCCCCATCTAGTGAAAAAGCTAGAACCGTGTTGCTTGATGAATGTGTTAGAGAAGTTGAGAAAGAACTAACTCCTGTCAAGGACACATGGTATTCTCAAGGTGTTTCCATTGTTTCTGATGGCTGGTCTAACGTGAGGCACAAACCGTTGATCAATGTTCTTGCAGTGAATAGTAGAGGAGCAATGTTTATGTATGCTGAGGACTTTTCTGGTTTGGAAAAGACAGGGGCTGCAATTGCAAATTATTTGCTTACTGCCATTGAAGAAGTAGGACCAAGCAATGTCCTACAAGTAATCACCGACAATGCAGCGAATTGCAAGGCAGCCGGAAAGGAGATCGAAAAGGTACATGGCCACATTTTTTGGTCTCCTTGTTGTGTTCATACCTTAAATCTTGTTTTTAAAGATCTTGGAAAAGAATTTGATTGGTTGATGACCACGTATAGAAGAGGGAAAGTTATTGTCAAATACTTTCTTAATCATTCTCAAGTATTGTCAATTTTTAGAGATAACTCAAAGCTAGAGTTATTAAAAGTGGCAAAAACAAGATTTGCATCTCACTATATTCTGTTGAAAAGGCTTATGGATTGTAGAGAATCACTTGCAACAACCATTTCACTAAATTCATGGAGGGATTGGGTCAAACAAGGTGATGAAAACACAAGGGTCACAGGTGCAACAGTTGTTGACACAATTAGGAGTGAAGACTTTTGGGATGATGTTGAGAATATATTGTCTATTACTAAACCAATTTTCTTGATGATCAAGTTTTGTGATGGTGAAGGTTCAAAGATGGGAGAAATTTATGAAAAAATGGATAATATGTTAGGTGAAATCAAAGAAAAGATGTTGCAAAGTAAGTATGCAACTTATTACCCTCAAGTAGAATCCATTGTGCTTGCTAGGTGGGAGAAGATGACAATCCCTTTACATTGCTTGGGCTTTGCTTTGTCACCACGATTCTATGACTCAAATTACCTTCGTATGCTAGCTCCAGGAGGGATTCCTAGGAAAGCTCCAAACCATGACAAAGAAGTGGTGCTCGGGGTTATGGAGTCAAGATGAAGAACGGATGTTGCGAGAGCAGTTTGCAAGATTTCATATGAAGAAGGGGCTTTATTCAATGGAAGCAGCTCAAGTGGATGCGGTCACCATGGATGCAATTGACTGGTGGTCTAGCTACGAATCTGAAACACCAGAGTTGGCTGAAATTGCTAAAAAGGTTCTTTCACAACCTATTAGTAGCTCATCAGCAGAACGAAACTGGAGCACTTACTCATATATTCATAGTGTAAAGAGAAATCGTTTGAATTCTAAGCGGGCTGACAAGTTATTCTTTATACATTCAAACATCAGACTTCAATCGCGCTTCTCAGAAAGTTACAGCGTTGGGCCAACCAAAAAATGGGATATGAATCCCGAAAATGATTACTTAGAAGGGCCTAGTACCATATTGGAAGATATGCAATGGGAAAACTTGGAAGGAGAAGACAATGAAGACCCAAAAGGAAAAAGACATAGGGTTAATTAAGTTTATGAATTATATGTCATGTATTTTGTTTTTATGAACTTATGTTATGAATTTTGGGTTATGAATGAATGATGAATATGATTATCAAATGAATTCTATTATATGAATTTTATGTTATGAAACGATATGGCGTACCGAAACATGTGATACATCGTACCGCGTACCGAAATGGCGTTCCGAATGAACCTACCCCCCTCGTACCGAATTTTAGAAATGTACGAACCGCGTACCCGTTTTCGTACCACGTACCGGAACGTACCGCGTTCCGTGTGACTATGTCTTGAACACGTCAAGAGTATCATATTAAAATTTGCAAATTTACAAAACAATGGTTTAAGATTTTATTTTATTTTATTTTTTTTTGAATTTTAACAGTTGCAATAATCGGTTCAGATGAGAATGTATGATTAAAACTCTAGTAAGATAAGATTATTCAAATAACACTACTCAGTATCAAAATTATTGTAGCTAGCAATCATAATCTAAATAACATCACCTGTTTGGATTAGAACGTATGCTAAAAACACTAGTATGATTCTGATTATTTAGTAGTCAGAATGATCAATTACGGAGAAGAATCACTAAATTCAAGCACTCTAGGTTTTCAATAGTTGATTTGGAACCAAATAATTCAATTCATACTACTTAGTATCGAAAATTAGCGTACGTAGCAAATCGAAAATTAGCGTACGTAGCAATCATCCTAAAATCATTTAACTCATGAATCGAATTGCAAAGATGTCAGGATGTAACAGCACCTGTTTGTGAATAAGATCGCCTCCAAGCGAGTAAATCAACAAGTACCCACAAGATGTCCCAATAGCAATAACCCTAATATCATCAAACACCAACCATTCGAGGGCGGATATATACTCCGCCTCGATCGGGGAAAGATTGGGCCGGATCTTGACCCGAAAAGCAGCAGGAGTGGAAGCGTGAGACCATTCAAGAACAAGGAGGAAGTAGCGGTTGGCGATTGCAAGTGAATCTGTATCAAGAGCACAGAGAAGATTAGGGTTATCAAGCCAGCCTTCGTTTCCTGTGCCTAGATCACTCAGATCAAGATTGGCTATGGTTCCGAGATCCGTCAAATGGGTTCGTCGAGCCATGTTATCTTTCTGTTTAGGGTTTGGCCATTAGATCAGAATGAGGAAGAAATCAAATCAACAGGTGGATTTGATTGTTTGTGAAGATGAATTTGCATCGTCTGTACAACGAAGAACCGTTCACAAAACCTTCGCAATTTAAGTTGTTTTTTGTTATTTGTTAACTCGTAACAAGTCATCGTCACACCTTTATTTAATTCAAAATTAAATTTATATTATCCAACCGTCTCTTGCTTTCATATTTTTTTTTAACAGCTTAACGAGTCTTCGAACCAAACAACTCACGCGTTACGACCACAGACCGTTACCAACCCACGAAAACATTTAAAGTCGGGCGTTGACAAGTGCCGAATCGAGGAACCACCACACCATCTAGGAGGAAACTCACATTGAGATAACCTCCTAGCTCATCCTAAACAATTTTTGCTCCAGCGAGACTCGAACCCAAGACCTCTCATTGCTGGTGGTCAGCTTAAAAAATATGTTTGTTAGTTGAAACTAGGTTTATTCCCTCCACTCGAGCGTGTTACAACATTACACTCTTGAGAATGAATATTATATATTATTTGCAGAAGCATAAATTATAAAACAAATCATATTTCTCATCACGAAGTCTATACTAATTTTTCATAAAAACATAAAATCATACAAAAACCGCTTAAAGATGTTTTTAACATAATTGACAAATTACTCACAAAATCCGTCTCACCAGCAACGAATCGTTTGAATTAAAATAAAAACTTTTTTCTAAGCAAATCTCTCTAATTTAATAAATATTCAAATCTCTAAGCAAATCTCTCATATTTAATACGTTTATCTCTGTTTACTACTTTTCAAAGTTAAAAAAAAAACTTCTGATGGTCCAAGTGTAAATTATCGAAACGTCATTACATTGATTAGACACCTAAATAATCTATATCTATACTCTATAATAAAAGAATAACAATTTTGCCACTTGTCACCATTTCACATCACTAATGCCACATGTCGTTTTTCTTATACTACTATTGTCACATGTCAACTTCTTATTATTCCACTTAATTCTTTCTCCTATTAAATAATTATATTCTCTCTCTTATTAAATAAATTATTTATCTTTTTATTATAAAGCACAATTAAATTCTAAAATCAAAATTTTTAAAGTAAGAAATGTTGTATTTTCAAAAAAAAAAAAAAAGAACATTGATGTAAAAAACAAGATATCTTAAAAAAATGTTTTTTTAAATAAAATATATTATAAAAGGAGTTTTTAAACAATGAGATTTTTATCATCTAATGACGTTTTTTAATTTATTTAAAATATGAAGTAATTAAATGATAGAAAAAGTTACGTTTTTGGTCTGTTATGTTTAACGATAATTTAAATTGGGTCGTTGAACTTTAATAATTACAAAAATTATATTTTATATTATTAATTTATAAAAGTTAGTTTTTAATATAATAGAAACTGAAGTTTTTAACGTTAGTTATTTCAAATATATCAATTATTACACATTAAAATGCCATATATCATTTTTATACTGATTAAAATTTTTAATTATTTTTTTATTACTTAAAATATTTATTAATATGTAAATTAATCATTTTATATAAAAATAGCGTTTTATAATTGCTAAATTTTCATTACTAAGTATTTAATATTTTATATTAAATCCGTGTAATACACGGGTTAATAACCTAGTATAATAATATAGGGATAACTTTGTAGAAATGTAACCAACTTTTCATTTTGTTCCAATCAAGTCACTCAAACTTTTTTTTTGTCCTAATTAAGTCATTCAAGTTATGTTTGTGTTTAAATTTTATGTTTTTAACTTCAATAGTAGGTAATACATCTTGATATAAGTTTGAGTGAGTAATTTTTTTTTTAAAATGACTGACTTGAATAAGTTATTATTAATTATTAATTTTAACTAATATCTGACAAAGAACAAATAATTAATAACTTATTCAAGTCAGTCATTTTTTAAAAAAAAAATATGTATTCTAACTTATATCAACATGTATTACCTACAATTCAAGTTAAAAACATATAATTCAAACACAATAATAACTTGAATGACTTAATTGGGACAAAAAAAGTTTGAATGACTTGATTGGAACAAAATTAACAGTTGGTTACATTTTTATGAAGTTTCCCTATAATATATTATAATGTATATGTATAATATATAAGGCCATGTGTTGTGGTGTGACCACCATCACTCCACGTAGGCGTTATGTGGGCGTCACATAATCAACCAACACCATCACTGTGACAACTAGTACTAAACCGTACGGAAAAGTCCGTACGGTGTGTGTACTTTCACGTTAACTGTGTGTAAATGCAGTACGTAAACAGTTGTGTGACAACAGAAATTGGAAAACAAATCACAGTTGTATGTGTTTAAGTGAAAACTTAAATACGGTAAATACAACAACTCAAGAGAAACAACAATGTTCAAACGAATAACAATAACGAATCGGTTGCGATCTGATATCCATAGATGACAGGAATCAGATGACCGACAATTCAATACGAAAATCAAGCGATAACAGGATGTTCAGTTGAGCCCGACAGTGAGGAAACATAATTCAAAAGTATATCGCGGTATCGTTTTAGAATAATTAAACTGACGGCGTGTTTGCGTGGGTGACGATTCACACAGACATATCTGTGAGTTTAACGTTCTGAACGATAACTGATAATTAGAAAACCAAATAAGAAAGTGAAACTTACGATCGTGTTCGTCTAGTTAGCGCTCTGTACGAAGACGCGCGTAAGCGACGCGATCTGACGAAACAGAAACGAAAACGCGACGCGAACGAAATAAAATTAATAAAATAAAATATTTAACATTTTACAATTTTGAAACTCATCAAATAATTAAATTAAAGTCTTTTTATTTAAAAGATATTAATTACGCGTAATTTCCGGTTACGCGACGAAAATGCGAACCGAGCAACCGAAACGAACCCGAACACCACGCGGGGTATAAAAACCCTGAAATGAGAGTGTTTCTCATTTCTTTCATCTTCCTCCTCTCTCCTACACTCAAAATCCGGCACCTCCATTTTTTAGGGTTTTCACACCTTCAAATCTCTCTAACTCACTCATTTCTTGGCCAAATCGCTCCATCTTTGGACCAAATTGAAGGTATTGATCTCCTCTACACGAAAGTACAAAGGATCTGGAGTGAAAACCACCCAAACTCGAGGTATGAGGCAATGAATATCTCGAAATCTAGGGTTTTCTTGACCCTCGAACGACCATCACCTTCCAACCCGGTTCTAAGCTTCCCTCTTCTAACCCACGACCACCAGAACTCTCCTTAGCATGTGCTAGCTTCGTAACCACCACTGAGTCTTGAAATGGGAATGATAGGGGCCTACTTTGCTACGGCCGAATGAGAAGAAAATCAGATGGCCGAAGGGCCTCATGCGCCTGGGTCATTCGGCGGCAGCAGTGCCCATTCTCCCATCCTCTTTCGGCCACCTATTCGACCAGGACCAACCCTCATTCGAGCCTTAGACATTCGCAGCCACCCTTCCAGCCATTCGCCACCTCAGTCGGAGCCTATCTTTATCTGGCCACCTTTCCCCTTATTCGGCCGACTAGGGAGGGTTATACCCCCTGGTTATCTCATTCGACTTAGACAAGAAATTTTGTTTGGTCATTTGGTGCTATTCGACTGATCCCAAACAGCCCACTACAGGCCCAAAGTTTTAGCCCAACTTCCATTCTGTTTAGCCTATAAATTGTCATTCGGCCCAAGGGAGAATTTATTCGGACAACCCCTCACTCATTCGGCTGAGAATAGGTCATTCGACCTTCAGGACATCATCTGGCCCAACGGATTCAGTTGACTGCACAGACTTTAAGGCCCAACAGCCTTACATGCGGCCCATCTAATTTCCTGGGCCCAACAGTGGAATGGAACACAACACCTGGCCCAATAGTATCTCTTTGGCCCAACAGTTTTGTTTACTTGGCCCAGTTTTAATGAAATGGACCTAAGGCCCGACAAGCCCAACATTCAATTGAACAGGCCCAACAGTACAACGAGTACAACCCAATGACAAATAAATTGGCCTACATAAATTAAATTGGGCCCAAGACTAACTACAATCGGCCCAAATAGTTGGCCCATCTTCTATACCTCAATCGGCCCAATATTCCTTAGTAAGTCCAATGGGTTTAAATGTAAACGAATTTACAAACTAAATGGTTACAAATGACATAAATGGGAAGTAGGACTAGTAAACATGTGTTATTACAAAAGTTATGAATGTAGTGTCCAAAACAATTGAGAAGAATTGAGTCATTTAAACATTTCAAAAACAAGTTGAAGACAAGGAGGGGTAAAGGAAATCAAATTTCTTAATCATGACTTACAATTATACATGAGACTCAAACTGAGTTGACAAGTGTGGTAGTAAATCTTACTTCAAAGGAATTGGGCCGAATGGGGATCGAAATCAAGCAACGACAAACAAAGTTAAGAATAACACATATACGCGCGCAAAACTTTACACTTATACTTATAAGTTATACGCGATGCGAAATCAATACAGGATCGTGAAACAAGCTCAAGTTTAACAAGAGCGCGTGCAATTATTCAATTAAGCTAAGTCAACTACTTCAAACATAAGGTGAGTTCATATGCCCCTTTTTTTTAAATCTTTACTGATTTCAAAGCTCGGGGCTGAGAAACATGCTAAACTTTTATTTATTTAAAAGTTTTCATTAACATGTTACCTATATTATGATTTAGATAATAATTGCTGATATTTATTATCGTTTATCATTACATGCTTACTTGCTTCGTTATATCATATCTGAAATACTTAGGAAGATATATATTATCATATTTTCCTGCCACATTTATACACTAGAATAATACAAGTTGTTAAGAATATATCTTACAACTGTTTATTGTTTTATACGATAAGACAATGGGGAAATCGAGGGATAACATACCAATAACAATTACAGATAACAAGAATGATAATCATGATAATGTAACTTCATGAAAGCGAAATCATTCACACATTACTAGCATAGCGTATAAGACAAGTTCTTATAACACTCCGTCAAGTTAGTAAGAACACTCAACATCGAGATAACATTTGAGACTATAACTTGTGATATCAAGGATAACAGCAGGTGTCATTTCTCATACATGCTTGTATCATATTATAAGACTTGAATCTTATTATATCATGCTTGTACTTTAGTGAAACATATGATACTAAATGAGACTAGAGAATGAGACTATAATGAATTTATATGAGACCATGAGATTGTAACTACGTGGTTAGGAAGTGATTTCTATAGGAATTTATTCAATATGGGTCTATATGAATCTACGTGATGAAACTAGATGAGACTATATGAGACTATGTGATGAGACTATATGAGACTAAATGAAACTAGGTGATGAGACTATATGAGACTATATGAGACTATGTGATGAAACTATATGAGACTACGTGATGAGACTATATGAGACTATGTAATGAGACTATATGAGACTATGTGATGAGACTATATGAGACTATATGAGACTACGTGATGAGACTATATGAGACTATGTAATGAGACTATGTGATGAGACTATATGAGACTATGTGATGAGACTATATGAGACTATATGAGACTATGTGATGAGACTATATGAGACTATATGAGACTACGTGATAAGACTATATGAGACTATGTAATGAGACTATATGAGACTATGTGATGAGACTATATGATACTGTATGAGACTACGCGATGAGACTAGGTGAAACCAGGGTTGAATTGAAATGGGTATCCATCGTTGTATTACAGATAGTGTTGAGTGCAGTTAAGCATGTGGTGGGGTGGCGTCTGGGCTTGACCCTTTCGTATGCCCCTATATATAAGCATGCTTGACTGGATGAGACATTATCTGTACATCCAACCATGGAGAGGACATGGTGTGAACATGGGATCTAATAGTTAATTCAATTTGTGTGATACACTATAAACATGACTGACATGAATGCAATGGTTTTCAAATACTAAACTTATGAACTCACCAACCTAGTGTTGACTTTGTTTAAATGCATGTTTTCTCAGGTGACGGACAGGTCTAGGTAACAAGCATCAGTGTTTAAGCTAGAGGACTTTTAGAAGACCTAGCTTACTTTTGGATGCATACATTTTGATGACAATACGAATCTATTTTGCATATCTTGTACAGTTACAAGATAGAAACTACACGATTCTTGTGGAATAGATTTACTTAGTTAAATTATGAACACATACTGTGTAATTTAACTTTGTAATTCTATAGTATATGTCATGTTAGCATTTCTCATTATTTATCATGTGCCATGTAAAACAATCTGATCATTCGATTATCATTCAAGATATCGCGCCCCGGGAACCTTCCGCCCGACGGGAAAACCCGATCCGTTCCCGCCGGCCCGGGGTGTGACAATCACCCCCTTATCACTCCACATCATCTTTTTCTATGTTACCATCACTTCCCCATCACTCCACATCATCACCCCTTTTTCCTCCTTTTTTCTCCTTTCTTTTTCTTTCACGCGGTGACGCCCTTCACGATCTGCCCCTCTTCACACCCCTGTGTAATGGGGGAGGGCGCCACCAGATCGTGACCGGCCCCTCTCACGCCCCCATCACACACCACAACACATAGCCTAATAAACAATGACCCACTTACTATATAATAATATTAAATCTACTATTTATTTTTCATCACTTTTAATATATATAATATAATATTGAATTGGTATAAGTCTCAAATATGTTCTTAAAACTTGTTTTTGTATTGATTTTAGGTTTTTAAAAAACAGATGTTTTTTCCTTTATAATTGACAGGCTAACGTCCTATCAATTATAATAGTCAAACAAAAAGTAACATGATTGTGTTGAGAGAACGATACAGAGAGAGCAAATGGATTTAAATAGACTCACTCTCATTGATATCCATAAGGACGTCGTCAATGCACTTATGAAAAACAAAAACAAAAGAGAGAGAGAGAGAGAGAAACCAAGCCAGAGTGAGAGAACTTGGGGTTGTGTCAATAAGGTCAATGATGTAACGTTATTACGATTTTACGCTTGCCTATGATGGTGTCAGAATGAAACCCAAACTGAATTTTTTGGAAAAGTAGTGTACTTTACAAAAAGAAAATGGAAAATGGTGTGGTCAACATTCGGATTTGGTTTATGGGTGGTCCGTGGATGCTACTAGCGGATGGATGGAATTTTTGTGGAATCCCCTGCTGCTAAAAGCGGATCCGCAGCTGCTACAAGCGAATTAGAATAATTTTAACGCCTATTTCATTTTTGTGGACGGGGTTTAACGGAGGATAGCTCCGCATGTGATAGAAGCGGACCCTAGGGTCTCCGCTATTGCCACCAGCGGACCCTAGGGGTTTTTGTCTTGTTCTCTCTGCATGAATTCAGAACTTGTTTGATGATGTGATAACACAATATTTAATTATGAGGACATGCATTTAATAGGGTTTTGAACATAATGCATGTGTTTTTTGGAGGGTTTTTGTCCTCATTTTAAGTTTTTTGTCCTCTTGTTGCTTTCACGTTTTTTCCCCCTTGGTGTGTTTTTCACCTTTTTTTTTGAATTGTATTTTTACTTTTTTTTTGTTTTTTTCTAATGTGGTAGAAAGCATAGCACGTAGATTATTTTATTTTAATTTTAAAAATAGTTATTACTGTTGTATAAAAAGGTGTAAGTAGGTGTTATTGTTGCATGTTGATAGAAAAATGTATAGGAGAAGAAACAAAATTTTTTCTACTCCAAAACCACCACCTGAAAATTTATCAGAAACGTCTAGTGATGAGGAAGACATCCAACCTCCGATTGTAAACCCAGACATCCAGCCTCTGATTGTAAACCCGGTTATAAACCCTCCTGTAAACCTGGATTTAATCCCTCCTGTAAACCCACCTGCAAACATTCTTGCAAACTTTCCAAGCATTGAGGAATGGGATGAAGAAGGCAATGATGTGTATTGGAATTGGGCGTTCAATAACCTATTTCCAGATAATCAAGATCAGGAAGAACCGATAGTTGAACAACAGATAGGTCATGAAGAAGAACCAGAAGATGCGTACGTGCCGGCTGATCCATGGGCAGCTGATGATGATGTAGATGAAGAGACGCTAAATCGTTGGAGAAATCACGACCCATGGGAGGACAAACGTAGTACAGATTCGGATTGCTCGTTTGATTCAATATTTAATGATTAATTATATATGTATGCTTATCATATTTGATTACTATGTGTTTTCTTTATGAGGATCAGTTTAAATCAGTTTAATGTTATTTGAAGTTGGTATGTGTTTTCACATGGGTTAATAAATAGCAACAATTAAAGAAATCACTAAATCCTTAGAAAAGACATATGATATAGTTGTTATAACACATACGACATGGAAAAATACAAATATATAATAATCTTAAAAATAAAACACTAAATCCTAAGAATCACTCCGGGCGTGGCAAACATCTCCAAAAGTACATTTGGTCGGCCATGTATCGTCTGTATTCAATGCAGGACTCCCTGAAGTTGTTAGAGATGTTCAACGGTTTGCCAGTAACCAAATGCTCCATTAACATGCATGCATGAACCCCTTGATTACCATACAAGTCAGCGTGAGACTGAACATAGTCCTCGTTGACTTCAAAACTCATCACTTTCGGTGGGAAGCCGGTTTTCTTAAAATACTTGTTGTTAACCAACAAAGCACAAAAATAAACCGAGATCTGCATCAGTTTAGGATGAACCGCCCGTCTGTACTTTTCGCTTGAAAAGCACTCACTACAAAACATCACCAAATTGACATTTCGTAGTTCTACTTGAACAAGCAACCACTCGTTATTTTCAACACAGAATGGAAAGTAAACATAATCAACATCAAAAAAAGACGGAAATGGGCTTGACTTCCCGTTTGCAAAGCTAACGGTAATTTTTGGTACACGAATCTACCAGATAGTCATAAAACTGAGGCGGCAGAATTGACCAACGCATATCAGTAGCTCCTTTTTGCTGTTGTCTTTGTCTCCAATTCATCATTCTTCCCACCCAACCTTGAATATGCTGAAAATATAATGTTCAGTTAAACAATAAGACATTAATTATTTTAAATTTAATTTCAAAAAAATGAAAATCATGTATAGTAATTTTAACCTCCGGCCTAAGGTATCCATTACTAGTGTAACCCAACATTGTTCCCCAAAAACTACGGTCTAGCGGTAGAGGCGTATTAAAAACGCCGGAATAACAGAATGGAGCGTCTCCATTAAGATAAAATTGTTCCACATTTGTAGACCATTTTCAGACTCATCGTCCAAAATGGCCCATTTGCGAACACGTTGACGGTGTACACTACGTCTGTTGTGTGTGTACTCCGGTTCTTCTTGTGGTTGTTCTTCTCGTGGTTGTTGCTCATGAACCGATGATGTTGATGAACTTGAATTCTTAGTTGTACGCCTCCATTTTTGGAAAACCCATGTTGAAACCTTTTGGACAGGTTGAGAATTATATTCATCATTCACAGATTGCTTGTTGCGACGGTTATCCATTTTTTCTTAAAAAAATATCGGAATGTTGCTTGTTAAGAAGTGGTGATTGCTTGTTAAGAAGTGGTGATTGATTGTTAGGATGGAGTCACTTATTTATATATGTGGTGGTAGGTATGAGTTTTACCTTTGGTGGTAGGTAGAGTTTAAGTGATTAGTGGTAGGTATGAGTTCAAGTGGTAAGTGGTAGGTAGAGTTCAAGTGTTGTTGGTGTTTAGCACGTTTTTTATTTTGTTTACTGAATTGGTGGTAGGTATGAGTTTTACCTTTGGTGGTAGGTATGAGTTTTACCTTTAGTGGTAGGTAGAGTTTAAGTGATTATTGGTACGTATGAGTTCAAGTGGTAAGTGGTAGGTAGAGTTCAAGTGTTGTTGGTGTTTAGCACATTTTTTATTTTGCTTACTGAATTGGTGTTAGGTATGAGTTTTACCTTTGGTGGTAGGTAGAGTTCAAGTGGTAAGTGGTAGGTATGAGTTTTACCTTTGGTGGTAGGTAGAGTTTAAAATCATGTCTATATATTGTCCATGATATGAATAAAATTTCACATTCATTCTTCAAACTATAATTTTCTTCTTCATCTGTTTTCAATTACAAATTATGTCATCTTATCGTCCATTTATTGTTAAGCTTTATTGGGGGGGTAAGGTTTCTAATATCGGTGGTGTTATTTCCATTGATGAGAATACCTTAACATCTTCTTTTATTGTGCGTACTGATTCAATGTCTTACAATGAATTGTTAGACATAGTTTGTAGTCACGTTCAAATTGATAGAGCTACCGTGAATGTGAATTTGGTTTTGTATTACACATTCCAAGGTGTTCCTTTAACATCAAATTTGTTTGGAGACGAAGGTGTTAATATGTTGTATTATTTAGCTGCAAGCCAAATTAATTTTATTGGTGATATTTTTGTCACTTGGGAGCCCAAAATTGTTTTTCAGCCACCTAGTATGATGGATCTATTACGTGGTTTTTCAGCGTCTCAGTCTTATGTCAGTGAAATGGGTTCACCAACACATGTTGATAATCAACTTATTTACCAACAACCTGCTGATGAAGAACAAGAAGATGCAGATGAAGAGCTTGAAGATGCAGATGAAGAAATACAACACGAAGATGACACACAAGAAGATGGTAAAACAGAAGATAGTGAAGTCCCTCTTTCTGACAGCGAATCTGATGATGAGTTCATACTCCCTCAATCATATGAACAGTATCACACCGGTGTATACCAAGGATTTTGTAATGGTCCAACTGAAGAGTATGACGAAGTTGCGGAGTTAAGAGATTGTCAACTTCCTGATTTTGATAACGAAGACCACATGGATATATGGAACCCAAATGCCAATCAAATCCGTGTTGGTATGTTTTTCAAAACAAAGGAGGATGTGGTATGCGCCGTTCGTCAGTGGAACGTTGCTTGCAACAGAGAAATTATTGTTTCTGAAAGCAGACCAAACGTGTGGCGGGCCAAATGCTACACAAGAAGTAAAAAATACAGTGACCCACTTCCAAACACACCTTCATGTGACAACTAGTACCCGACCGCCCAGCAAGTCCGTACGGTAGGTGTACTTTCTACAGTGACTATGTGTACATATACGATTGTAAACAGTGTTTGTATTATCAGAAGTCTAAATACAAGAACAGTTGTACGTATTTTCGTGTAAACTTAAATACATTAAGTACACCGTACATTTGAAACATCAGTTGTGTTTATTAAGTGAAAACTTAAAGACAGTTAACACAACAAATCATGAGAAACAACAGTATTCAAACAGTTATCAGAAACAAATCGGTTGCGATCTGATGTCCATAGATGACAGGAATCAGATGGCCGACAATTCAATGTGAAAACAAGATGAAAACAGGTTGTTTAGTTGAGTCCGACAGTGAGGAAACACAATTTAAACATAAACTGCAGTGTCGTTTCAGAATAATGAACTGACAGTGTGTTTGCGTGGGTGACGATTCACACAAACATATCTGTGAGTTTAACGTCCTGAAATGATGACTGGAAAGTAGAAAATAAAAGTCGGAAAGCAAAACCATCGTCGTGTTCGTTCGAATGACGATTCGAACGAATACGCACGATGGTGACGCGATTCGACGAAACGAAACGAAATACTACGCGAAACCAATTTTAATTTTATTAAATAAAATAATAAACATTTTTACAATTTTGAAACTCATTATATTAATTAAAATAGCATTTTTATTTATTTGTTATTAATTTCGCGTAAATTTCCGGAAACGCAACGAAATCGCGAACCGAGCAACCGAAACGGACCCGAACACCACCCGTAGTATAAAAACCCTAAATAAAGCTCATTTTATCATTTCACCACTTTCACTCTCTCTCTACTTCACCAATCCCGGTTTCTCTCTCTAGAAAAAAATACCACCATTGTTGAACTTCCAAGCTTCATAACTTTCTCGTTTCTTGACCAATTTCGGTAGACGAGCTCTACACGAAAGTACAACGGATCTGAAGATTTCTCCACTAAATCTCGAGGTATTTGAGCTTGAAAATCACTGAAAAGTAGGGTTTTCACGTGGGATTTGTTATACACACACTTAACCGGCTGAATGTTCATCATTCTAAACCACACGACCACGAGGATCCACACGAGCATAACACAGTCCTGGGGATAAACCAACAGCAGGCAAGCTCGATGAGGGTGAAGAGGGGAGTACAGGTTCGCGAGCTGGTAACGGGGGGGATAGCCGAACCCTCAAGACCTTCGACCGAACCCTCTGATGGCCGCATCAACACCGAACCAGCGAGCCACGAACCCTCTACAGGTCCCGAACCCTAGATGCTATCATCACCGAGCCTTGACTCATTCCTCACGAACCATCCAGATGAACGAACCTTCTCGAGCATACCCAAACCAATTACATGCAGCCATGGCCGAACCCTTGTGGTCTTACGAACCTTATGCTCTTGCTAACCGAACCTTTGGACTGAGGTTGTACCCACTGCCGAACCACACCACCTCCGAACCTACAACTGTCACCCACGAACCTATGATTCACGAACCATTTGCCGAACCAGTGGGTACACGGACCCTTGAGATGGCTGACGAACCCTTGACTGGAATTATGTTATCATCAGCGTACATGGAGTCATACCGTCTCCTCTCCGGCCGGCCAAACTATTGTGGCCCAACATCCTGATTAGTTTCAGCCCAAATCCCTTCGATTTATGTAAATCCTTGTGGCCCAGCATCTAGTTCTAACGAATCAGTGTGAGTAGGCCCAACAAATTCCCCCATTCAGCCCAACTATACCCTTTGGTCCATTTCCTGGTCACGGCCCAACATGGGCATTTAGGCCCAATAACAACCCACGAAAGTTGCCTGGTCCAACAGTTTTTTTTATTAGGCCCAACAAAAACTACGTGTTATGGCCCAATTACAATTAAACTAGTCCGGCCCAATGTCATTACATGGCCCATAGCTTTGGCTCACACACATTTATTCGGTCCAAGGCCCAACGATATTCGACACAAGTGATTCCGACTCATATCTTAACGAGGCAACTTAACGCATTTAAAACAATAATTATTGACTAATACAAATTAAATGGAATCAATAATAACAAGACAAGTTTTAAATGATAAATCGAGTCATATTGATGACTTGGATTTAATTACAAGACCTTGATTAAGGGAATTCAAGTGATAACTTACACTTTATATCACATGACAAACTTTAGATATTGAAACCGGATGCTAGAGAGTCAACGAATATTAAATACGGACCGAATCACTACCGAGACTCACAAGTGTTAGCCAACTTTAGGGCTAACATGTGTACACGCGCACGAAATCTACAATTTATACTTATAAGTTAAATACGACGTGAAATCAATACAGGAACGTGAACACAACTACAAAGACAATCAAAGAGCGCGTGCATTCTTTCTTTTTAAGCTAAGTCAACCCTACAACGACAAGGTGAGTTCATATGCCCCTTTTACTTTAATCGTAACTGATTTTGACTCTCGGGGCTGAGAAACATGTTTACTTTTATTTATTTAAAAGTTTTGCTTAACATGTTATTTATACTTTGATTTTGATAATATTAAATTGTTTATTATCGCTTATCATTGTATGCATGCTTGTATGATCATGAGATAACAGGGAAACTCAGGAGATTATGATAATGTACTTTCATAATCATCAATATATGGGAATAACACAGTTGTAAGATTTATCTTATAACACTTGGTTATTCCTACAGAAATGAACATTGAGACAATTCATACACAAACGAACAATGAGAACTATTACAGTGAAACATGGTGACACATCACAGCACATGGATGATCAGAAGATAAAATATCTTCTGAATATCATTCCACATCATAAACGATCAAGTGTGATAAGTCAATTTCTTATAACAATTGATCAACACCCTAAAAACATACTACTAGGTAGTATGATCGCATTGATTATCCACCACCTGCGTCACTTAAGGGTACTAAGACTTGTTCTTACTACGGCTTAAGGATTACACGGTGACCATATGGATTACTGTGAACGGCGACCATGATAACGTAACTTCATGCCTATCACTGCCAATCACACATAATTAACATAATGTAATAAGACTAGTTCTTATTCGACTTTGTTAATTACATGAGACAATCCCCGTAAAGGCCTTGGGATCACACGGTGGGATAGAGGTGAATGAAAGGCATTGGAATCTGATTATGTGAGGATTACAATGGGTTCCATTTAGGCTCTATACACTGCATTGGACAATACATGATAACAGTTAACTAACACTTTTAATTAATTAAAAGTGTAACATAACAGTTAACACACAGACAATAGAATAATACAAGGAAACAGATTTATTAAATCTAACATCCTTACTATACAAATGGTTGTCAATACTTCGGTTTGATAACTACAATGCTATCATTATATTATTCTATTCATGGAAACACAGGTGATCAACAATGGGACAATCAGGTGACATGGGAATGGAAATCAATAGTTGATTTACAAGTAGTGTGGAGTTCTAGTAGTGATGTGGTGGGATGTTGGCTAGGGCTTGTTCCCTTACATATGCCCTATATATAAGCATCACTACTAGGATAACATAGTGCTTGTAAGTATAACTATTGAGGAGCCATCAAGTGAACATATGAACATTACACATACAAGCAACATAACAAAACATTGGGACAATGCATGTGTTTGAATCAGAGTTTTCAACTAACTTACTTATGAACTCACCAACCTAGTGTTGACTTTGTTTAAATACATGTTTTCTCAGGTGACGAACAGGTGTAGAGACATACATGCAAGGTTTAAGCTAGAGGACTTTTAGAAGACCTAGCTTATTTTGTGTTGCATGCTTTTGGTGCCTAAACATTGAATCGCCTTTTGTATATCTTGTACATATACAAGATATAGTTACATTGATTCTTTTGGTAGATTTACTTGATTAAATTATGAACGATACAGTGTAATTTAATCTTGTAATTCTATATCATTGATGTATTAGCATTTCTCAATTTGATCATCATGTGCTATGTAACAATCTGATCATTTGATTATCACTCAAAGATATCGCGCCCCGAGAACCTTCCGCCCGACGGGAAAACCCGATCCGTTCCCGCCGGCCCGGGGTGTGACACCTTCATGTCGTTGGGTTGCAAGTGCATGTAAAAAAAAACCAACACAAGTGGCAACTCACCAAATGGGTTGACGCGCACAACTGTTATGGAACAGTGGTGCGCAACAACAACCGTTGTTTAAAATCAAAAGATGTCGCAGCTCATATCTCTCGACTAATTCAATCTGATATAAGTCTTCCGGTAAAACAAATTCGTGCGTATCTAAAGGATACGTTACATGTTGATGTTTCTTACTCGAAGGCGTGGCTTGGTCGTAGAAAAGCAATAGAGAATATTCATGGTAGCTAGGATACTAACTTTATGGAATTACCTTCTTATATGAGAGAGTTGCAAAACAGAAACAATGGGAGAGTAGTACAATGGTTTCATCATCCTCACGGAACATCCCATTGTGCTACTTTTAAATATGTGTTTTGGGCATTCAAGCCGTCCATCGATGCATTCCATCTTTGTCAGCCAGTTATATCCATCGACGGAACTCACCTGAAAGGGCCGTATTGGAGTAAATTGTTGATTGTTGTTTCAAAGAACGCAAACAACTACATACTTCCAGTTGCATACGCGATTGTTGATGAAGAGACAATTGAGAGTTGGTCTTGGTTTTTGAAGCAGTTTCGCGATCATGTTGCTGATGACAGAATGAGACCTTTGTGTGTTTTATCCGACCGACACAAAGGAATCATACATGCAATGACAAATATGGATGATTGGAAGGAACCAAATGCATATCATCGTTTTTGTCTACGTCATGTTAGAAGCAACTTAATGAACCGGTTTAAGAGCGCGAGCATAAAGAAACTATGTTGGGCAATTGGGAGCACAACCCAGAAAAGGAAGTATATATCAGCTGTAAGGGAGTTAAGGAGCATTAATGAAGAGGCATGGCAATATTTGTTAAATATTGAAAAACGACAGTGGACACTTCTGTTTGATTCCGGTCGTCGTCGTTGGGGTACATTAACAACAAACATTTATGAAAGCATGAATAACGTTTTGCGTGATGCTCGTTTGTTGCCAATAAAGCATGCATTGACTTTACATTTCAGAAAGATGTTTCTCAATATGTAAAGCATGCTGAGATTGCTAACAATTGCAACACTGCCTTACCACCTCATATGTGGCGTGTTTTTAATAACCGTGACAGGCGTGCACAAGATCACGAAGTTTTCTTGTATGATCACCTTGAAGCACGGTACAGGGTCACGTCAAAAATGGAAACCGACGATGATGGTGGTAACGACTACACGGTTGAATACTTCAAGAAAAAATGCACGTGTAGGAAATGGCAAACAGAAAGATTTCCATGCTCGCATGCTATAGATGTTTGTCGACACAGAGATGGGTTGCCTCATGAAATTGTTGACGTTCGATTCCACATGTCTACATATCGACAACAGTATGGTGGTCATTATTACCCACTACGCCACAAGTCTCTTTGGTCTGATGCCTGTTGGAGAATACAAGGAGACCCGTCAAAAGTTACAACATTACGGGGAAGGAGGCGTGCGAGAAGAATCCGAAATGAGATGGATGTCCATTATGCCGATGAACCTCGAAATTATAAATGTGGTATATGTAAGGAACTAGGACATCGTAGGACCAATTGCCCATATGTGAATCACTGATGCAAGATTTATGTTTATTTTTTTGTGTAATATTGCTTTGCTTATTTATGTTATTATTTTGTTTAATTTTAATTTATAATGAAAATTTATGGCTTTTTTTTATTTTGTACTTTTTAGTCAAACACTGAAAATATATTACAACTCATCATAGATTACAAATACAATACAAAAGTTCCTAATGATCATGACGGCTAAGCCGGTGTCCTGTACCGCAAGGTGGTGGTCTTGTTTGCCTTCTGCGGTGTTGATTGTTTTCGTTTACATCTTCTTGGCTTGGCATCATACCCAGACTCAGATTCAATGGTATTGGTGACACATCCGAGCATCGTGGTTGTTCATACATAGACAGATCTTCAGCAAAATAATCAAACGAAGACTGTTGTCCATAAGTAGGAACCACATTTGGAGTAACAGTATAATCCATGTGGTGCTGAGGTGTCACACCAAACTCACTATATGAACCAGTAGGTGAATTAGGGCTGTTGAATGTAGGTATATAAGGTGATTCAAGCCCTACAAACACATTTTGGTCATTTGGTTCATCTTGAAAGTTTGATGTTCCTCCTACTTCAAAATTTTGAAAGCGAGATGTGCCTGCTTCGAAATTTTGAAAACCAGACGGACCTGCTTCATCGGCCATATCTTCGTTGTTTCGGCCGGCACCACGTGTATTACTTCTCCTACCACGTCTACGAATAACTTGGGATACATTCTCATTGCCCATAGAGTTAACATATTGGGTTGTCAAGTGTGTTGGCAATTCCAAACGATGACCCTCGTGTGCAAGTCCCATCACTTGTGAAACTGTATCCTGTATACGTTGAAATTGATTTTGCGTTTCAGGATTGTCACCAATAAATTGTCTCGTACTTTGGTATATTTGAACCATGCCATCCATCTATAATAAAAAAAATATATATTAAATATCTTTTAAAAAAATAACTAAAATATTCCCCTCATATTTTATAAATATACCATTAGTTGATATGCACCACCGTCATTTTGAAATCCCCGCGGGTTTACCTCTTCTGATCCAGGATTGGTTATATAGAGGATGGTACGAGACCTATACCACCTCATGTAGTCATCACTAACAGTTGGTGTCAGAACATGTTGTCTGTCAATCGCGTTAGTTAAACGTTGGTTCCAAGAAGACACGTATTGCTGATGATGCCTTAACCAATCCTTATTTAATTTACCACCACGATTCAAATTATGAATCGTGTGGTGTTGGTCCATTGTTAGAGGAATTGGGTTTGGAATGTTTTGCAACAAACCAAACTGTCTCATAACTCTAGAAGAGTGATGAGGCTCAACAACTTCCCAAAGAATGAGAAAGCATTCGCACGTCCAACTAACTTCACCGTTACGACAGATGAAAGGTAGTCTCTCCATTATGCTATCGTACGGGGTCCATGCAAACTATGACAAAAAAATTCACAATTAAGACACACAATGTGTTAATAAATTAAAAAGAAATTTTTTTAAATAACCTGCTCATCTCGTAACGATTGTAATTGCGATCGGTAAGCTTTCAAGACATGAGACGGGCTGTCTCGATAACTTAAATTCTTGAACCACCTATAAAAAATCTTAAATTAAATGGACAATTTTGTTTATAAAAGAATATAGAAGACTTGAAATACGTACCAATAACCGATTGGTTGATCATACATATACAATGAGTGTATACTCGGGGCATATTTACAAACCTTTCCAATGCCCACAATTGTAATAAATATACAGGTCCGGTAATTTCTACAGCGTCAGGATGTGTTGCCTTACACAAATTTCTATACAGGCATGCAAGAACAGCACTTCCCCAACTATACCTAGCACTAACTGATAAATCTATAAGGTTATTTAAATATAACAGTGGCACCTTACTGTTCGTACTATCAGGAAACAATGTACCACCACACAAATACAAAATGATAAGACGTGCACGCTGAGTGCACTGCAGAGCATTTGGATTTTCAGGAAAATCATTTTCTAGTTGGTTTAGAAGGCTTACTAATTTAATTATTCCACCAACTATATCAGTGTTTGAAGGTGTGAACCCCAACAAAAGTTCACACCTTTCGATTAGCTCTTTTAGTTTGAACGAGAAATCTACCCCGGAAACTGGTTCACCTTCTATTGGTAAACCCCAAAGTACGTTTACGTCTTGTAACGTAATCGTTGCTTCACCAACAGTAAGGTGAAATGTATGTGTCTCTGGCCTCCATCTTTCAACCAGAGCAGTTATCAACGCATGATCGACCTTACGATAACCACAGTCGATAATGCCGCCAACAGTAAGGTGAAATGTATGTGTCTCTGGCCTCCATCTTTCAACCAGAGCAGTTATCAACGCATGATCGACCTTACGATAACCACAGTCAATAATGCCGCCAAAACCGGTATCGTTTAATATATTTTTAACCATCGGATGAATAGGATGGTTTTTAATATATTGTCATAATTTCTGATCACCACGTCTAACGTTTAACGGGTCTCTGTCTGCATAATCATTTGAATTAAACAAATGAATAGCACGATGCCCGTCTTTTAAAAACAGAAGATCATTTACAAGTGGCCCTGGATTAACTCTTAGACTCAAGTTGAGAAGTTAAAAATTAAAACCAAAGATTGCTTGTAATTTTGAATGAATAGAGATTGTGTGAATTTGAATTTGTGAATGGATGTTGTTTCTTTATATAGGATACGAACCAACTCCTCATTTACTACCTAACCAACTTAAAAATAAATAAGTAAATGGATGGCCGTTCAAAAAAAAAAGCATTGATGGGTGTGCATGCAAAAGCTTTGCATGCAAAAGCTTGCATGCATTATAACACTGCAGGAAACAGACGCACAGTCCCATGCAGGAAAAGCATTTATGGTCCTTTAAATATGTTGATTTGAAATTACACTGAAGGAAATAAATGTGTGTGCTACCAGACAAAAAAAAAAAGAAAGAATCACATGTGTGTGTACAAAGCCTGTACCACGAATCCGTTTGTGGCATGAGCGGATACCCTAGGGTCCGCTTGTGGCATGAGCGGATACCCTAGGGTCCGCTTGTACGAGTGGCGCATGCAAACCTTCGTTGACCCCATCCAACCACGTTAAGAGAAACCATGAATCCGTTGATACCACTCACGAATCCGCTAGTTATACCCACGAATTCTACATAATCATTGTGAATCCGCTAGTGACAATCACGGAACACCCATAAACCAAAAACTTCCATTGACCACACCATTTTCCATTTCATTTGTGGAAAGTACACTATTTCACCAAAAAATTCAACCCAAACTTGAGATGGTGAGTAATTGAAGATGTAGATAAAAAAAGGGTGGTGTTAAACTTACACCCCAAAATAATGTCTGCACACCCCTCAAACGCCCCGTAGTGGCCACTACGGGGCGTTTTGGTACGGATTGTACTATCTTGGTCAAACGACAGGTTCACTGATTAGACCTAAATGCCCCGTAGTGGCCACTACGGGACGTTTTGGTACGATGTTCTGAAAAAGGTTCCGACATGTCAGTTGATTAGACCCAAACGCCACGTAGTGGTCACTACGGGGCGTTTAGGGTTAGCCCTAAATGCCCCGTAGTGACCACTACGTGGCGTTTATTGTTTAAAACGTGCCAATTAGTTTCTAACTTACGAATTCATCGTCCAAATATACACACATATTGCGTTAAAATATGAAACGTTCACTCGAATCACTTTACGTATAGTTGATCGAGTTTCTCTTGTTTCGTTTATTAAATATCTACACTCTACACCATATTTTTTATTTGAAATATGTCTTGGTGGGACGGAGACTTTTTCTTTGGTCAATATTCCGATGTTTCGCGTGTGGCTGAAACATATCAGGTACAAACTGTATTTACTTGCTTTTATTGTTAATCAAATGACAAACTAATCATAATGTTTTTAAGGATGAGACTGGTGCGCAATCGTCTGAGGCCATAAATAGACCAGCATTGCCAGATCTTAACGAAGATGTTGCGGGTCAAACTTCGTACTGGCAGTTTGATTTGAACAAGGAACCTTGCGATGATGAAGACGTTAACAGGGAATGTTACGGTGGTGAACAATCACTCCCACCCCAAGTGACCGTTAAAAAGGAAGAAGCTGACATTGTATACCAAAATATGGACTGGAATACCAATGAGGTAATATATTTTCACTTGTTTTTAGTTAGATGACATTAGTTTAATGACAACATTGTTTTCAGATATTCATTACAGAGACGAGGACCCTATGCCTCAGTTCCCACAGCCGTAGCCACAACAGCAGCCGCAGCCACCGCAGCCGCCGCCGCCGCCACCACCACCACATGGCGAGGGGGAGCCGCATCAGGATGTGCCACATCAGCATCCTGAGCGCATATACAGAGCGGTGCGGCTTCCGGCTCGTGTCGAGGCTATGCTGTAGGGTATAGCTGATTCGACGCAGCAACTCATCCAGCAGCAGGCACACATGCAGCAGCTCGAGCTCACGCAACAGCTGTTGCAGATCCAGCAGCAGCAGGCACAGATCCAGCAGCAGCAGGTTGAGCACAGTCAGCGGCTCGCTCATACCAGCGAGCAGCTGACACGACGAGTGGATCGGTTAGAGGATCTGATCTCGTGGCATGTGCATGTCGAGCTTAGGCATGCACAAGGTGAGGGTATCCAGCTTCCTACAGTTCCTCAACCACAAGATTATCCTCCTCCCCCTCCCCCTCCACCTTAGTATTTTCAGTTATATTTGTATTTGTTAAACAGACACTTGTATTCATGTTTATGATTTGTATATATTTGGTTGTTTTGGTTGATGATGCATGCATATACTTGGTTGTTTTAGTTAGTGATGCGTGTTTATTATTTAAATATGTTTTGTTGGTGATACGTGTTTATTATTATATGTTTTGTTGGTGATGCGTGTTTATTATTTAAATATGTTTTGGTTGATGATGCATTATTTATCGTATTATTTTGTAACATCAATATACTTAAACAAAGAACGTCATTCATATATCAATTACTTAATATATTTAAATTTTAATTAAATCTAAATATTAAAAACATTTTTAGCTTTCAAAACTAAAAGTTTTAAAAAACAATTAAAAATAAACGAACCGAGAGACCGTAAAAAATAAAAAACAAGTTTTAAACAAAAAAAATATTAGATTTTTACAAACAAAAACATGCGTTTAAAAAAATAACTAAAATTTTTAACGTACGAGAGATACGTCATCGTAAAGTATAAATGCTACGAGAGATACGTCGCAAAATATAAAATTAATTTTTAAACAAAAATTTTATATTTTTAATTTTTTTTAACAAAACAACTATATTTTTACACCTTAAAAAACATACCCAAACCCCCAAATCACACTCAAACACCCCAAGTTGTTGCGTTTGCTTTTTTGAACCCTATATGCCCCGTAGTGGTCACTACGTGGCGTATAGGTCTGCAAAAGCTGACAAAAGAATGTTTGTCGTTTAAGGTTGTCAGTCTGTGGCTAAAACGCCCCGTAGTGGCCACTACGGGGCGTATGGGTGGCGGCCGGGGTGTTGAATTAAAATTCTGGGCTAAAAAAATGTACACACACACAAGTATGACACACGCATGATGCAACACGAAACATAACAATAAGTTGGGTTATTTTATAGGTTTGCATAAATTCAGTGGCGAAGCTTGACCATAATTACAGGTTGGCGAAATAAAATTTTTTTAGTGGGCGAAATAAAGGTTTTTAAAAAAATTTATACTACTACACGAAAGGGGGGTCGCCCCCCGGTATGAACTAAGCTACGCCCATGCATAAGTTGGATGATTTACAGGTTTACATGGTTTATTTTTGAGTCATAATCATAACAAAAGTATATATTTTTTTAATTTAATAGTTAATTAAAAATAACTTTAACTCTTATCAAAAAAGATCAAATGGACTAAAAATGACAAGAATTGATTCATTTGTTTTGAGATGTTTCTTCTTTGGTAATCACTCTATCCCATTTTAATTCTTCAAGGCTAGCAATGTGGAACAAAATGAAAAGAGAAACAAAACATTTACGGTAGATTTTAAAAATTATACCATGTGCTATAAGAGTTGTAAAACTCTTAATCTTAAGAGATTTAATCAAATTAATATTGTGTCCTTCTAATAGGTATTAATATATAGTTATTAGTGAGATGCCCACATAATGCAGTTGTAAACAAAACATTTACATTGTTGATTTTGGCTCGTAAAAAGCTAAAACCAACTCATGTTTAATTAAATCAACTCTTTTAAGTTAATTTAAATGTTTGATAATAGTCACAATTTAAAGTCCAAACATTACATGCCAAATGTGACAAAAGTGTCAAGATGTAATTCATTTGATTCGATAGGGTTTTCTTTTATAGTTATTATATGACACTTTCTTCTTAAATGTATCAATATGAATAAAATTTAAAAAGTTAAAGAAACCCTTTAGTTCTTGTTTTAAAGCTTTTTGAGTTATATATTATGTTTTAAGCGTTGTAAAACTCTTAATTTTAAGAGATTTGTCAAATGATCATTAAATCATTTAAATATGTATTATAATATAATATATATCGTGTGTGTGTATATAGAGAGAGAGAGAGAGAGAAATGGCGATAGTATTATGATAAAACGCATAATAAAAGTCACAAAACAAATATACATGCACAACACAATGTCCAACAGAAAACATTTATTTTGGGGAAAACTTAAAAAATAATCATAATTATTATCAATCAATTTTGTTTTTCATTTTTTTTATCAAAAGGTTAGATTTTTTTATCAAAAAGAAAAAAATAAAAACAAGTATGAAACTCATGTTATTACATATATAAAACTTTACAATTTAAATATACACAACTTTATATGATACATATATGCAGCTTTATAGGTTACATGGACTACTAAAGAGTTAAAGAATACTATCGTATCTTCCAAAAAAGGAGGAACTGTTGGAAATTTGAGTTATTTGATTAATTATCAAATTTAATTTGAATTAAAATCAAGATTTTTTAAATTACTCAAGACTTTTCATATTTCATGTGTTGATTATATGTATTAATTTAAGACTTTTGGAATCCTAATCTTGTAGTATAAATACAAGGCAATTGGTGTCTTGTTTGGTTGGCTACTTGATGATTTCAAGAATGCTACATACAATCTACCACATACTTTGAAGAATTTCTAGTTTTCTCTACTCTTCAAGCTCTTGTTTAAGATATTTTTTCGAGTGCTAGGTTAATCCCGACAGTCCACATACTGTTTCGGTTGTTGTACCCTGGGAGACGGACGCGTTCGTCTTGAGAAGAGGCGCGAAATCTGTTTTAAGGGAAGCGTATTGAATACGTGCCTCAACCACAATCGTCAATACGTTTAATCCATGTTGCAGTGAAGAATAAATGGAAGACACACTAGGAGGAAAACATCGTCAAGATGCCTGATTGAAGACTCGACATTAATTATGCTCTAATCAAGGAAGCTATTTGAAATACCCAACGAAGATATGGATCAAAACAAGTTTGTTACATAAATTAGTAATTTATATTCTATTATTTTAGTCTTGTAACCGGTATTGTACTAGATTATTTCTTACAAATAACGAGAGTCTCGTTATTATTTATATTTTATTTTTGTGTTATAATAAAAAAGTGAACCCATCTCCTACAAAAACTACTTTGAATAGCCGTTTTATTATCGTTGTTATTTAAAGGAAGGCATATCGATCGATTAGGACTCACGTTTTACTTTTGCTCTCATCATTCACTCACATATTCACTTTGCTTTCTAATACACTTAACGATCGATTCCTTTCTTGTGCACCTGTGATCTTTATTTTTATAAGAAAAACAAGAAAGCTAGACTTTGGTTAGCTCCCGAGGTTTTATGTCGTTTATCCTCTAAGGATCTTCTGGCTTTCCTCGTAAATCATTCTCCTGTTGATGTTTATTGCTTTACTTTTAGCATTTCTTGATTAAACACTTTCGATTATATTGAGAAGCTTCTTAGTATTTTAATCATAGCGTTATTATTTTCAATTAACTCAAGTTTTACAAATAAGGGTCCTCTAAGTATATCTTAAATTTAGAATAATAAAATTAAGGATACTTAATTTTTGATCAAAACTATTTTTATATATTTCTTCTACATATTTTTTAAATATATATAACAAAAAAATATTTTATCGTATGTGAGTTATTTAAAAGAAACTTATAATGTTTTTATATTTTAGGACAAGCGTGTCTTGTTAGGCTGCACCATTCTCCATCGCTCCACCACCTGGACGCCCAGCCGCACCACCACTTTTACGCTGTGTTCCCGAGTTCACCACCAACTCAAACCCAGTTCACCAAATTTCTTGAAACCTTATCTCTTGTAAACATGTTTCAACATAACTCTCCCTTCTCAAAAACCCAAAACCCCTGTTTCTCCACCTTCACACCTTATCCCCTAAGTAAAATCTCAAAGCCCCCTCTGTTCAAACCACAAATCCCAATTCAGTCATCTCCGAAAATCCCAACAATTATATCAATCAAATCACTGTTTTCGCCAAATAATGAATCATGCAGACCAGATGTTCGATCATATGCTGGCCGTAGCAAGAAAAAAGAAGGGGGTACATCAACCGGTCGGATCGAGGGGAATGCCGAGCTACGCCGGGAAGCAAAGCGAAACGCTCGCCGGAAGAGCAAAAAGCTCGCTGAAAACCTGTTTTACAGGCTTAAGAATCCTCATGGTAATTACCCTAATAACTTTTCAGAAGAAGAATTGCAGATGATTGGTTTAGGGTATGATAGAATGGTTCAGTTTATGGAGAAAGATGATCCCAATCTCAAGCATCCTTATGACTGGTACAAGTATGGTGAATTTGGCCCATATTCGTGGCGTGGGGTGGTGTTAGGAGAGCCGATTCGTGGGCGGTTTTCAGATGAAAACGTGACCTTGATTGGCGAAGTTCGGGATCAAGAAGAGTGGGAGAAGATTGAACAGTTTGAAATGAGTCAAGATTTTGGGCAGAGGTTGGACTTGATGGATAAAAATGTTGGATTCAAGTACTTTTGGGTGTTTGTTAGGCATCCAAAATGGAGGGTTTCAGATCTTCCATGGGAGCAGTGGACTTTGGTTAGTGAAGTTGTGGTTGAAGCTGGAAAACAGAGGTTAGATAAGTGGAATTTGATGGGTAGGCTTGGAAACAGAACCAGATCTTTGATCACTAAATGTGCAGCTTGGATGAGACCTGATGTTATATATGTAAAGAGGCCGGTTTATCAGTGTAGATTTGAACCTCAAGACGAGTTTTTTAAGTCAATGGCGCCTTTGCTTGATCCTGAGACAGAGCAAGATTTTTTGTGTCAGTTGGAAAGGGAAGATGGTGGGGTGGAAATGTGTACTTATTTTGGTGGGTTGTGCAAGATTTTGAGAGTGAACCCGAAAGCTTTTGTGGATGATGTGGTGAGGGCGTTTGAGAAGGCGAGTGATGAAAAAAAGTCCAAGTGTCTGGAGTTTTTACTTGGGAATCATCCGATTGAATTGCTTCATCCTTATACTAAGGAATGGAAAGCTAAGTTGGAGGAGATGGAGTTGGGTTGTGATGCTCCTGATGAGAATGATGGCGGTGGTTCTAATCTTGAAGTTTTAGATTGGATTGAAGAAGATGATGATGATGAAGATGATGATATAGTGATTGATGCAGAACTTGATGATGTGGAAGAAAATGACGATGGTAGTGATAATGATGATGATAATGATAATGATAATGGTGATGGTTTGGAAGAAGACGAGAAGTATTGGGAAGATGAGTTCAAGAAAGCGGTAAACAGCAATGAAGAAATGGAAGTTATTGCAAGGAGAAGTGTGAAAATGACAACAAAGTTGTATGAGAAGCACTCACTGATGATGGAAGGGAAGCGGATGAAGCAGAAGTTAGAAGATGAAAACAATGAAGGTGAAATGGTAATGAGGCGTGGCCGGGCTAAAATAAGCCAAGACGAATGGAAGCAGCTCGGCTATGACCCAAGAACGAAGAAGATCAAGAGAAGTAAGATTCCACCAGGCCAGTTCTTGAGAGCCGCAGTGAGACCCTTTATGTATAAGAATCTTGTTAAAGAGATCGTTTTGACTCGACATGCAATAATAGAGGGTGAGATTG
Source organism: Mikania micrantha (assembly GCA_009363875.1). Lineage (NCBI taxonomy): Eukaryota > Viridiplantae > Streptophyta > Magnoliopsida > Asterales > Asteraceae > Mikania > Mikania micrantha. The sequence continues at coordinate 20,773,856 of CM018693.1, forward strand.
GTAGTGGTAAGAAGAATTGAAGAAAACTTCATCCTCATAGCTTCATAGAATGTAAAATCTTGTAATGCCTGCTGATGGTTTCTAGATATTTGTATTACTGTTTCAGTTGATGAAGTCAAGTGAACTTTGACTGAAATTTTAGTATGGGCCGATCTTGACAAATATTCTTGGGTAAACTGCTATCTACAGTTTTAAAAAAGAAAACTGACTGTTTTGTCCAGGGGTGTTTAAATAAAGTGAAATCCGAATTAATCCGAAATTCGAATTGCATCCGAAACCCGAAAAAACAACCCGAATTCTTATTCGGGTTGTTTGGATTAGATTCGGACGAGATATCCAATTTTCTAGTTCGGATTAGATCGGATATCCATATTCAACCCGAATCACCTGAAAAAATCTCTATTTATTCAGGTTGTTCAGGTTATTCAGATGTAAAAATCAAATTTATTCAAGTTGTTCAGATAGATTTGGATCTGAAAAGCATACATGTTTTTCGAGTCGGGTTGGGTTTCAGATAAATTTTCAAATCCGAACAAACCATTATCCGACTCGATAAACACCCATAATTTTGTCAGCCAGAATAGCCAAAAAGGCTCAAATTAATGATTTGGGTGATTACTCTCGTTTTATAAAAAATCAAAAACATTCGTTTGGCCTGATCTTAAAATTGATAAAGATGGCTTTGACATATTATATATTTGTATATTCTGATTTTGAAAAAGAAAACTAAACGAAAATAATAACCAAACTCAATAGATCTCAAGGTGGCTTATTTGCATTGATTTGAGAAGTCTGGTCAATTTCAGATTTCATGAACACCAAAAAGCACAAAATAAAATCAAAATTTTAATTAAAATAGGAGGTGAAACAACAATCGTCAATTGCATAAGTTACAAGTCTACTTAAGTAGAGCTCTCTTTATATATTAGAGCAAGTCAAACAACAAAAATGTGGTTTGTGCTTGTAAAAAGATCCTTCATGCATCAAAGTGAGTCAGGAAGGTAAAGCTTTAATCCAATTGTCTGCAACCAAAACAAAGACTAATTTAGCAACTACCCAATTATACAATTATAAATGAAGTTGGAGTTGTAAATCTTCCTGTTTATTAATATATAAAAGAAGGAAGTAAAAAAATGCGAAGGTACATAATACCTCTTGCAAACTTCTTGTCAGCGTCTCTATTATCATTTATTCTTCCAGTAGCATCACCAACATAAAACGACCTTTAAGCACCATAAGGCTATTAAAATCAGAAAAAAAAAGGTCAAGTTGGGAGTAATACTTCACCTTCAACGGGTATAATAGGTTAAGCAAACGTGATCCGTTTTGACCCATTACCCGACCAACCTGTCCAATTTGCTATATAAAGTTATGGGAGGAGGAAACAATACTGATCCATATCAACTGGAATTCCAGAATTAAACTGCTGTTCCATTATGTGCCACATATTAGGTTGTGTTATTAGCATGGATCCCAGTCTCAATATTATTAGATGGTATAGATAATTTAAGGGGACCCTCATAAGTAAAACACCTAAATATTTAAAAACAAAATTCTTTGAAAAACTTCAATAGAATAAAACTTTAATGGAATATCTTTATTCAATGGCAATTGTTCTAGCAATAAATATCTCTAAAACATAAGGATAAGATCAACTCAAAGAAATCACCTTACAATGTGCAAATAAGGTATCAGCATGACTATACAAGTAGATTACAATATGCAAGGACCTTCTAAAAAGAATGCCCCCTTCAGAGTTTCTTCAACTTTTCCTGATCGTTGCTCTGGATGAGGATATAGGATACAACTTAATCACATGATCAAAATATTGTACTGATTTTTATTACTAAAACTTGAAATATTATATGATTCTAACTTTTGAACAGCAAACAGAATAAATATAATAGTTTAGTTAGTATTATTTGAAAATGAAATTGAAGAAGAAACAAATAAGCACATGTATAGACAAAATGTTTTTAATTCACTTTCAACTATAAGGAATGGTTAACTATAAAGTTAAAATCAATGTGTTATCTTTTACTTGGTAGGACTTTAAAAGTTTAATAGATGATAACATAACCATAGGTGGAATCATAACAATACATGGTTTTATGAGTGAAAAAGGTGATCTAATGAAAACAAAAGCAGTAGTTTCAAAAGAAAAAATAAATCCCTTTGAGTTCACCTTCAATTCTAAAAACCTTCAATTGATTCCGGTGCAATCGGGTCTTTATCTAGAGTAAAGAAGCAGTCTAAGTGATGCCATTTGGTATATTCAAACCCTCGTGGGTCCCAACTACTCAATCCCAATCTAAGAGATTCGGATTCAATTTTCTTAGAGCACTTCTTGCATGAAGATTTTCCAGACTTCGCATACTCTGCAACAATCTTGATACAAGTAGAAAAAAGGAATTGTGAAAAAAGTAAAGCTTTTGTACTGAAGTTATTTGTAAACAATTATAGAAAAGTAATGATGAAAGATACCTTTTCTTTTGTTACTTTATTTCCTTTCCTAGCTTCCCCATCTTCATCGGTCTATGAATATGAACACAAAGCAGAATCACATGATTGTCATCCATTTCCTTTAGATATAAATAGTGAAAAACATGATATGCAATATAGAAATATATAAAATGGCCACATTATACTTTCTTGTTCTTTCGATTGCAGATTGCTAAATAAAGATCATCAATGTCATAATTATATTCATATTAGTGTTGTAAAAATTAGCCAAGGGAGTGGTCCACCACTTCGATTTTGGCTAATCGGCTAATTAATCAGCTAAAAAAACAGCCAAAATAAGGCCTAGATGGACCGAATTGGGCCTAGGCAGCGTGGAATCGACTTTGGTTCCGACAGACTAATGGAGATTACATCCATCATACTTGTGTTACACATATTACATCATAATATACATCTATCAGGATGTACTTCTCGTTTATATTTTTATCGACTTGTAACTCTTGTGTTCTCATTAGTTTAACCGTTTTCGACATGTACTTCAAGTGACTAACATTGAAGCATTTAAGGCTATGCTAGGAAGTACAAGTGGAAACTGCTTGTTATAGTCTTTAGACATATTACGTATAGGACTTATTTTTAAATCTCTAGATTATATTTTGTAAACCACTACCGTGTATCATGTTTTGTAAAACATGTATTTCTCATGACAAAATGTGTTCTTGATATTCAAAAAAACATTAACTAAAAAGATGTTTATAGGTTGATTATTCACACTTCATTTATATTAGGGCTAAAAATGACTGACAATTCATGAAAAATGGCATAAAATCATGCTTCACAGTTCACAACTAGAGACATAAGCATGTATTACACAACCTCAATATTATTAGATGAAACAAATCATTCAAGGGAACTCAAATTAGAAAAACAATTTAAATCTTTTAATCACAAAATTCAATGAAAACTTAATAGGAAATTCTGCATCCAACCCTGTAATCTGTATTAAATGGCAACTTTTCTATCAATAGATACCATTAAAGCATAAGAATAGCATCAACTCAAAGAAATCACCTCACAATGTGCAAATGAGGCATCAACATGACTATATAAGTAGATTATAGTATCCAAGTACCTTGTTAGAAGAATGCCCCCCTGCATTCACCAGTTTCTTCAACTTTTCTTGATCCTTGCTCTGGATGCAGATAATGGATACAAATTAATCACATGATCAAAAAAATGTACTAAATTTTATAATTAAAACTAGAATAATTAAATAACTTTGTCTTTCAGACAACAAATAGAATAATAATAACAAATTAGTTAGCACTATTCGAAAATTAAATTGAAAGACACAAATATACTCATGTATACACAAAGTGTTTTTGTTCACCTCTATGGTTGCCACCTATAAAAGTTGAAACCAATGTGGCGTTTTTTTCCTCACTAAAATTTTCTAAGAGTTTAAGACAAGATAACATAATCATGGACTCATCACAATACATGGTTTTAGAAGTGAAAAAGCTGATCAAATGAAAACATAAGTAGTAGTTTCAAAAGATAAAAAGAACCCTTTGAGTTCACCTCAAGTTCTAAAAATCCTTCAATTGATTCTTGTGAAATCATGTCTTTATCTAGAGTAAAGAAGCAGTCTAAGTGATGCCATTTGGTGTTTTTAAAACCTCGTCGGTCCCAGCTAATCAATCCCAATCTAAGAGACCTGAATTCAATTTTCTCAGAACACTTCTTGCATGAAGATTTTCCTGACTTTGCATACTCTGCAACAATCTTGATACAAGTAGGGGAAAATAATTTTGTGAAAAAGGTAAAGCTGGTGTACTGAAAAGTTATTTGTAAACAATCATCAAAAAGAAATGATGAAATATACCTTTTCTTTTGTTACTTTCTTTCCTTGCCCAGCTTCCTCATCTTCATCAGTCTATGACCACAACACAAAATTACATAATTGTCATCCATTTCCACAAGATATAAATTGTGTAAAACATGATATGAATGACATAAATAAATAAATTATAACAGTATATTTTCATGTTAATTATATTGCAGAACTCTAAAGAAAAACTATCAATATCATAATTATATTCATACATGTTTAAGCCTTAGAATTAGATCACAAAGAATGATCTTAATATCTCATAAATCTTAATGTTTTAAATGTTTATGCTTTAGATCACAAGAAATGATCTTTTTATTTATTTACTTAACTACACTCTCTCCTTGTTGAACTTTAAATTTTATTTTGAATGAAAGTTGGAGGCAAAGAATGTAAACTGAAATGATTGTGTGAATAAAAGGAAGTTGCTGATAAATCATTTTATAGATGTATGTACCTAAAAAAAGGTTCTCCCTACCTTTAGTTTCTTTAAATAAATTCTGTCTGGCTCGGTCACGTCATCTCCTTCTCTCTGTTTTAGAACAATAATAACAAAATTAGAAATATAACACTAACTATGATATCTCCTATCCTTTTAACAAAACGTTAACATGAAAAGACATATATGTCAAGATGAACAAAATTGTTGATGAGATGGGAGAACCAGATGTAAAAAGAGGGAAGTTCAAGCCTGACTATTCACTATTTTAAATCCTTTTCTTTTAATGTTAACAAAATAGATGCATACCGGTTCAGAATTAATAGTTCATTTATACTAGGGCTAAAAATTGTGGACGATTCACGAAAAATCACAATGTTATGAGATGGAATAGATCATTTAAACAACTTTCATAAGTGAATAACCATAAATTTTTAAACATAATTCTTCAAAAAAACTTCAATAAAAAATTTTGCATCCAGCCCAATAATCCGTATTAAATGAAAATTGTTCTAGCAAAACATATCTCTAAAGCATAAAAATAGAATCAAAGCAAATAAATTACATCACAGTGTGCATCTAAGGCATCAATGTGACCATATATAAGTAGACTATAGTACACAAATACCTTCTTAGAAGCAAGGCGCCCTTCAGCCACCTGTTTCCTCATCTTTTCTTGATCGTTGCTCTGGATTAGGATCAGGAATACAACTTAATCACATGATACAAAATTGCACTGAATTTTATAACTAAAACTTAAATATTTGTGTGATTCTGACTTTTGAACAACAAATTACGTAACAATAATAAAAATAATTTAGTTAGTATTATTAGAAATTAAATTGAAAGAAACAAATAAGCTCATGTATACTAGGGCTGTCCAAAACGCTCGTGGCACAAATGTCACTCAAAGCTCGTTCAGGAAAAGCTTGGATAAATCTCGGCTCGAATAAAGCTCGTTTATAATCCAAGCTGAACCGATCCAATTCATTTTGTAACCGATCTGGCTCGTATTGTAACCGATCCGGCTCGTTTTGTAACCTTGCCGAGTCCGAGTCAATATTGTTTAATCTTCTTCTTTAGAACATTAACTAAAATGATGTTTACAGGTTCAGGATTCAGACTTCACATATCCTAGGGCAAAAGATGATTGACGATTCATGAAAAATGGCATAAAATCTTGCTTCACAATTCACACATAGAGACATAAGCATGTAATTCACAGCCTCAATATTATTAGGCATATAGATGGAACAGATCAATTAAGGGAACTCTCTTAAGTAAAGCACACAAGTATTAGATGCTTTCAAACTTAGTGTTATTCACAGTAAACACACAGGTTAGTTATAGTTTTCACATAAATAGGGCTTTGTTTGCAGGATTTGTTGTTTGGAAGTTTATGATCTTGGGTTTTAGATATGTTTACTTCTTTTGATATGTGGTTTTCATTCTATGTTCAGTGTTAGAAACATGTGATTTGTTAATTAGAGGTTAGCTATTAAGAACTGAAGCTATAATTAGAGCAGTACCTGAAAGCACACTAGGTGTTCGATGATTTTTCATATTGAATTTGGAAACATGATATTCGAATTTTTAGTTGCCTTTCAGTTCTTTATGCCATGTGGCCCTTGTATGTATTTTGTATATTCTTCTAGCTAATAATTTCATGTTCTATATAATAGAATCTGCCTTTATGCTCACAACATAGTTTTAATAACATTATTTTGTTCAGAAAACGATTTTAAAGAATCTTTAAAGCACCCAGAACTTGGATACATGCTAATTATGGAGGTAAGTACAGAATTGATGAAGTACCACCCAAATGTTACTACATCTTCATGAATCGATTTGAGTGTTGACTTTTACAAAGTGTTGCCAGCTGTATACATGAACTAAGAACTGTTACAAACATGAGTTTATCTAGCTTGAATCCTGAATGTTTTTATGTACTGTTAGTTACTATTTTATACCTTTGAATTACTGCTTGAGTTAAGATTTAGCTCATGCATAAAGTTATTTTTGTAGAAGTTAAGGTTGGTTGTTCTTTGTTCCTTATGCTATAAGATGTCACCATGTTATCTATTCTTTTGTTCATGCTTAATTTAATCTCTCACTACATGATTAGTGTAGAAAATAGAACCAAATGCTTTATTGGCACATTGAACTTGATGCCATGAAAATCCATTACGAAACATTTTAAGTTACTTTTGAAGAAATGTACTTTTTCGTATAGAATTTAAAATGTTGCGTTATTATACACAGATTAGCTACCCAAACACAACAAATAACAGTTTTGGGATCTCATTTCACTTATTCCCATTTCACCTTGCTATCAAACCCAAGCCCATAGCAATTCCAGGACAAAAAAAGTAAAACAACTCCTAAGATTTTAAATATTGTATTTTTGAGTTGTTAGTCTGTTTGTAAGCAACCTCTCTTTCCCTTGTGATTGAAGTAAGGTTTGTCACCATCTCACCCTCCCCATACTCTACAAAAAGCCATATACCAGTGAGATATACTCGGAATGGATAACGTGGTTGTTGTCATAAGTGAAACAAATTAATTTTAAATGCAAAACTCTTCGAAAAAAGTTCAATGGAAATTCTACAACCGACCCTGTAATCAGTATTAAATGGCAATTGTTCTAGCAATAAATATCCCAAAAGCATAAGAATAGAATCAACTCAAAGAAATCATCTCACAATGTGCAAATAAGGCATCAACATGATATATAAGTAGATTATAATACGAAAGTACCTTCATAGAAGAATGGCCCCCTTGAGTCACCAGTTTCTTCAACTCTTCTTGATCGTTGCTCTGGATGAAGATAAATGATACAACTTAATCACAAATAAGTGTATGATTCAGAGTTTTGAACAACATATTAAGTAATAATACTACAAATATTTTAGTTAAAACTATTTGAAAATCAAATTGAAAGAAACAAATAAGCTCATTTATACACAAAGTGATTCTGTTAGTGATTGTGTAAAACTCTAAAGTATGGTTGTCACCTATAAAAGTTACACCAATGTGCAATATTTTTCCTAGGTAATACTTCAAAGGGTTTAAGACAAAGCAACATAACCATGGTGGACACGTAACAATACATGGTTTTATAAGTGAAAACGGTGATCAAAGAAAAACAAAAGTAGCAGTTACAAATAAAAAAAAGAACCCTTTGAGTTCACCTTCAGTTCTAAATACCCTTCAATTGATTCCAGAGAAATAATGTCTTTATCTAGAGTAAAGAAGCAGTCTACGTGATGCCATTTGGTGTTTTGAAACCCTCGTGGGTCCCAACTAATCAATCCCAATCTAAGAGATTTGGATTCAATTTTCTCAGAGCACTTCTTGCATGAAGATTTTCCTGACTTTGCATACTCTGCAACAACCTTGACACAAGAAGAAAAAAGAAATTGTGAAAAACGTAAAGCTGTACAATATCAAAAAGAAATGATGAAAAATACCTTTTCTTTCATTACTTTCTTTCCTTGCCTAGCTTCCTCATCTTCATCAGTCTATGAACACAAAGCAGAATCACAAGACTGTCATCCATTTCCTCAAGATATAATGAAAGAAAAAAACGATATGAACGACAGCAATAAATACAATGATCACAACATTCACGCTATTTCTATTGTAGAACTCAAAAGAAAGACAATCAATATCATAGTTATATTCATATAGTAAAGTCTATCACTACTTTCATCTCTGATTAAGATGTGGTCTCACACATCTTAAGGTTTTACATGTTTATGCCCTAGGTCATAAAAAATGATCTTTTCTTTTTGCCTAACTATATTCTCTATTTCTCTCATTGTTGAACTTTATTTGGTATTTTGAATGAAAGTTGGAAACAAAGAATGTAAGCTGATATGAATGTGAATAAAAAGAAGTTGCCGAAAAATCATTTTATAGATGTATGAACCTAAAAAAAGGTTCTCCATACCTTTAGTTTCTTTAAATAAATTTTGTCTGGCTCAGTCACTTCATCTCCTTCTCCCTGTTTTAAAAAAAAAACAAATAAAGTGGGAAATGTATCACTAACTATGATATATAAACAAAACGTTAACACGAAAAGGCATATGTATGCCAGGATGAATAAAATTATCGAGGAAAAGAGAAACAAGAGGTCTGTAGAAGCAAAATAGGGAAGTCCAAGCTTGACTATTCAATATTTCTATAATTTTCAAAAAAGACGTTTAACGGTTCATAATTAACACTTCATCTAGACTATGGCTAAAATTATGTACAATTCATTAATAATGGCAAAAAATATTGCTTCACAGTTCACACATACAGCCATACAGGCATAAGGAGGATCCTACATAACAAATAACTTAAAGGAATTCCCAAAACGGAAACACCTTAAATCTTTATACACCAAGATTTTTGAAAAACCTTTATGCAAATTGTGCATCCAGCCATGTAATAAGTATTTAAATGGCAATTGTGCTACCAATAAATATCTCTAAAGCATAAGAAAAGAATAAACTCAAAGAAATCAAATCATAATGAGCATCTAGGACAGTAGCATGACTATACAATTAGATTAATGTACGCAAGTACCTTCTTAGAAGAATGGCACCTTTCAGTAACTATGTTCTTCAACTTTTCTTGATCGTTGCTCTAGATGAGAATAAAGATACACCTTAATCAAATGATACAAAACTGTACGAAATTTTAAAACAAAAAACTTGAATCATTGAATGAATTTGACTTTTGAACAGAAAATTATGTAACAATAATAAAAAAAAATTGTAGTTAGTATGATTAGAAATCAACTGAAAGAAACAAAAAAGCTCATGTATACTCAAAGTGTTTTTGCTTCACTTTCAATTGAAAGTATGGTTACCAACTATATAATTTAAAACCAATGTGATATGTTTCTTCCTTCGTAAGACTTCTAAAAGATTAAGAGATGGTAACATAACCATGGTGGACTCGTGACAATGCAAAGTTTATAAGTGAAAACGATGATCAAGTGAAAACAAAAGTAACAATTTTGAAATACAAAATGAACCCTTACCTTCAGTTCAAAAAACCCTTCAATTGATTCCAAAGAAATAATGTCTTTATCTAGAGTAAAGAAGCAGTCTATGTGATGCCATTTGGTGTTCTCAAACCCTCGTGGGTCCCAACTAACCAATCCCAATCTAAGAGATTTGTATTCAATTTTCTCAGAGCACTTCTTGCATGATGATTTTCCTGACTTTGCATACTCTACAACAATCTTGATACAAGAAGAAAAAATAAATTGTGAAAAATGTAAACTGGATTACTAAATGGTTATTTGCTAACAATTATCAAAAAGAAAGGATGAAAAATACCTTTTCTTTCATTACGTTATTTCCTTGCCTAGCTTCCTCATCTTCATCAGTCTATGAACACAAAGCATAATCACAAGACTGTCATCCATTTCCTCAAAAAATAATGAAAGAAAAAAAATATATATGAACGACAGAAATAAATGCAATGATCACAACATTCACCCTATTTCTATTGTAGAACTCTAAAGAGAGACAATCAATATCATAGTTATATTCATATAGTAAAGTCTATCACTAATTTCATCTTTGATTAAGATGTGGTCTCACACATTTTAAGGTTTTACATGTTTATGCCCTAGGTCATAAAAAATGATCTTTTTTTTTTTTGCCTAACTACAACAACAACAACAACAAGCGTACCCAGTAAAAATCCCACTTAAAGTGGGGTCTGGAAGGGGAAAGATAAAGACACACCTTACCCCTATCTACAAGTAGAATAGAGAGGCTGCTTCGTTAGAGTCCCCTGGCTCAGAAAACCCGAAAAAAATTTTTTTTTTTTTTTTTTGAAAACATGTAACGAAGAGTAGGATCGTAAAGCATACAGATAAAGCACTAACGATTTAAACTTAAGCAGATAAGCAGGTAAGCAGTTAAGCAGTTGAGCACTAACCACATAGATCATCAAGCCAGACTAAAACAAACTACAGAGAAACCAAACCCATAACCCAATTATGCCATTAAAGCAAATCAAACAAAAACAAGCATGAAGTATCATACACAAATAAACATACCCCCAACCCGCAAGCATGCATATAACACATATAATCTCCTATCCTATAACCCATTGTGACATTTAAGCAATCAAACAAAAACAAGCATGCAGTATCATACACAAACAAAACATACCCCCATCCCGCAAGCATGCATATAACACATATAATCTCCTATCTTAAATCCCAAGAACAGCAAAGATTTAACCCACAACCCCAACCCGCAAGCATGCATATAACACATATAGACTCATATCATATACCCCAAACTAGCAAAGAAATAGCAACAACCACGATCCCTAGAAAAGGCTCTATGTATCCTGCACCTTTATTCTTCGCCTCCACGTACTCCTATCAAAGATCATGTCCTCAGAGAGGTGTAGCTCTGACAAATCCTGTCGAATCTGCTCATCCCATGTCAACCTCGGTCTACCCCTTCCCCTTTTACCCTCCACGATGAGAAGTTCTACTTTCCGAACAGGTGCCGACTGGCTTCTTCTCCTCACATGTCCAAACCATCTCAATCTTCCCTCCCTGACCTTGTCCGAGATGTTTGCCACCTGTAATCTCTCCCGAAAGACTTCGTTCCTTATCCGATCGAGCCTTGTGTGGCCGCACATCCATCTCAGCATCCTCATCTCTACTGTCTCAAGCTTTCTTGCTTGGTTCTTCTTAATCGGCCAACAATCTGTGCCGTACATCATTGCTGGTCTGATCGCCGCTCTATAAAATTTACCTTTAAGTTTTTCTGGAATCTTCTTGTCACATATGATGCTCGTTGCTGCTCTCCACTTTTTCCAACCTGCCTGGACTCGATGCGCTATGTCACTGTCAATGTCCCCATCGCCTTGTATAAACGATCCTAGGTACTTGAACTTTGTCGTCCTTGGCACCTCTTGGCCTCCAATAGTCACATGATCATTTTCATCTTCCACGTTTGCTCCGCTAAACTGACAATGCAGGTACTCCGTTTTTGTCCTACTTATGCGCAAGCTTCTTTGCTCTAAAGCGGTTCGCCACTCTTCTAATCGAACATTTAGCTCCTCTTTTGTTTCTGCCACTAAGACAATGTCATCCGCGAAAAGCATACACCAAGGGATATGAGCCTGGATATACCTCGACAGTTCATCTAGAATAACCGCAAAAAGGAAGGGACTTAATGCCGATCCTTGGTGTAGTCCCACCTCCACTGGGAAGAAGTCTGTGTCTCCCACAGGTGCTCTGACACTAGTTTTAGCATCTGCATAGGTATCTTTGATGACCTCAATATACCTCTGGGGAATACCTCTACTCTCCAAGCTATCCCAAATCACCTGTCTTGGTACGCTGTCGTACGCATTCTCAAGATCGATGAATACCATATGCAAGTCCTTTCTCTTCTCCCTATATTTCTCCATTGATCGCCGCAAAATGTGTATCGCCTCCGTTGTCGATCTGCCTGGCATAAATCCAAATTGATTTGCCGTAACTTGGGTTTCTCTTCTCAATCTTGTCTCGATTACCCTTTCCCAAAGTTTCATAGTATGACTCAGCAGCTTGATCCCCCTGTAATTTTCGCAACACTGGGCGTCTCCCTTGTTCTTGTATAGGGGAATTAAAATACTACTTCTCCATTGGTTTGGCATTTTACCAGTTTTGAGTATAGTGTTGAACAACAATGTCAACCATCCCAATCCTTCGTCCCCCAAACATCTCCATACCTCAATTGGGATATCGTCCGGTCCCACCGCCTTTCTCCTTCCCATCCTCTTGAGAGCTGTAAGAACCTCTTCTTTGGTGATACGTCTACAATAACAGTTGTTTCTAGCTGTTCCCGTGTTCCCGGTGTTCCCTCCATCTTCTTCTTGATAGTTTCTCTTGTTGAACAGGTCATGAAAATATGTCTGCCATCTGTCTTTAATTTCATTCTCTTTTACTAAAACACGTCCATCCTCACCCTTTATGAATTTCACCACTCCCAGGTCCTGTCTCTTTCTCTCCCTAGCCTTTGTGATCTTGAACATGTCATGTTCTCCCTCTTTAGTTTCAAGGTGTTTATACATCTCTATGTAAGCTTTGGTTTTTGCTTCTGAAACCTTCTTCTTTGCCTCACGCTTGGCCTCTTTGTATCTAGTCTTCAGTCGTGCCCTCTCTGTGGTTTCCTTACAACTGGCAAACTCCCTGAACCTTTGTTGCTTTTCTCTAACCTTGAGCTGCACCTCTTCGTTCCACCACCACGACTCCTTCTGCCCTTTTTTGTAACCTGTTGTCATCCCAAGTGTCTCCTTTGCCGCTCTAGTCACCTTTTCGGCCATTTCATCCCATAACTGATTTGTGTCTTCGCATATGCTGATGTGTCTCCCTTCTAGAACCTTGTTACTGAACACCTCTACCTTGTCCCCCTTCAGAGCACCCCACTTAATCTGAGGGTTCTTCTTCTTCTCATCTACTAGCCTCTTCCGCATAACAATATCCATTGCCAAGAGTTTGTGTTGCGACACCACCGTTTCTCCCGGAAATACCTTGCAGTCCCACCACCTGCCACGGTCGTTTCTTCTCATCATAAGGTAGTCAATCTGGGTGTCACGTCCTCCACTGCTGAACGTGATCAAATGTGAGTCTCTCTTCTTAAAAAACGAGTTTATGATGCCCAGGTCATGAGCCACCGCAAATTCTAAAAGGGTGACCCCACTCTCGTTTCGGGATCCGAAACCGAAACCCCCATGTGCCATGGGGAACCCTTCTTCCTTCTTCCCAATGTGTCCATTGAAGTCTCCTCCCATGCAGACCTTCTCATCTCTTGGGATGTTCCTCATTACTTCATCCATGCCATCCCAAAACTCTCTCCTTTCATTCTCTCCCAACCCAACATGTGGTGCATAGGCACTCACCACTGCAATCGCCTCCTCCCCTATCACCATCCTCAGCATCATGATCCTGTCATTGTATCTTCTTACTTCCACCACCTGGTCCTGAAGTTCTCTACTAACTAAGAATCCCACTCCATTCTTTACTCCATTGGATCCTGAGTGCCACAACTTGTATCCATTATATTCTGCTCCTTTTGTTCCCTTCCACCTTGTCTCCTGCAGGCATGCCACTTTGACTTTGCGCCTTCTGAGTGCATCCACCAGTTCCAAAACTCTTCCAGTAAGGGTTCCGATGTTCCATGATCCTATGCGCAAAATCTCAGCCGTCCTAATATTCCCTCTACCCGCACCTCTCCTCCCTGGACATGATCTCAGAGTATCATACTGTGCTCTCCCGTCTATGTTGCCAAGTCCAATAATAAAGATCAGAGATACAAGTCACAAGAAGAGTCAATAATGCACACAAAAAGGTCAACAATAAAGAACTACGTGTACAAGAAACCGAATCAGCACACAGAGTATATCCCAAGGTCCCCCTACCAGCCCAGAACTCCCAATGCATACAAAACGATACCACCAATCCAACAAACAATAAAGCAATAATATTCAACTGAGTTCACAAATACATAGACAATAGTCACTTCCTCTATAGTGATGAGAAAAAAAAAAAAAAAAAAAACTAAATCAGATTATATAGGGAAAGGGATAGGAACAATCTCACAGCCGGTTCCCCCAATAGAAGCGTGATCTCTGATCCTTTACCGTCTGTGTCGTCTCGTTTAACCTGCAAAAAGTCCCAAGCAGCAGAGGGAGAAAAAAAAAAAAAAAAAAAAAAAAAAAAAAAAAAACGTGTGCAGTGGGATGGGGCAACACAGAAAGAAGAGGCAAGGTTTGGTGTTCTGCACTGAAGTTTGCGAGCTGTGGTGGTGGTCCGATTTTGACTGCAGCGGTGGAGGGGGTGTAGGTCGTTTCAGTGGTTGCAGTGGGAATGGTTTGTGGTGGTTTTCAGTTGCAGCGATGGTGGTTCAGTGATTGACCGGCTGGTTTATGGTTGCAGTGTTAGGGTTTAGGTTTAAGGAGCTCTTCAACGAAAATTTTGGGGTCTGGTATTCTTTCCCAGCCGGCCGGCTAGAGGTGGGTTCGAAGATGAGAGTAGGCGGCGAGAGGGGAGAGAGACAGAAGGCAGAGAGAGGAGAGAGGAAGAGAAGCGGTGAGAGAGAAAGGTAGAGAGTTACCGTAGTCGTGCGAAGAGAAGGAGAGAGAAGGATGGTCGGCCGGCCGGCGGGGGGTGGTGGTGGCGGTGGCGGCCGGCGGTGGTGGCGGTGCTAAGTTACCGTTTCACTTTTTCTTTTTGCCTTTTTGTTGTTCGCTTGTACGGAGAGAGTTTTTTTGCCTAACTACATTCTCTATTTCTCTCATTGTTGAACTCTATTTGGTATTTTGAATGAAAGTTGGAAACAAAGAATGTAAGCTGATATGAATGTGCGAATAAAAGGAAGTTGCCGAAAAATCATTTTATAGATGAATGAACCTAAAAAAAGGTTCTCCAGACCTTTAGTTTCTTTAAATAAATTTTGTCTGGCTCCGTCACTTCATCTCCTTCTCCCGGTTTTAAAAAAACAAATAATGTGAGAAATGTATCACTAACTTTGACATGGTAAACAAAACATCACCAAGAAAAGGCATATGTATGTCAGGACGAATAAAATTATTGAGGAAAAGAGAAACAAGAGGCCTGTAGAAGCAAAAGAGGGAAGTCCAAGCTTGATTATTCACTATTTTCTATAATTTTCCTTGAAATGTAAACAAAAAAGACGTTTACCGGTTCATAATTAACACTTCATCTAGACTATGGCTAAAAATTATGTAAAATTCATGAAAAATAGCATAAAATATTGCTTCACAGTTCACACATACAGGCATAAGCAAGGATTCTACATAACAAATAATTTAAAGGAATTCCCAAAAAGGAAACGCCTTAAATCTTTATATACAAAAATTCTTTGAAAAACCTTAATGAAAATTGTGCATCCAGCCATGTAATAAGTATTTAAATGGCGTATGTCCTACCAATAAATATCTCTAACGCATAAGAAAAGAATCAACTCAAAGAAATCATAACACAATGAGCCTATAGGACATCGGCATGACTATACAATTAGATTAAAGTACCCAAGTACCTTCTTAGAAGAATAGCCCCTTTCAGTAACTACTTTCTTCAACTTTTCTTGATCGTTGTTCTAGATGAGAATAAAGATATACCTTAATCAGATAATACAAAATCGTTCGAAATTTTAAAACTAAAACTTGAATCATTGTATGAATGTGACTTGTGAACAGAAATTTATGTAACAATAATAAGAATAATGTAATTAGGGTTATTAGAAATAAACAGAAAGAAACAAAAAGACTCATCTATACGCAAAGCGTTTTTGCTTCACTTTCAATTCTAAAGTATCGTTACCAACTATAAAAATTAAAACCAATTCGATATTTTTCTTCCTTCGTAAAACTTCTAAGAGATTAAGAGATGGTAACATAACCATGGTGGACTCGTGACAATGCAAGGTTTTATAAGTAAAAACGATTATCAAACGAAAACAAAAGTAAAGGTTTTGAAAGACAAAAAAGAACCCTTTGAGTTCACCTTCAGTTCTAAAATCCCTTCAATTGATTCCAGAGAGATAATGTCTTTATCTAGAGTTAAGAAGCAGTCTACGTGATGCCATTTGGTGTTCTCAAACCCTCGTGGGTCCCAACTAATCAATCCCAATCTAAGAGATTTGGATTCAATTTTCTCAGAGCACTTCTTGCATGAAGATTTTTCTGACTTTGCATACTCTGCAACAATCTTGATACAAGAAGAAAAAAGAAATTGTATAAAATGTAAAGCTGGATTACTAAATGGTTATTTGCTAACAATTATCTAAAAGAAATATTGAAAAACACCTTTTCTTTCATTACTTTCTTTCCTTGCATAGCTTCCTCATCTTCATCAGTCTATGAACACAAAGCAGAATCACAAGACTGTCATCCATTTCCTCAAGATATAATGAAAGAAAAAAACGATATGAACGAAAAAAATAATTACAATGATCACAGCATTCACGCTATTTCTATTGTAGAACTCTAAAGAAAGACAATCAATATCATAATTATATTCATATAGTAAAGTCTATCACTACTTTCATCTCTGATTAAGATGTGGTCTCACACATCTTAAGGTTTTACATGTTTACGCCCTAGGTGACAAAAAATGATCTTTTTTATTTTTTTACCTAACTACATTCTCTCATTGTTGAACTTTATTGTTGGAACAATTGGATCAAAAAACTCAAAACAACAAATGGTATTTTACTCTTTCTTGTTCTTCATTAATTGAAAATTAAAAACACACACACACTTACAATATGAATTCTGCAGCAATTAAATAAGATAAAACATTCTAAATCACTAACCTACCCGCTATGTAAAACATGGACTAACTTTCCCTACAAACAATCAAACATGACCTACTACTTTTAACCACTACTAATAAACCATAAATAACATGTGATTAATTGAATTTGCTGCTGACCCGTTTCCGACCCATGACCCGTATCCAACTTTATCAAGATTATCCTACATTTATTTGGTATTTTGAATGAAAGTTGGAAACAAAGAATGTAAGCTGATATGGCTGTGAATAAAAGGAAGTTGCCGAAAAATCATTTTATAGATGTATGAATCTAAAATAAGGTTCTCCATACCTTTAGTTTCTTTAAATAAATTTTGTCAGGCTCAGTCACTTCATCTCCTTCTCCCTGTTTTAAAAAAACAAATAAAGTGAGAAATGTATCATTAACTATGATATATAAACAAAATGTTAACACAAAAAGGCATATGTGTGTCAGGATGAACAAAATTATTGAGGAAAAAAGAAACATGAGGTCTATAGTAGCAAAAAGAGGAAAGTCCAAGGTTGACTATTCAATATTTTCTTTACTTTTCCTTGAAACGTTAACAAAAATGGCGTTTACCGGTTCATAATTAATACTTCATTTAGACTATGGCTAAAAATTATGTACAGCTCATGAAAATTGGCATAAAATATTGCTTCACAGTTTACACATACAGGCATAAGCAAGGATCCTACATAACAGACAATTTAAAGGAATTCCCAAAAAGGAAACGCCTTAAATCTTTATACACCAAAATTCTTTGAAAAACCTTAATGCAAATTGTGCATCCAGCCATGTAACAAGTATTTAAATGGCGATTGTCCTGCCAATAAATATCTCTAAAGCATAAGAAAAGAATCAACTCAAAGAAATCAAATCACAATAAGCATCTACGACATCAGCATGACTATACAATTAGATTAAAGTACTCAAGTACCTTCTTAGAAGAATGACACCCTTCAGTAACTATGTTCTTCACCTTTTCTTGATCGTTGCTCTAGATGAGAATAAAGATACACCTTAATCAAATGATACAAAATTGTACGAAATTTTTTTATAAAAAAAAACCTGAATCATTGTATGAATTTGACTTTTGAACAGAAAATTATGTAACAATAATAAAAATAATGTAGTTAGTATTATTAGAAATCAACTGAAAGAAACAAAAAAGCTCATGTATACTCAAAGTGTTTTTGCTTCACTTTCAATTTAAAGTATGGTTACCAACTATATAATTTAAAACCAATGTGATATGTTTCTTCCTTCGTAAGACTTCTAAGAGATTAAGAGATAGTAACATAACCATGGTGAACTCATGACAATGCAAAGTTTTATAAGTGAAAACGATGATCAAGTGAAAACAAAAGTAAACAAACTTACCCAGTATATTCCCACTTTTCAGTAGGGTCTGGGGGGAAATGATGGACACAAACCTCAGCCCTATCCCAGTTGGGATAGAGTGGCTGCTCCAAATGAAAACAAAAGTAACAATTTTGAAATACAAAAAGAACCCTTTGAGTTCACCTTCAGTTCTAAAAACCCTTCAATTGATTCCAGAGAAATAATGTCTTTATCTAGAGTAAAGAAGCAGTCTACGTGATGCCATTTGGTGTTCTCAAACCCTCGTGGGTCCCAACTAATCAATCCCAATCTAAGAGATTTGGATTCAATTTTTTCAGAGCACTTCTTGCATGATGATTTACCTGACTTGGCATACTCTGCAACAATCTTGATACAAGAAGAAAAAAGAAATTGTGAGAAATGTAAAGCTGGATTACTAAATGGTTATTTGCTAACAATTATCAAAAAGAAATGATGAGAAATACCTTTTCTATGATTACTTTCTTTCGTTGCCTAGCTAAATGGTTATTTGCTAACAATTATCAAAAAGATATGATGAAAAATACCTTTTCTTTCATTACTTTCTTTCCTTGCCTAGCTTCCTCATCTTCATCAGTCTATGAACACAAAGCAGAATCACATGATTGTCATCCATTTCCTCATGATATAATGAAAGAATAAACGATATGAACGACACAAATAAATTAAATGATCACAACATTCCCACTAATTCTATTGTAGAAGTGTAGAACTCTAAAGAAAGACAATCAATATCATGGTTATATTAATATAGTAAAGTCTATCACTACTTTCATCTCTGATTAAGATGTGGTCTCACAGATCTTAAGGTTTTACATGTTTATGCCCTAGGTCACAAAAAATGATCATTTTTTTTACTTAACTACATTCTCTCATTGTTGAACTTTATTTGGTATTTTGAATGAAAGTTGGAAAAAAAGAATGTAAGCTCATACGACTGTGTGAATAAAAGGAAGTTGCTGAAAAATCATTTTATAGATGTATGAACCTAAAAAAAGGTTATCCATACCTTGCGTTTCTTTAAATAAATTTTATCTGGCTCGGTCACTTCATCTCCTTCTCCCTGTTTTAAAAATAAAAATAAAGAGAGAAATGTATCACTAACTATGATATATCCTTGTTTAAACAAAATGTTAACACGAAAAGGCATATGTATGTCAGGATGAATAAAATTATTGAGGAAAAGAGAAACAAGAGGTCTGCAGAAGCAAAAAGCAGGAAGTCCAAGCTTGACTATTCAATATTTTCTATAGTTTTCCTTGAAACGTTAATAAAAAAAGTTTACCGGTTCATAATTAATACTTCATTTAGACTATGGCTAAAAATTATGTACAACTCATGAAAAATGGCATAAAATATTGCTTCACATTTCACACATACAGGCATAAGCAAGGATCCTACATAACAAATAATTTAAAGGAATTCCCAAAAAGGAAATACCTTAAACTTTATACACCAAAATTTTTGAAAAAACTTTATAAAGATTGTGCATCCAGCCATGTAATAAGTATTTAAATGGCGATTGTGCTACCAATAAATATCTCTAAAGCATAAGAAAAGAATCAACTCAAAGAAATCAAATCACAATGAGCATCTAGGACATCAGCATGACTATACAATTAGATTAAAGTACTCAAGTACCTTCTTAGAAGAATGGCACCTTTCAGTAACTATGTTCTTCAACTTTTCTTGATCGTTGCTCTAGATGAGAATAAAGATACACTTTAATCAAATGATACAAAATTGTACGAAATTTTAAAACTAAAACTTACATCATTGTATGAATGTGACTTGTGAACAGAAATTTATGTAAGAATAATAAAAATAATGTAGTTAGTGTTATTAGAAATCAACTGAAAGAAACAAAAAAGTTCATGTATACACAAAGTGTTTTTGCTTCACTTTCAATTTTAAAGTATGGTTACCAACTATATAATTTAAAACCAATGTGATTTTTTTCTTCTTTCGTAAGACTTCTAAGAGATTAAGAGAGGGTAACATAACCATGGTGGACTCGTGACAATGCAAGGTTTTATAAGTGAAAACGGTGATCAAATTAAAACAAAAGCAGCGGTTTTGAAAGACAAAAAGAACCCTTCGAGTTCACCTTCAGTTCTAAGAACCCTTCAATTGGTTCTAGAGAAATATTGTCTTTATCTATTGTAAAGAAGCAATCTAAGTGATGCCATTTGGTGTTCTCAAAACCTCGTGGGTCCCAACTAATCAATCCCAATCTAAGAGATTTGGATTCAATTTTCTCAGAGCACTTCTTACATGAAGATTTTCCTGACTTTGCATACCCTGCAACAATCTTTATCAAGAAGAAAAAACAAATTGTGAAAAATGTAAAGCTGGATTACTATTTATTAAATGGTTATTTGCTAACAATTATCAAAAAGAAATGATGAAAAATACCTTTTCTTTCATTACTTTCTTTCCTTGCCTAGCTTCCTCGTCTTTATCAGTCTATTAACACAAAGCAGAATCACATGATTGTCATACATTTCCTCAAAATGTATCACTAACTATGACACCCCCTATACTTTTAACAAAACATCAACATGAAAAGGCATATATGTGAAGATGAATATTATTATTGAAAAAAGAGAGGCAGAAGGTTTGCAGATGCAAAAAATGAGGGAAGTCGAGGCTAGACTATTCGGTATTGTTTATCTTTATCTTTAGAATGTTAACAAAAGAGATGTTTACTGGTTCAGAATTAAGACTTCATTTATGCTACGCCTAAAATTATGTACGCCTCATGAAATATAGCACAAATCTTGCTTCAGAGCTCACACATACAAACATAAGCAACAATCCCATAAAACAGATACTTTAAAGGAATTCCCAAAAGGGAAACACCTTAAATATTTATACATCAAAATTCTTTAACAAAACTTCAATGCAAGTTCTGAATCTGCCCATGCAATATGTATTATATGGCAATTATCCTAGCAATAAATATATTTAAAGCATAAGAAAAGAATCAACTCAAAGAAATCACATCACAATGTGCATCTAAGACATCCGTATGACTATATAAGTAGATTAAACTACGCAAGTACCTTCTTTGAAGAATGGCCCCCTTCAGTCACTAGTTTCTTCAACTTTTCTTGATCATTGTTCTGGATGAGAATAAAAGACACGCCTTAATCACATGATACGAAACTGTATGGAATTTTATAACCAAAACTTAAATGATTGTATGATTCTGACTTTTAAGCAGCAAATTATGTAACAATTATAAAAATAACTTCGTTGGTATTGTTACATATCAAATTGAAAGAAACAAATAAGCTCATGTATACACAAAGTGTTTTTGATCACTTTTAACCCTAAATTACAATTGCAAACTATATAAATTAAAACCAATGTGCTATTTTTTTCCTTCATAAGACTTCTAAGAGATTAACAGGTGGTAACATAACCATGATGGACTCGTAACAATGCATAGTATTACAAGTGAAAACCGTGATCAAATGAAAACAAAACGAAGCATTTTCAAAAGACAAAAAGAACCCTCTGAATTCACCTTCAGTTCTAAAAGCCCTTCAATTGATTCTAGGGAAATAATCTCTTTCACTTGAGTAAAGAAACAGTCTAAGTGATGCCATTTGGTGTTTTCAAACCCTCGTGTGTCCCAACTACTCAATCCCAATCTAAGAGATTTGGATTCGATTTTCTCATAGCACTTCTTGCATGAAGTTTTTCCTGACTTTGCATACTCTGCAACAATCTTGATACAAGTAGAGAAAGGATATTGAGGAAAAAGTAAAGTTTTTTTACTAAAAACTTGTTTGCAAACAATATCAAAAAGAAATTATGTGAAATACCTTTTCGTTTGTTACTTTCTTTCCTTGCCTAGTTTCCTCATGTTCATCAATCTATGAACACAAAGCAGAATCACATGATTGTCATCCATTTCCTCAAGATATAAAGAGTAAAAACTTGGATATGAACGAAAAAAATAAATAAAATGATCACAGTTCACTTTCATACTTATTCTATTGCAGAACTCTAAAGAAAGACAAACAATATCATAAGTATATTCATACAGTAAAATCTATCACTACTTTCATCTTTGATTAAGGTGCGGTCTCACACATCTTAATGTTTCACATGTTTAGGCCTTAGATCACAAAAAAATGATCAATTTATTTGTTTACTTAACTACACTCTCTCATTGTTGAACCTTATTTGTAACTTAACTACACTTCATCTCCTTCTCTCTGTTTTTAAAAAATCAATACAGTTAGAAATGTATCACTAACCATGATATATCCTATACTTTTAACAAAACATTAACACAAAAAAGATGTTTACCAGTTTAGAACTAAGACTTCATTTACACTATGGTTAAAAATTTTGTACGATACATTAGTAAAGATCCCATAGAAGTATAGAACATATAACCTAAAGGAATTCCCAAAAAAGAAAACCTTAAATCTTTATACACACAAAAATCTTTGACTAGACTTCAGTGCAAATTATGCATCCAACCATGTAATATGTATTATATAGAAATTATCGTAGCAATAAATATCTCTAAAGCATAAGAATAGAATCAACTTAAAGAAATCACATCACAGTGTGCATTTAAGTCATCAGTATGACTATATAAGTAGATTAAAGGACACAAGTACCTTCTTAGAAGAATGGCCCTTTTTAGTTACTAGTTTCTTCAACTTTTCTTGATCGTTGCTCTAGATGAGGATAAAGATACGCCTTAATCACATGATACAAAATTGTACGAAATTATATAACTAAAACTTGAATAATTGTACGAACGTGACTTTTGAATAGCAAAATATGTAATAATAATAAAAATTATTTAGTTAGTATTAATAGAAAAAAAATTGAAAGAAACAAAAAAGCTTTGTGTATACACAAAATGTTTTTGCTTCACTTTCAACTCTACAGTATAGTTGCCAACTATATAATTTAAAACCAATATGATATTTTTCTTCCTTCGTAAGACTTCTAAGAGTTTAACAGAATGGTAACATAACCATGGTGAACTTGTAACAATACATGGTTTTATAAGTGCAAACGTTGATCAAAGGAAAACAAAAGCAGCAATTTGAAAAAAACAAAAGGACCCTTTGAGTTCACCTTCAGTTCTAAAAACCCTTCAATTGATTCCAGAGAAAAAAAGTCTTTATCCAGAGTAAAGAAGCAGTCTAAGTGATGCCATTTGATGTTTTCAAACCCTCGTGGGTCCCAACTGCTCAATCCCAACTTAAGAGATTTGGATTCAATTTTCTCATAGCACTTCTTGCATGAAGACTTTCCTGACTTCGCATACTTTGCAACAATCTTGATATAAGTAGAAAAAAGATATTATGTAATTATGTAAAAAGTAAAGTTGTTACACTGAAGTTAATTGTAAACATTTATCAGAGAGGAATAATGAAATAGACCATTTCTTTTGCTACTCTCTTTCCTTTCCCAGCTTCCTCATCTTCATTGGTCTATGAACGCAAAGCAAAATCACATTATATGAATGACAGAAATAAATAAAATGATCACACAATACTGTCATGTTCATTCTATTACAAAACTCTAAAAAAAGACACACATAACGTAATTATGTTCATATAGTAAAATCTGTCACTGCTTTCATCTTTATAAAGATGTGATCTCACACATTTTAATGTTTAACAGTTTATACCTAAGATCACAAAGAATGATCTTTTCATTTATTTACTTAACTACACACTCTCATTGTGAACTCTATTAGTTATTTTGAATGAAAGTTTGGAACAAAGAATGTAAACTAATACGACTGTGGGAATAAAAGAATGCTGCTGGTAAATCATATTATAGATGTATGACCTAAAGAAGGTTCTCTCTACCTTAAGTTTCTTGAAATCAATTATGTCTGGCTCAATCTCTTTATTTCCTTAAAGTGAAAAATGTACCACTAACTATGATATCTCCTACACCTTTAACAAAATGTCAACATGAAAAGGCATATATGTCAAGATGAACAAAATTCAGACTTTGTATATACTAGGGCTAAAATTATTGATGGTTCATGAAAATGGCATAAAATCTTGATTTCAGAATTCACATCTAGAGGCATAGACATGGATCCCACGGCCTCAATATTATTAAATGGAACAGATCATTTAAGGGTTCTCCATAGGGGAAACTCCTCAATTCTATAAACACATAATTCTTTGAGAAACTTAAATGGAATATCTGTATCCAACCCTATAATTGATACTAAATGGCAATAGTTCTAACAATAGATATCTCTAGTGCATATGAATAGGATCAACTCAAAGAAAGAAACTCAGACATCACCGTGACTCTATAAGTAGATACAGTATGCAAGTACCTTCTTAGAAGAATGATGCCCTTCAGTCACCAGTTTCTTCATTTTTTCTTGATCATTGCTCTGCATGAGGATAAAGAATACAACTTAATCATGTGATGCAAAATTGTATTGAATTTTATAACTAAGACTTCAATAATTGTATGATTCTGACTTTTGAACAGCAAATCATGTGATAACAAAAGGAAACAATTTAGTTAGTATTATATGAGAATTAAACTGAAAGAAACAAATAAGCTCACATATACATTTAAAACCAACATAAAGTAATGTTGCCAACTATTAACTTAAAACCAATATGCTATCTTTTTCCTTGGTAAAACTTCTAAGAGTTTAAAAGATGGTAACACAACCACGGTTTTGGTAAACACAGTTTTGGTAAACACAAGGTTCTGCACTAGTTCAACCACAATTATAAAGAGGATGTTGAGAAGGCACTTGGTCGGCTGTTGTTCGCTTCCGGTTAAATCACAAAGAAGCTATTTCAGTACTGATTGTTGTTTGCAGTTCTGCCTACTGTCCGTTTGGGTTATTTTGAGTGTTTACTGCAATTAGGGTTTCTGACTTGAACCCTTGAAGTTGCAATTACATTAGGGCTGCAAGAAAAAAATTCATATTTTCCGGGTTCCTTTAAGGTTTATTCAATGTTGTTTGGTTTCATCTGATTCTAGTTTCTTGCCTTTTTGATCAATTTAATCTTTTCTTGATCATTAATTATTCCATCACAACTCAGGCCTCGGGTTTCTTTATTCTATTTGTATTCTCATTTGCAAAGGCAGAAGATGGGAGGGTACATATCAAAAAAACTAAAGGGATCGATTTCACGTGGTGAAAGATGGAAGTAGTTGCATTGCTCAGTAATAAAGATTTGGATGTGGTATTGGAAGAGAAGCCTGATAAGATGAGTAAGGTAGACAAAGCAATTATTGAAAAGAAATGATGAAATATACCTTTTCGTTTGATACTTTCTTTCCTTGCCTATCTTCCTCATTTTCATTAGTCTATAAACACAAAGCAAAATCACATGATTGTCATCCATTTCCTCAAGATATAAATTGTGAAAAACATGATATGAACAACAGAAATAGATAAAATGATCACACTATATTTTCATGTTCATCTTATAGCAAAACTCGAAAAAAAAAAATCAATACCATACTCATAATCTTATAAAAAAAACCTATCACCACTTCATCTTGATTGAGATGTGATCTCACACGTCTTAATATTTCAAATGTTTATGCCAAAGATCACAAAGAATGGTATTTTCATTTATGTACTCACTACACTCTCTCATTGTTCAACTTTATTTGCTATTTTGATTTAAAGTTGGAAACAAAGAATGTAAAATGACAACACTGTGAATAAAAGGATGGTGAGAAATCATTTTATAGATGTATGCAACTTAAAAAAATTCTCCCTACCTTTAGTTTCTTTAAATGCCTTCTGTCTGGTTCAATCTCTTCATCTCCTGCTCTCTGTTTTAGAATAATTATTAAAGTGAGAAATGTACCAGTTACTATGATATATTGTATACTTTTAACAAAATACCATCATGAAAAGACATAAAAGCAAAGATGAATATAATTATTGAAGAAAAGAGGCGGACTATTCAATATGTTTTAATATTTTTCTTTAGATCGTCAGAAAATCAGACTTCATTTATACTAGGGCTAAAAGTTATTGACAGTTCATGAACAATGGAATAAAATCTTGATTCATAGTTCACACCTAGAGGCATAAATATGGATCCCACAGCCTATTCACAAAATTCTTTGAAAATACTTCAATAAAAATTATGCATCCAACCCGATAATCTGTATAACATATCAATTGTTCCAGGAATAAACATCTCTAAAGCATAAGAATAGAATCAAGGGCAGTAATCGAGTCGAGCCGAGCCGAGCTCGAGCCGAAGTTTCTCTCGAGCCAAAAATCCTGACTCCAGCTCGGCTCGTAAAAAACCTCGAGCCACGAGCCAGCTCACGAGCTGGCTCGTTTTTTTCCTCCACTTTATATTATATATATATATATATATATAATCTAATATATATATATAAAATCTAATATATACATATATATTATACATAATATGTATATTTATATAAATATGTGTATAAATATTGTATATATAATTATATATTATGTATAATATATATGTATGTGTGTAATATAATATATATGTGTGTATATACTTTAATATATATTAAAAATCGAGCCGAGCCAACGAGTCGAGCCATGAGCCGAGCCAACCCTGGCTCCGGCTCGGCTCGGCTCGTTTTTAACGAGCTTTTTTCGAGCCGAGCTCTTTTCGAACCGAGCCTTTTTCAAGCCGGGCTTTTTCGAGCTTTTTTCGAGCGAGCTTCGAGCCGAGCCTCGAGCCGCGAGCTTTTTAAACAGCCCTAGAATCAACTCAAAGAAATCACCTCACAATGTGCAACTAAGGCATCAACGTGACTACATGAGTAAATTAGAGTACGTAGTACCTTCTTAGAAAAACGGCCCCCTTCAGTCCCCAAATTCTTCAACTTTTCTTGATCGTTACTCTGGATAACAAATAAGGATACAACTTAACCACATGAACAAAAAATTGCACTAAATTTTATAACTAAAACTTGAATAACTGACCTTTGAACGGTAAATAATGTAATAACAATAAAAATAATTTAGATAGTATTATTTGAAATGAAATTGAAAAAAACAAATAAGCTCATGTGTCCACAAAGTGTTTTTGCTTCACTTTCAACTCTAAAGTATGGTTGCCAACTATATAAGTTAAAACCAAAGTGCTGCTTTTTTCCTTTGTAAGACTTCTAAGAGATTAAGAGATAGTAACATAACCATGGTAAAGTCGTAACAATGCGTGGTTTTATAAGTGAAAATGGTGACCAAATGAAAACAAAAGTAGCAGTTTCAAAAGATAAAAAGAACCCTTTGAGTTCACCTTCAGTTCTAAAAACCCTTCAATTGATTCCAGTGAAATAATGTCTTTATCTAGAGTAAAGAAGCAGCCTAAGTGATGCCATTTGGTGTTTTCAAACCCTCGTGGGTCCCAACTACTCAATCCCAATCTAAGAGATTTATATTCAATTTTCTCAGAACACTTCTTGCATGATGATTTTCCTGACTTTGCATACTCTGCAACAATCTTGATACAAGCAGAAAAAAGAAGTGAAATAAGTAAAGTTGTTGTACTAAAGTTATTTGTAAACTATTATCAAAAAGGTATACCTTTTCTTTAGTTACTTTTTTTTGGTTCCCATCTTCCTCATCCTCATCAGTCTATGAACAAATCAAATTCACATGATTGTCATCCAATTTATAAAGAATTAAATTGTGAAAAACATGATATGAACAACAAACATAATTAAAATGATCACACTATACTTTTATGTTTATTCGATTGCAGAATTCTATAGGAAGACAATGAATATTAATAGTATTCATATAGTAAAATATATCACTCCTTTCAACTTGATTAAGATGTTATCTCACACATATTAATCTTTTAAATGTTTATGCCTTTAGGTCACAAAGAATGATCTTTACATTTATTTACTTTACACTCCCTCATGGTTCAATTTTATTTGTTATTTTGAATGAAAATTGGAAAAAAAGAATGTTAAGCAACATGATTGTGTGAATAAAAGGTTTTTCTAATAAATCATACTATAGATGTATGCAATTAAAAAAACAGAAAATAAACATTCTCACCTTTAGTTTCTTTAAATCCCTTCTATCTAACTCAGTTTCTTCATCCCCTTCTCTCTGTTAAAAGAAGAGAATTGGACCACCAACTATGATACTCACATACACTTTTGATAAAACAACATGAAAAGGCTAATATAGATGAACAGAGGCGGCAGAAGTAGAACCAAAGAGACGGCACAACTAGACCGACTATTTAATACTTTTTAAAACATTTCGTTTATAACATTAAACTAAAAAGAAGTTTACTACAAACTTCATTTAAACTAGGGCTAAAAAGGTATTGACAATTCATGCACAATGGCATAAAAACTCGCTTCACAATTCACACCTATAGGCATAAGCATGGATCCCACAGCCTCAATATTATTATTATTAGATGGAACAGATAATTTAAGAGAAGTAGAGAACTATGGTAAGTGAAACACCATATATATTTAAACATAAAGTTCTTCGATAAAACTATAATGGAAATTCTGCAACCAACCCTACAATCTGTAGTATATGGTAATTGTTCTAGCAATAGATAATTCTAAAGCATAAGGATAGAATCAACTCAAAGAAATCACATCACAATGTGCAAGTATTCCAAGTAAGGCATCAACATGACTATATAAGTAGATTATAGTCCGCAAGTACCTTGTCAAAATAATGGCCCACTTCAGTAACCAGTTTCTTCAACTTGTCTTGATCGTAGCTCTGGATGAGGATAAATAATAAAACTTAATCACATGAAATAAAAATTGTACTACAATTGTATGATTCTGACTTTTGACAACGGCAATTTATGTGATAATAAAAAAAAATAGTTAGCATCGCTTGAAATCAAACATAAAAAAATAAATAAGCTCATGAATACACAAAGTGTTATTGCTTCACTTTCAACTTTAAAGCATTGTTACCAACTATATAATTTAAAACCAATGTGATATTTTTCTTCCTTCGTAAGACTTCTAAGAGATTAAGAGATGGTAACATAACCATGGTGGACTCGTGACAATGCAAGGTTTTATAAGTGAAAACGATGATCAAATGAAAACAAAAGTAACGCTTTGAAAGACAAAAAGAACCCTTTGAGTTCACCTTCAGTTCTAAAAACCCTTCAATTGATTCCAGAGAAATAATGTCTTTATCTAGAGTAAAGAAGCAGTCTACGTGATGCCATCTGGTGTTTACAAACCCTCGTGGGTCCCAACTGCTCAATCCCAATCTAAGAGATTTGGATTCAATTTTTTCAGAGCACTTCTTGCATGAGGATTTTCCTGATTTTGCATACTCTGCAACAATCTTGATACAAATAGAAAAAATAAATTGTGTAAAAAGTAATGCTAGCATACCATAAAGTTAGTAAATAACTATCGAATAGATTTGATGAAATATACCTTATCTTTTGTTGCTTTTTTTTCTTGCCATGTTTGCTCATCTCCATCAGTCTATGAACACAAAGCAAAATCACATAATGATCATCCATTTCCTCTATACAATAGTGAAAAATATGATATGAAAGATAGAAATAAATATAATGATCATAGTATAATTTCACGTTCTAACAATTGCAGTAATAAAGATTATGAATACCATAATTACATTCGTACAGTAAAATCTGTCATCACTTTCATCTTGATTAAGATGTGATATCACACATCTTAATGTTTTAAATGCTTATGCCTTAATTCACAAAGAATGGTCTTTTCATTTTTTACTTAACTACACGCTTTCATTGTTTAACTTTATTAGTTTTATTGAACAGAAGTTGGAAACAAAGAATTTAAATTGATAAAAATGTGTGAATAAAAGGTTACAAACAAGCATATCCAGTAAAGTACACCACTAAATAGTAGGGCCTGGGGGAGTGAGATGAAGGCAAATCTTACCTCTATCCCAATAGAATAAAGAGGTTGCTTCAAAATAGACCCCCGACTCAAATGTGCCACAAAACTTACATTTATTTACCATTTTCATTTAATATATATTGCCCTATTAGGGATACACGCATATAATAGGTATATGTGTGGGCCCTCCAAGGGCAAAAGTAAAACTGCACTAATTTTAAGTTATTTAATTTATTTATTATATATATTGTAAAATAGCATTAATATAATTGGGAAGATTAACTTCAAACAATAACTTTGAGCCACGGACTCCTTCGAAGCAGTCTCTCTATCCCAACTGGGATATGGGTAAGGTTTGTTTTCATCCTTCCCCCAATCCCTAGTGAAGAGTAGAATTATAATGGGTAAGTTTGTTTGTTAGTTTGTTTTGTCATTTCATATATATATATATATATATATATAGGATGTTGGTAATAAAGCACACAATTACGTATGCAGCTAAAAAAACATTTTTCTAACCTTAATTTCTTAAAATCCCTTATGTTTGGCTCAGTCACTCGTATACTTTTAACATAACATTAACATGAAAAGGCATATATGACAAGATGAACAAAAATCATGAAGAAAAAAAGGCGAGTGGTGCAAAAGCAAAAAGAGAGAAGTTCAAGCCTCATTTTTTCTTTTGAACATAAACTAAAAAGATATTTAAATGTTCAGAATTCATACTTCATTTATACTAGGGCTAAGAGATTATTGATGATTCAAGAAAAATGGCATAATATCTTGCTTCCCAATTCACAACTCAAGGGATAAGCATGGATCCCATAACCCCAGTATATTAGATGGAACATATAAGTTAAGGGAACTCTCATAAGGGAAACATTAAAACAACTTAAACCTTTAAACATGACGTTCTTTGAAAACACTTCAATGAAAATTCCAAATCCAGCCCTGTAGTTTGATAAAATGACAATTGTTCTAACAATAGATATCTCTAAACCGAAGCTTAATAGGGGTCGCGCACCCCCCTCTTTTTTCGTCCGTAGTGTTAATTTTTTGGCCGAAATGTTATTTTTAGTTAAAAATCGTGGTTTCACCCCCCTCGCCTCAAAATGTTAACATGTATTCTGGGTTTCAAAAATTTCTGCCCCCCCCCCCTCACTTTGTCCAAGCTCCGCCACTAGATATCTCTAAGGCATATAATAGAACTAACTTAAAGAAATCACCTCACGATGTGCAAATAAGGCGTCAGCCTGTAATATTAGTAAATATTGTAGATTATAGCATGTAAGTACCTTTTTAGAAGAATGGCCCCCCTCAGCCACTTGTTTCTTCAACTTGTCTTGATCACTGTTCTGGATAAGGATAAAGGATACAAATTAATCACACGATCGAAAAAGTGTACTGTATTATATATTTAAAACTTGAATAAATATATGATTCTGACTTTTTAATATGCAAATCAAATAATAACAAATAATTATAAAGTATGGTTGCCAGCTATAAAATGTAAAAAAAATGTGATATCTTTTTTCTTAGTAGGGCTTCTAAGAGTTTAAGAGATGTAACATAACCATGGTGGACTCGTAACAATACATGGTTTTATAAGTGAAAAAGGTGATCAGATAAAATAAAAAGAAGTATATTTAAAAGAAAATAAGAACCCTTTGAGTTCACATTTAGTTTTAAAAACCCTTCAATTGACTCTGGTGAAATCAGTTCTTTATGTAGGGTAAAGAGGCAATCTAAGTGATGCCATTTGGTGTTTTCAAACCCTCGCAAGTCCCAACTACTCAATCCCAATCTAACATATTTGTAATCAATTTTCTCAAAGCACATCTTGCATGAAGATTTTCCTGACTTTGCATACTCTGCAATAATCTTAATAAAAGTACAAAAAAAGAAATTGAAAAAAAAGGAAAGTAAAGTTATTGTACTATAGTTATTTGTAAATAACTGTCAAAGAGGAATTATGAAATATACCTTTTCTTTTGTTGATTTATTTCCTTTCCTAGCTTCCACATCTTCATTGGTCTATGAACACAAACCAAAATCATACGATTGTCATCTATTTTCTACTAGATATAAATAGTATAAAACATGATATAAAATATAGAAATAAATAAAATGAACATACTGTAATTTCAAGTTCTTTTGATTGGAGAACTCTAAATAAAGAGTATATGGTAAAATCTATCACTCCTTTCAACTTGATTAAGATGTGATCAAATTTAGTATCACAACTCGTAGAAAGATATGTCATCATGCGACTACACTTACATGACGTTATTTTGTACTATGCAAATCTCTATTAGAAAATACTTGTACCAAATTTAGTATCACAACTCGTAGAAAATGAAACCAAAAAATTATACATCTCAATCCTAATCCATGACCTTTCTGTCAAGAAGTCTTAACGAATAGGTATTAAATAGAGCAAATACACCCAAAATGTGTATCTAATTGCCAATTGAGAAAAAATATGAATGTTCAAAATCATAAGAAGGAGCGGACAATGTAATGTACTAGTTCTAAAAAGATAATTGGCTGCATCTTTCTTCCTTTTCAAACAGAGTGTCTACCAAATAATTATTATACAACAAGCATACCAAAAACTCATATGTGTTGATACAAATTGTGATATAAATAATCTTGTGGAGATAGCCTAGTGATAAGGGTATTGGACCTCAACCTTGAGGTCATGGGTCCTATTCATGGGGTGACATTTTCTTCGCAAGGCCACCGACCCGCGTGCTTGCGCTCGCGGTTTACCTTCCCCTCGGTTAGTCGGGTATTGAGGTGAGCCCAGGGTTTACCACGCAAGTGGGTCCAAGGTCATAAAAAAAACAAAAAAAAATTGTGATATAAATCGTATTGATAAATCATTTTTATAATGTATAACATATAACAGTCATGTAAAAAAACAAAAGAAAAGCATCCTATCTATAGGAGGTACAAGCAGTTTGAATATGCAATTACCTTTGTAGAAGATTGATCCCCTTCACTCGCCATCTTCTTCAATTTGTCTTGATCACTGCCCTGAACAGTAGCATTAATAATACACAGTTCAAATCCAAGCAAAACATACCGTACTTGCACTTATTATTTCCTTTACACTCTGCGTAATCGAAAATTAAACAAGGAAACGAAAATCGAGTCATTCTTTACCGTCAGTTCGGAAAACCCTTCGATAGCTTCGATTGAAGAAACTGATATGGAATCTAAGGAAGAAAAGCAGTGGAAGTGATGCCATTTGATGTAATCATAGCCTCTTGGGACCCGAATCTTCAACCCTAATCTCAGATATTTCGAATCGATCTTCTCGGAACATTTCTTGCATGATGATTTACCTGACTTTGCGTATTCTGCGACGATCTTTGTTGAAGAAGCAGATGACATTGCGTTAAAATCAGACATTACGAACCTAGGGTTTCTTTATGAAAGACCGAAATACGAGGGTTTAAGGATGAAACATATAGTGGAGTTTAATCGATGTCGATGAAGAACTAGTAAAGGAACATATAACGACAACTGGAATTCAGGCGGTATAGGGTTTTGGACGTGACATGTTCCCGCCATTCTTGATGAACATCATAACGTCATGTACCGCGGTGCCCAGCCCAGCCCAGCCCAGCCCAATTCTACTTTTCACGCTCAGTGCTAAACACCAACCTAGAGGTGGCCAACGTACCCGGAACCGGTCGTACCCGAACCGGTGAGTACGGGTGGTTCCTAATTTTCAGAGAAACCGGAACCGGTTCCGTCCTCAAACCGGTCAAACCCGAACCGGAACCGGAACCGGTTCTTGACTTTGTTGACCTGAACCAGAACCGATTCCACAAAAAAAACCCGGTTTGGCCACCTCTGCACCAACCCAACCTAAACCAAATATTATATATTATATTATATATTAAAAAGATAAAGGCTAATGAACATTACTACGTGGCTTTTTCAATTTTAGCCACAATTGAATGTTGTATGTTTACAATAATAAAAGGAAATGAGAATAGCAAACCATACCTCTGGTATGTAGAGGTGGGCAAAAAAACCAGACCAGGAACCGGAACCGACAGCCCGAACCGAAGCAGGTCATGCCTGAATCAGTGGATATAAACATGTCCGGGTTTTCAGACAAATTAGAACTGGAAGAGAAACCAGAACAGGCCAAAACCCGAACCGAAACCAGGAATCGGAACCGGTCTTGACTTTGTTGACCGGAACTGGAACCGGTTGATACAGCATACCCGGTATGTTTGAATTTATTGACCATGACTCGTATGTTTGGCTTGTATACAATGAAAAGAAAGAGAGGAGATACAACATACCCGGATCATTCTCCCTTCTCAGTTTTAGAGTGAGAAAACCCAAACATCCATGATCCAAGCACGCTGCATTCCCGAATCGTCCTTAGTTTTATTTTTATTAATAAACGTGAATTATAATTACCAGTATTATATTTAAAGCTATAAATGCTTTACCAACGAAGCGGTGTCTCAACAGTACCCCGGGATTCTCACAAATGAAAGGTCTCAAGTTCAAAACCCTCCAGCAGCGAAAAAGGAGTCTGTGGGGGGTCAAGGGGTTTTTCTATGAGGTTTCTTCCTGGGGTGGTTGTGGAGACTCATGGGAGGTACAGGTAACTAGACTTTAGTAACATAGCCTGGAAACAATAGGTTCACACGATTAAGACCTTCGCCGTTTAAAAGAAATAATAAATGTGATTTTTGATGATTTTCAAAACCATCTGTTTTCGTGTACATATTTGGATCCGGATCCATAGTAACAAAAATATGAAAAACAAAATAGAGATATAGAATAAGAAAAGACGTGAAGGTGAATCAATTTAAATCCAGTATATAGATGAAAATCATGATTTTTTTATTTATTTATATTTTTCTTTAATAAATATTAAATGTTAGATTTTTGAATAATTAAATGTAGGAACACCGTTCACAAATAAACCAATAATTTATTGTTAAATTACTCGAATTACAATTAAGATAAATATACAATGAAAATTACATTATTATAATAAACAAAAAAAATGCTAAAATTTAATTTACAATAAAGAAATATAGTAAAAGATGAAACAAGTTCTAAAATTTAAATTAAAAATAAGAAGTAAAACATAAGATGAAATGAATTAAAATGAGTTCGGTGGCTGAGGATTTCTGTTCAACAGAGGTCCCTTAAAACATATTTCGGGCCACCCAGGTGAACCCGACTGTTTCTGTCACACCCCCACCTCTCGTCACATGTTGATGATATCACTGATAAGGTTGCAGAAGCATAGTGATGATGTCTCAGAGATGAAGTGTGACTTACTTGATCCGGTATCACAACACACATATTAACTTAAAATAAATGCATTACAAGGTTTCGTCATTACAATCAACATTACATCTTACAACTAAGTTTATTACACAGACTAACTTATTTAATTACAAGTGTTTTAAAGTGCAGCCTCATCGTGGTTCACTGTCTCTCTGTAAAAAAGTTTGAGTTTGAAAGATCAGCACACAGCTGGTGAGTTCGTAATGTTTAAGTTCAACAATATGATATGTTATTGTCACACCCCGAGCCGGCGGGGTTGGATCAGATTCCCCGTCGGGCGGAAATTTCCCGAGCGCGATATCGGGAGTGATAATCAAAATGATCAGATTGTTTACATTGCACATGATATATAAATGAGAAACTGCTAAAATAAAATAGAATTACAAGGTTAAATTACATCAGTTAAGTTTATAATTTAACAATGTAAATCTACTATCACATCATAAATCTTCTATCTTGTAACTACACAAGATATACAAAATAAATCTGTAAGATGATGCTTCAAAATATGCAGGTCCAAAAAGCTAGGTCCTCTATCTGATAACCTAGTCCAAAAAGAGATAACTCTTCAGTTGACCTGTTCGTCACCTGAGAAGTCATGCAAAAATAAAGTCAACACATGGTTGGTGAGTTCATATAGTTTTATAAAAATGAGTTTGAATAACCTGAATGACAACCTTAACCTCACCATTAACCACCTATACCATCCAATTCAGTATGCTTATATATAGGGCATATGTAGGGGAACAAGCCCCAGCCAACATCCCACCACATACCAAACCGCATGGTATATTGTTCCGGGTGATAATTAAGCATTTCATCCCATACCTTTGATTCCATAATCTTTGATTCTTAGTATTTGATTACCCTGAAAATGTTTACCTTGATTCCCCGAAATGACAACCTTAACCTCATTAACAACCACCTATGATATCCAATCAAGTATGCTTATATATAGGGCATATGTAGGGGAACAAGCCCCAGCCAACATCCCACCACATACCGGACTGCTTAGCACATTGTTGTTAATGATAATTAAACGTTTCACTCCATTCATTTTCAATTTAGATTCTGATTTCCACAAAGAGATTTACCTTTGATATCTAGAGTCACCATGTATTCATGATTTCCCCAAAGCATTTGTAGAAATATAATATTAAATGTTTAATTAAACTAATAATTAGGCATATAATTACAACTAAGACATGATGATTGAGCCTTATTTGACTCAATCAATTAGACTTAGTTGTTGGTGGTTGTCCAAGTTGTACCCTCTCACACATGGCCCATATCAGGCATGACTTACAAGGAGCCTACCTGTGTGTGCCGGGACTTTAATGATGCCCATATCAGCCTGACCCATTGGTCTACTGTACATGTCGGGACTTTAAGGATATCCTTTGATTCTTGATCTTCTTAGATTCTCTTGATTTTGATCTTGATTTCGTTTGATAGTTCACATTATTGCCCATATAACTTGACTACAAGAGTCTACTATTTATGCCGGGATTTTATGTGTGACGCCCCGTAAATTCCAGGTCAGCAACATATTTATTTAAATGTTTATTTAAATGTTTTATGTACACGTGGCACGACAGTACGAACACAGACACATGACCAGATAATTCGAGGAATTATCGACAAACAGCACACACGTGTCGAAACACACGAACGTTGGTGAACGTCTAACACATTGTGTAGCACAACACTCGAAATCTCACGAAACCCTCACACACTGAACTTGGAAGTTCAATTGAGGCCGAACGATAGTTCGAAAACGAGGAAGCGGCGACAAACGGATCAAATTAATGAGAATGGGCCTATTGGGCCTCCCCAGAAACCCGTCGCGCTACGCGAAGGCCCACAAAGAACCTGTCGCGGTACGCGACAAGTGGGCGGGGGAAATTTGAACCCCGAATCCTCTCGCGCTATGCGAGAACCCCTCTTGAACGTGTCGCGCTACGCGACAAGACCCAGTTCGCAGAAAATCTTTATAAACCCAAGAAAATCATATACTACTCTACCTTAATCATTTCTCTCGACCAAACACGCCACCCCTCGACTGATTTCGTCTTCTACCCCCTGCTACCACCATTGTTACCCAAAAAACTCCATTGTTGAAGGCATAGATTGAATATTTGAAGCTTAGAAGTGGAAAGGGATTGCTAGGAACTTGAAGAACCACCATCACCTCCCTTGTTCTTGATCCAAAGCCACGAACCAGAAGTTTAGGAGCTGTTACCATCATCATCTCAGGAACTTTGAAGCTTTGGAAGGTAGTACATCATTCCTTGTACCTTAAAAACACTCACAAGCACACATGCATGTGTTAAAACCCACATGCAAGCACCCATGGTTCACATGCTGTAACACCCCGACCAATGGCGGAATCATCGGAGCGTACACGAAGTGTAGATTGTTCAATAGCACAAGGTTTCTAATTTGTATAATACTTACATCCAACATCAATACCAAAGTTTCAAATCAACAAGTCTAATTAAATAACTATGTCCAAGCTCTAATATGATAATCAGTCAAGTATAGTTTGCAGTTCCACCTGAAACATGTTTAAATAAAAAGGGTCAACTATAAAGTTGGTGAGCTTCACAGGTTTAAGCACACACACCAAAATAGTTGAATAAAATGTTGATAAATGTTATAAATAATATGTGTAACCAAGCAATATGAACATACAATATTGAATTAGTAAATGAAGCAGATCAACTAATGTTAACAGAATAATGTTTGACCATGGTAAGCATCGCAATGCTTGAACTAGTAACTATCACTGCGGGCTTCCCCCGAAGGGTAAATCAAACACAGTGGAATGGCCGGTCAATAGATCTATCATAGTCACTAGGGGTGATCAATGCTAAATGTTAACTAAAGTTCAACATGTATAATGTCATAAACTTGTTTCACATAAATTGTTTAAAAGATTTGATAACATGTTTCACCCCAAATAATAAAAGCATAAAAAGGGGCTATGAAGACTCACCTTTGTGTGATGAGCTAGTCGTTGCTAATAAATGATAAATAGTCCAAATAGTATCCAACACGATATAGCTTAACCTATAATTCAATCGGACATAACTAAGATAACTTTGACTTTGCATAGAATTTCCATAACGTATCTGTGATTCTTATGTTCATAACCAAATTCATAAGTGTGATGTTATAAGAATTGTTTACAATTCGTATCATTGTGTAAAGTTTAAAAATATTTATAAATGTTGAACAATAATAGTAATCCTATTATTAATACTATCAATATTATCAATAATACTAATTATATTAATAATGATAGTGATAAAATTAATAATACTAATAATACTAATGTTAATATTAATAATATTAATAGTAATAATAAGAATAATAGTAATAATGATATTTTTAATAACATCAAATTGAAATAATAATATTTGTATTAATACCAATAATAACAATACTAATAATAATAATAATAATTTTTGTTAATAACTATAATCATAAAAATAATGATGGTCATAATAACTATTATACTATTAATAATATTAGTAATAGTAATATTAATACCTTTGATAATGATAATAATAATTAATAATAATATTAACTTTAATAACCATAATAAGATAATAATTTATAATAACAATAATATTAACTAAAATAATTATACTATAATAGTAATAACTATATTAGTCCTAGTAATAATAAGATGGTAATAATTATAATATCAATAATAATAATAATAATAATTTTTAAATGAATAAATAAATGAATAGATAATACATAAACTAAATATAACTTTTTATGTATCTAATTAAAGAAATAAATTAATAATTAAATAAATTAATTAAATAAATAAATAAACTGAATAATATATATTTTCTTTAATAGTTTTTTTTTTTTTAAGTTTATAAAAATTTAGGTGAAATCAGATTTTAAAAATAACAAGTAATTAAAAAAAAATTATAAAAACAAAATGGTCCAAACCCCACAAAATTCGGCCCTGCCCCGGCTCGAACCCACGGCCTAGAGTTTAGAACTCCCGAGCGTTAACCAGTGAACCAAGGCCGCAGCCGCGTTAAATTCCCATTCGAAATAGTTTTAACAATATGCTTGTTTCTTTCCTAATTTCAGTTTATTATCAACTAAACCCTAGATCCTTTCGTTCCGAAATTCGTTTGATTATACATTCGATTGAATCTAGAACCATAGGGCTTTCATTAGGAATGAAAAACCGAGTATATTGATGTATAGAACACTAACCTTTGTGTTTGATTAGATGATTTTCAACCTGTGGTTCTGAAACTCGATCGGCCGAAGCTTTGTGCTTCTGTTTCGTGATTAAATCAATATAAGTGTGTTGTTTGGTTGCCCAGACTGATTCGTCGACCTCAGATGTGTGCGTGTATCGATTTAATTTTATTATAATGCTTGTTTATATAGATTTCAAGTGATTGGTCAAGGACGAGTGTTTAGGAGCATTTTTCGTATGAATTTGAATTTTAAACGAACGATTACAGCTTGATTTCGATCCCTTAACATTCGGTTGTTGATAAAGTTTCGAGATTTAGGGAATTTATTCGCGAATTTAAACCGAAAGTCAAGTTGGGTTGAGAATGGGTCAAAGGAAGATCCATTTGGGTATATGGGTGAAAGAGATGGCTAGTTTGAGGGATTTACATAAACAGTCCCTCCATGTTTTCTTTAACTATTTCAGTTTTAAACTTTTCAAAATAAGTCCCCATAGTTTTATTAAACCTTTTTATAAAATATTATAACTTTACAAATTTAAAACTTGTTTAAATAAAATAGTGGTAATGTTTTGTTATTTGTTAAACTTATTTTATAAGCTTTTCAAAACTTAAATTTATTACTGTTATTATTATTTATTACTTTTCTTTGTTATATTTATTTAATACTTTATAAAACTTACTTTATAAACACTTTAAACTTTACTATATTATTTTTTTTTTCCTTATTAATATTGTATTATAGTTATTTATGTATAATGTATTTTATATGTGTATATATATATTAATAAAATGAAATAACATAGTTAATCAAAATGTTACACATGCAAGGAATTTGCTTCTGGGTTTGTTGATTTAGATGTGTTTTATGATGATCTAGGATGATTAGAATGCATCTTATGATGATACAAGATGTTGTGTATGTGTAGATTTCATGTTTTGTTCATAAAGTGTTGAGATATTGCCGTGCATGTATGATCTAAGGCATTTTAGATAATTTTGTTGATGTTGAAATGATTCTTGATAATGTATAAGTGTCCTTGCAAGATTAGATTGTGATTATGATGGTCAAAATGTGATTTAGAGGCAAACTTACTATTTTTAGTAACTTTTTAGTCACAAGTTGATTATTTGGTGAAAATGATGAACATGCATGAACACTAGAATGTTGTTTGATGGATATTATGATGATTAGAAGTTTAGGAATGGGATTTGGAACTTGATTGTAGTCACAAATGATAACTTCCTATTTTTAGTAACTTTTATGGATGAAATAATGCTAGATGATGAATTGGATTATGTTAGTATGTTTAAAGGATGTTAAATGAGTTACTATGATGACTTGTGACATAAAAATGGGTTAGAAATGTTGAGATGGTCGTTTTGATGCGAAACTACAAAGTTACTATTTATAGTAACTTTATTTTTACAAAACCCGACTTAGGAACGTTTTGTTTGATTCGAGCATGCTAGGTAACTTAATATGTTATAACATGATGTTTAGATGCTAAGTTAGATGGTTTCCGATA
Organism: Mikania micrantha; assembly: GCA_009363875.1. Classification (NCBI taxonomy): domain Eukaryota; kingdom Viridiplantae; phylum Streptophyta; class Magnoliopsida; order Asterales; family Asteraceae; genus Mikania; species Mikania micrantha. The sequence goes on from CM018693.1 coordinate 20,815,339, forward strand.
TCACGTATGCTAAAAATGGAAACTTTCCATTTTAGGAAACTTTTGTGTGCTAACATGATGAAAACAACTTATGTGATATTGTATGATGACGTGCTATGTGTTAACATGATCGCGTAGGATTAACGAGCATGCTAGAATTACAAAATTGTTATACTTCGTGAACTTTCTATAAATGGAAACTTACTATAATTAGTAAGTTGTCCATGGACGCGATTTACGCGTTTTGCACACGACGAGCACTTACACGATCGCTACACGATTCACAAACCGTCACACGGTTCACCAACGGGTCGTTGACTTGACACGGTCAACTTTGGTCAACACAGTCAAACACGGTCAATGTGGACCAACACAGTCAAACACGGTCAATGTGGACCAACACAGTCAAACACGGTCAATGTGGACCAACACGAGCAAACACGATCATTGTGGACCGACACGGACAAACATGAACAACCAAGGGTTGTTGGCACAGACACGAACACTAGCACGGTCACTTACACCAACTCACGTACGGTATACGATATAGGTTGCCGGTGACCGACGTGCCATCTACGCAGGAGCTTACGCTTGACTTACTACTTTCATCACTAAGGTGAGTTTACGGCCCCTCTTTACTCTTTTTCAAACGCTTTTAAATAGGGGGAGAATACTAGTTACATCAAGTCAAACATTTATTACTGTACAAACATATTTGGTGTATGCTGATTTATTGGACAAACATTAAGTGTTGAACTCGTATTAAGCCCTCACAAAGTCTTACCGTTAATGTACGAACAACGTGGTAGATTTGGATGGATCCATTAGGGAATGACTAACCCCACGGGGCACTATGTTGACTGGATGTCATAACCCGTGCAAATTCTGACCTAACTTGCTATGCACACGAGGCATAGCGGAGGCAAGGACAAACAAGTCTAGTTCGGTAGTGACGCACTGACACTTTGGGCCTAGGGCTCGGTACTAACATTGATAAACAGCATGACACACTCTTATTACTATATGTATATCAAAACCTGTGAACTCACCAACCATTGTGTTGACACTTTTCTAACTTGTCTTCTCAGGTAACTAGCTGCGTATGGAACATGATGCACATCTAAGGGATGAGCTTTAGGAACCGCATGCATTCTGTTGTGTCTTTTGAAAACAATATTTAATCGTTATGTAATTTCTAAACAATGTGATGTCTAACATTTTCAACTTTTCGCTGCATGTTATGACTTATTTATTCCGTTGCACTACTATTTGATTTTCCGCTGCAATATGATTTGATAACTTTTATTCCGCTGCAAACTATTTTATGAGTGTATGTGTCAAACTTTGGATTTGTAAACGCATATAGAAGTGTTCTATATGACCTTGAGCTGTGATTCTGGACACGTCACACCCACGTGGACTGACACCACGAGTGGGAAATTGGGGGTGTGACATTATGTGTGTAACAAGTGGTCTTGATTTCTATACAACCGACATCCACCTTAACTCAAGTATTAATGATTTCATTAGATTTTAATTATTTCAATGATTCACAAACATTTATGATTTATGATTTCCTTGAGTCTCTTGATTTTAATCTTTAGAATTTCCATGATTTCGCAATGATAGTTGATTCTTGATTAGGATCCTTTATTTTCAGATCACACACTGAATTAGATTTCCTTGAACATGATCTTTAGCTTTAGTTCTTTTAATTTCACTTTGAATTTAGATTATTGAATTTGAGTTTGATGGACTAAGAGTTTGTTTAGAGCTTTAGAATTAAGGTATTACTCGTAAGAGTAAATTTAATTATCTTATTAGTTAATTCTGCATAGCAATTACCTAGACAGGAGTCTAGGAGTATAAACAAGCATATATATGTAAAACATATAATAAATAAAAGCATTTAAGTAAACAATTTAAATAAAACAGTTTACGCATGCTTCTCAGCCCCACGTTTGAAAACAAAATGTTTAGAAAAGGGGCAATGAACTCACCTGTGTTGCTCTGTACTATACTACCACAAAATGTGCGCTCGTTGTTGTAGCCTAGGTTTCTTCAGTTCCTGAGTTGTTTTAAAAGAATTCTAATACGATAAGTATACGTATTAGTCGCCTTATCTAGGGGTTAGGTCTCGATGTGCAACTAAGTGTCCTAAGTTACTAAAGTGCTTCTAAAGTTTCATCTAATTAGTCTAACTTAGATTCCCATTTGTCACCCCGTATCATACAGTTAGTCATATTAGTCTTAATTAATATTTTTCACTAAATTCATTTTGAGCTAAAACATAAATTTAGAAAATCATTTAATTTATTTTAACCAGGTTTATAACCCACTTTCTTTTAAATAAATATCATAAACTTTAATTAGAATGTCTTTAATACGTGATGGGCTTAAATTAGACCCATTGGGCCAATCTTGGGCACGTTTATTAGACATTGCTTTTCTCAAGTGTTAAACCATTTCATATATGCTAACAACTCATGTTGAGTTGTTAATGTGTGTCAAGAAACTCCTGTTATAGTAATCCTAACCCATGATTGACTTAATCACACTATATCATTAAAATGACGTTAGCATTATTCTCACGCACACATGCACTAGTTTTCCCCCATGCATTCACAATATAATTTCATGCGTGCACTTGTACATGAATGTCCATGCATTCCATACCCTAAAATCACCGTATTTGTTAATAAATAAGTTTCATGCAACAAAACCAGCGAACCTATTGATAACAGGATGAGGTTCGGCCCAGCTTCACCTTAAGAGAACCTCATTGGTTCGTGGCCTAGGTTCGTGTAGGGGTTCGCTCGATGGCAAAGGTCTGGCTCCATAGAGGGTTTGGCTTAGGCTCTAGGTCTTGCCAACCTGGGGTTCGTCCCATATAGGTTCGCTGTCAACAAATGTTTGCATAGCCAAGGTTCGTCCTTATGCTAGATTCGGTTAAAAGGGTTCGGTCAAAGGCTAGGGTTAGGCTGACTAGAAGGTTCGTGGCTTCATGCATGCAGGTTCGGCCTCCAGGGTTCGGGAGTTAAGGGTTCGCCACCCTAGGTTCGTGAGTCCTAGGGTTCGGCTGTCAGGAAGATGGTTCGCACATGGAAGGTCCGTACCCATCTAAATCAGGTTCGGTCCTGCCATTTACAGCCGTTGCAGGTTCGTGGCTCAGGGTGTGCAGGTTCGTGGCAGGTTCGCAGGGTTCGGCTGGCAGGGGTAGGGTTCGGCTAGCCATCTGGTTCGCGAACCTACATCACCTTCTTCCTTTTCCAACCCTAATCTGTTACAGGTCGGTTTCCAACACTTCCCAATGGCTTACAACAGTTCACCACAAGGTTTTCTAAGGTTTTGACATGTTTAAAACAATATTAACTACTAAGGTCGTGATACACACACTAAAACCGACATGAACACTAAGATTTACCTCGAAATTTATGGATAAAAGCTCGAAATTCTTGTACTTCTGTGATCTACTTGATAAGATGATCGTCTTGACACCAAATGTGCTTGAATCCAATGAGAAATCACCACGAAATTGTAGAGAGAAGGAGGAGATTCTAGTGAGAAAGAGAGTGACGAAATGGGGGGAAAATTGAGTTGGTGGTGGTGGGTGGAAGGAATAAATGCATCTTTAATTGTTTCAAACCTACCCAGTCGTTCGGTTTCGCGTAACATGTCGTTTCTCGTGGTTTTCGTCACAAACGACACGGTTTATAAAATAAAATTTATAAAAATTAATTTAAGTGGTTATTCCTGGTAAATTAACTAAATATCTTTTATTTATTTTAAATTTTCAAAGATATTAAATTTACTGTTTAAAATCGAATCGTACGGTCGTCGCGCGTATTCGTTCGAATCGTCACCCGTACGAACACGACGATAACTATACTTTTCAATATTGTTTTCTAATCATCGAATATCATTCAGAATGTTAAACTTCCAGATTGATTCGTACAGATCGTCGTCTATACGAATAACCCGTCGGTTTAGCATTCACATAACAACACCCGTGTTGTTTCGTTATGTAAAGCCTCACATACGTTTATACATAATAAAATCTTAACAAATAATCACATGATGATTCTGTATTGCCAGATAATTATCTGACTGATGAACTATGTTTTCTGAGTTTAGTTTCTATAAAATGATTCTGAATTCGTTGTTTGATACATGAAATGATAATGATATATGCTATGAATATGAAATACACTGATATGCTGTAGAGTTTGTACCTGATTACTATTCATGACACTGTTGCGATCACTATTCCGGTACGATTCCGGCACTGATGTTACATTTATACAATTTCTCAAAATATTCAGTTCAAGATAATCATGGGACCCGTATCTAGTTCCTTTCTGACTACTCCGTTCTCGTTCTATTAGATACTATACATCGGTAACATCTTAATGCCTCATTGTCTTAATGTCTATCACAACATTAAGAAGTTATGAAAACAGGTAACAATCATTCACACAAGGGGAAAAGCAAACCTCCCAGTGAATGGGTTGTCAGCCGATAATACTATCAATGTTCTCCATTTGGTCCTACATGGGTTTACTATATACAATTCAATGGAATGTGTACTTTTAAGTTATGTGATAGAGTTATGTTCTACGGCAAAATCCCATGAAATCCACAAGTTCTAAACAAATCACGTGCAATCACATAGATAACAGTGATACATATCATATGATCAATAAAAGTTTCACAGCGCTACCCCGGTGTTTGTAAAACAGTAAAAAGAAAAGAGGTTGTATGAAACTCAGCTAAGAATCAGCTTCCGATATTTCCCCTTCTTACGCGGTGAACTATGGTGTCCATACCAAACGAGGTCGTTTTGATGTACTTGCCATTGAATCAGCTTCCTCTCCACCTCCGTCAACGACACCGACGCTATCGGCTTGCCTTAACTTCCTTCAATCAAAACTCAACCGGTGAAATCAACAGCCTCATTGCCTTTTTGACACACCCCGATCCGATGACCCCCTGGGTACCACGTGTTGGTATCTTGATATTATCATATGTTTATTTTTAGAACATTTTTATTTAGCGGAAATTTTATCGGTCCCAATTATATAATAACAATTATTTAGAAACTATAGAGTTTTTATATATTCAAGGATATAGAAATTCGAATTATTATTATATATATATATATTTTACAAAAATTTATATTGAAATCTCCTGACTACAATCAGGGTTACAAAAGGAATAAAGATTTTCAGGCTTGAGGAGTCGATTTATCCCTTCAGCATTATTCTTGTTTTTATGTTATAAGCCACCAGGTATCTTATGCCTAGGGAGTCTATCTATCCTTTCAGCATGCACCTGTGTCTAACATAAATTTTATTCTTTACCTGAAAATATTTAAAAATAATATATCAACAATTAAGCTGGTGAATAGCGTTTATATGACACAATTTATTTTAAGCATACAGCATATTAATAATGTCTAAGCATAGTTAGAATTAGTAATCTACACATTCATAATAACTATCGTATACACTGGCATAATTATTCAAGTAGAACCGCAACTTTAAGATACACTACTATCGGTGTCTTTAAGTATTTTACGCCCCTGGTCTATTGATTTATTTATGCCAGACCCACTAGATCATAATCATTATGCGTGTATTATTTGATCAAATTATACGTATACATTATAGCCTGATTGCTTCTTATAGATTACCCTCTATTCTTAAACATATAATAATTTGTATGCTAATTTTTAAAACAACAAAATATTTTGATTAATTTAAAAATAATAAACGTATTCACCTTGAGATAATTGGTTGATAATATAGACTGAACAGCACCTCCTAGCTTTCTGAGTTTCTATTTCCTTCTTAAATATATATATTGTTGTGTGTGATATTTTTTTTTTATGAAGATGAAGGCCTATTTATATTGGGTGTAACCTTGCTGTTCAAGTTTTTCGTAGATTATAGCTTTGCTACGTGCGTTATACCAAATTGAATAAATCACCAAAAATTGAATCTTGACTTTCTAGTTGTTGCCACGTAACTTCCTGAGTTTCTTTACATTTCAAATTGAATTGTAAATTTTAATATTATTTTATTATTATAATTAATTTAACTATCTTTTTGTTTTTGTCTGATAACTTTTAATACGTGATGTTTTAAAAATTTTCGAATATGTTATTGGAATCTACTCATTATTCTCTACATTTCTACCTAAGTTTGATAAAAAACGGAGCATGTTAATTATAATATATATTTTATTAATTTTAGGCGATCTCCTATAATAATAATTAACCGACTAAGTATGTCAGAAATTTTAATAGTCATTTTTACTTGCTAGTAGTTAAGTGTCCTATAAATGTATATAATGATTATATATATATATATACACATATATTTACTTTTAATCAATATCAAACGATATATATATATATATATATTATTTAATTTTATAAAATTTACGTGTATTACATTCTCCCCACCTTTATAAAAATCTTGTCCTCAAGATTTATGGAAACAAATGAGGGTATTTCTTTTGCATTTCTGATTCGAGTTCCCATGTATACTCAGGCCCACGTCTAGAGCTCCACTTTACTTTGACTAACACCATGGTTTTTCGTTTTAGTTTTTTGAGAATTCGATCTTCTATCTGTAATGGTTGTTCAACAAACTTTAGCTTTTCGTTTATTTTAACATCTTGAAGTGGCATTATCAAAGATTCGTTTGCTAAGCATTTACGAAGATTTGACACATGGAACACATTATGAATTCCACTCATTTCCTCTGGCAATTCAAGCTGATATGCTACTGGTCCGATTCGCTTCAATATTTTAAAGGGTCCAACGAATCGTGGACTTAATTTACCTTTTTTTCCAAATCGGACTATTCCCTTCCAAGGAGATACTTTTAGTAGCACTTTATCGCCGTTGTTGAATTCGAGCGGTTTTCTCCTTTTATCAGCATAACTCTTTTGTCTGTCACGAGCTGTCTTTAATCGTTCCCGAATTTGTAGTATTTTGTCAGTTGTTTCCTGGACTATTTCAGGTCCAGTTAATTGATTTTCTCCGAGATCAGACCAACATACAGGCGTTCTGCATTTCCTACCATATAAGGCTTCGAAAGGTGCGGCCTGTATGCTTGTGTGATAACTATTATTATATGAAAATTCCATAAGGGGTAGGTGGTAATCCCAACTTCCTCCAACATCTATTACACAAGCTCGGAGCATATCTTCCAACGTTTGAATTGTTCTTTCGCTCTGCCCGTCTGTTTGTGGATGGTAAGCTGTGCTTAGGTTAAGACGGGTTCCGAGTGCTTTTTGGAAACTTTGCCAGAAACGAGATGTAAATCGGCTATCTCGATCCGACACAATGGATAGTGGCACTCCGTGTAATGATACGATGTTATCAACATATAATTGTGCCAATGCTTCCATGCTAAATGTTTCTTTCATTGGTAGAAAATGAGCAGACTTTGTTAGTCTGTCTATGATAACCCAAATGGTATCGTTACCTTTTCTTGTTCTCGGAAGTTTGGTGATGAAATCCATTGTTATCATTTCCCACTTCCATACTGGCAATTCTAATTGTTGAAGCAATCCAGACGGTTTTTGATGCTCTGCTTTTACCTGTGAGCATGTAAGACATTTGGAAACGTACAAAGCGATGTGTTTCTTCATGCCTATCCACCAGTAATCGTCTCTTAAATTTTTGTACATTTTATCACTTCCTGGATGCATGGTATACTTAGATTTATGTGCTTCCTCTAGGATTCTTTCTCGTAAATTGCCCAAGATTGGAACCCAGATTCTTTTATTCATTCGAAGAATCCCATCATTTCTTTTAATTAACTGGTCAATCATACCTTTCATTCCTTCTTTTTCAACATTTTCCTTTTTGATTGCCGCTTCTTGTACATCTTTGATTTGGCTAAAAAGATCTACTTGTAGCTCGAGCCTTAATGCACGAACTCGTTTTGGCTTTTCTTTTTCTTTTCTGCTTAAGGCGTCGGCCACTACATTAGCCTTTCCTTCATGATAGCAGATTTCACAGTCATAATCGTTTAAAGTCTCCATCCATCTTCTTTGTCTCATATTTAACTCTTTTTGATCAAAGATGTGCTTTAGACTTTTATGGTCGGTGTAGACTGTAAATCTAACCCCGTAGAGATAGTGTCTCCATAACTTTAGTGCAAAGATTATGGCACCTAATTCGAGGTCATGGGTTGTGTAATTCTTTTCATGAGTTTTTAATTGTCGTGAAGCGTAAGCGATGACTTTATTTCTTTGCATTAATACACACCCAAGGCCAGTGCATGATGCATCACAATAAACGACAAAGTCGTCAACACCATCTGGTAAAGCTAGAATTGGTGTGTTCGTTAATTTATTTTTAAGGGTTTCAAAAGCTTCGTCTTGCTTGGGTCCCCATTCATATTTTGCAGATTTTCGTGTTAAAGCGGTAAGAGGAATAGCAATTCGGGAAAAATTTTGAATGAACCGGCGATAATAACCTGCCAATCCAAGGAAACTACGAACTTCAGTAGGGGTTTTAGGAATTTCCCATTTTGAAATGGCTTCGATTTTTGAAGGATCTACTTGAATACCATTTGCATTTATGACATGGCCGAGAAATTGTACTTCTGGAAGCCAAAACGCACATTTTGAAAATTTGGCATACAATTTCTCTTGGCGTAAGAGTTCAAGTAAAATTCTAAGATGATTAGAATGGTCTTCATGGGTTTTAGAATAGATTAGGATATCATCAATGAAGACTATAATGAACTTATCTAGAAAAGGCTTGCAAATTCGATTCATCATATCCATGAAAGCTGCTGGAGCATTAGTGAGACCAAATGGCATGACGGTAAACTCATAATGTCCATATCTTGTGCGAAAAGTTGTTTTAGGAATATCAGGCTCATGGACTTTTAGTTGATGATAGCCCGATCGAAGATCAATTTTGGAAAAATGACAGGCTCCCTGTAGTTGATCAAACAGATCATCTATTCCGGGGAGGGGATATCGATTTTTAATAGTCATCTTGTTGAGTTCTTGATAATCTATGCACATTCTCATCGAACCATCCTTCTTTTTTACAAATAAGATTGGGGCTCCCCAAGGAGATGAGCTAGGCCGAATGAATCCTTTTTTCTAATAAGTCGTCTAGTTGTTTCTTCAATTCGTTCATTTCCGTTGGTGCCAATCTGTATGGTGATTTGGCAATAGGGGTTGCACCCGGTATGAGCTCGATTTTGAACTCAACTTCTCGCTCTGGCGGTATTCCTGGTAATTCATCTGGAAACACGTCTGCATATTCGGCTACAATGGGTACATCTTCTATTTTCCTTTCCAGCTTGTTAGTCGATAAAGAGACTAAATATGCAATGCATCCTTTTCTGAGACAATTTGATGCTTTAATCGCTGATATGACATTAATTGTTTTAGGAGTTTTGTCGCCTTGAATCATAATTATATTCCCAGTAGTTGCACGAAGTTGAATTGTCTTTTTGTCACAAATTATATGTGCTTGGTTGGTTGTTAACCAGTCCATACCGAGAACGATGTCAAAACCAGCTAAGGTTATAGGCAATAGCCGAATAGGAAAATGATGACCTAAGAGAGTATGTCATATATACGCTTTTATATATGTGAAAATAATTATTTTAATATATATATATATAAACATATTTACAAGTATATACATATATCACATCATTCATGTGTGTGTATGTCATATATACGCTTTTATATATGTGAAAATAATTAATATATATATATATAGAAATGTTAAAGTTTATAAAATTGTTTTTAGAAAGATTATGTCCGGCTTGTTCGGATGAACTTTAAGAATAGAAATCGTTGGAATAAAATTATGAAACTTTACAGTCTATTATTTTAAGATGTTTTGAACAACTTTCATTTGTAAAACTTTTTGTGATCTTGCTTGTAAATAGGTCATAACAGTCACACAAGTATAAGTCCTTTAAGTTTATGTTTTGATAGATTTAGTCCAGTGAATTCGGATTCATATTTGACATAGTAAACATTTGAGTTAGATTATGAAACTCTCCAATTTAATATATTATGAACAACTTTCATTTAGAAAAGTTTTCATGATTCGGATCTTAAGTAAGTCAAAACAGCTGCAAAAGTCAGGGGTACAAATATGCGCACTAATTTTGTGAAGGCTGTTTGGAGCATCATTTTGTTGAGTTAGAAGCTGAATAAGTAGTGCATGGAAAGCTAACACAATGAACTTAGTCGTGGAATATGAGTTTGTTTATTTTGGAGCTGTCATTTCCATTTTATGACTTGTTGAAATTGTGTTAATTTTCTGCCAGAATTTCAAAATTGTTTGTTTTCATATATTCAAAATAAATAGTTTGATCATCCATTTGTATACATAAATTCTTACATACAAGCACTCATCATTTACTCTAAGATAATTATACATGCATATACATACATACATACATATATATATGTATATGCTTGCATGCATCCATCATCACACACACACTTCTAGATCACTTTGATCTTTTAAAAACCCATGTTCTTGGTTCCATTTCTTTAAAGTTTGATGACCAACACTTCCATTTTTATAATTTTGAGAACACAAAAGAATAAGAATGTTATACATAGTGAAATGAAGCTATATGAAACAAAGTGTATGTTCTTGCACAAAAACTTCAGAAACCCATCAAAACATTCAATAATTTGATGAACGATGAAGAAAGAAAAGCTTGGAAATTGAGATATGATGGTGGTGTGGTGGTTCACGCACAAGAGGGAGGGAGAGAGGAAAGTTTGAGTGTTGCAATGGTTAAAATGACTTGTATGGATATATATGATTTTTTTCAAGATCTTTCAAATGATGAGATTTTGCATGCTTGACAAGTGTCCATACTCTTGTCATAACAAAAGATATGGTGGGATTTTTCTAATGGCATAACTAGTATAGTTTGAGTGTTACGGTGTTCAGATCTTGTACTGGGTAATTCTTTATACACGATTTTTATTCTAAAATTATTAAAATATTAAAACTTACTAAAATAATCAACTTTTACTTAATAACAGTTATCTTAGATCATATTTGGTTCATTGTGTTAGTTTAACCGGGTAAAACACATATATAATCTATTGTCTGTAAATGTACATGTTAATATTCTAATTTACTGTTTTTCTTCGTTAATTCGAGTTCTTTGCTTTTGATTTATCATTTTAAGCTAAAACAAGTATATCGGTTAAATTCGTTAACCGAGCTATCACGATTGTTCGTTTTGGATTGTTTATCGCAAAGTAGAATTTATAAAATGCGAATCTATGCATTAAAAAAATATACTTTTGCTAGATTTAAAATAAAATTTATAAGTTTTATGATGGTGCAGTCATAGTCAAATTTAAATATACTAACGGTGTTAGGTCAAACCTGAAAGTTGACGGATGTCACATGGAGCATGTCTTTTTTAACGGAATCTTTTAATAGGGTTAGTGACAAACATAACAAGTGCAAAAAGTTCTGTCCGATCAGTGAACCGGCTCAAACACCCAATTTATTTGAAGGCGGTTCACATGCCAGTTTTTGGCCAGCCAACCCTCTGGCTCTGGATCCAGTCTGGTTTTGAACACCATGACTTGTATAGATTAAAAAAGCTAGGATCATAAATATTTTTATTTTTTTACTTAAAACTCAGGATTGTTGCAAAATTATCAAAGTTTGCTTGGGGCACAAATTGGGTTGGGTTGACAGGTCAACCCTCACACTAACCTAAAATTTTAACATGAGCCTAAACATAGCTCGAACCCGAAAATCATATCTTACATATGAACCCAAACATACATAGGTTGACACGAACACGCGCTTGTTTAATCCGAAATTTTTTTATTTCGTTAGTTTTAGGACATACATATTTTTAAAAATATAATTTATAATAAAAATACAAATATACAAAAAAAATTGCGTTTGATTATAATATTTTTGTTATTTTTTTAAATTTAAACTTTTAATATTAAATGTCCAAACAAGTTAATATAAAAGACAATAAAAAATAATAAAATACCTATGAATAGGTTAGCAGGTTAACTCGTGAACATGACCAGGTTGAACCAAACACAGCTTGAACACATTCGTTTTAAACCTAAACTTGTTTAATTTCGTGTTAGTTTAGTGTCACGTCGCAAGTTTGTCCTCTTAGCACAAATGGACAACATGGGAAAGTCATCCTAGACCAAACGCATCCTGGCTCGCTCTTCATTTTAAATAAATTATAAAATAAAAATGATGAAATAAATAAAAGGAAAAGAAATGTAAATAATGAGAAAAATTCAAAATAAAAGAAAAATGAAATAATATGAAAGTTTCAAATTAGGTCCTTTATAAATAAATAAAATAGTCATTTTAAAAACTTAACTGGATTTATTAACAGAAGTTAGTGGATGAAATTTGCAACAAAATATATAAACAAAGGATCTTAACGATACTTTTTGAACATAGAAGATGAAACCTGCAATTTCAAATAAACGTAAAAGATGTTTTATGTAATTTAATATAATTTAAATAAAAACATTTTAGTATTAAAACTAAAATAACTAAATATTATTATATTGTAGTTTGTGGTTGCAACCTTAAATTTAGTCTTTGTGTTTTTTTGGCAACCGTCGGTGGAAAAAAAAAAATAACATGACAGTGGATAGCCTAACATTCATCAAATACACATTGGGGTTCGAATTATGATTAAGAATTTTGGGAGATTATAGATATTAAATCTATCTATAATATTACACGTGTTTTTTTATTATTTTAAAATAAATATAGTAGATTTTAAATTAAGTTAATCCCTTTTGTGAATAAATAATTCTATTGGTATATATTTATATACTATGTTAAAATCCCGTGTATTACACGGGTTGAAGAAAATAATATGTTATATATACAAATCTATTGACAAAAGGTTATGTAATTAAAAAACATGTACATTGCAAAGTTTTACTAAACTCATACTTACAAAGGTTGAATAAAATATGATATTTGTTAATGCATGAAGTTTTCAAAAATATGTTTAAAATATTTGATGTAATAATTATAAATTATGTTTTAATTTTATTTTTTTTAACAATGTGTGAATATTTTTATGTAATGTAATTCATAAATAATTTAATTAAAGTATATATATTCTCCTTTTAACATATTGAATTAACTTTAACTAAAATTTATATTAATATATATAACTTGGATTTTTAAAAATTACTTACTTTTTATATTTCAATATAATATATTTTATCATTCAAATAATCCAATCATATTAAATGTTTAAAAATTTTCAAAAGCAATTATAGAAAAAATTAGTAACATTATTGTTATATTTATAAATATTTTAAGCAATATCATTTGAATTCGATAATATTTAAAAAATTAAAGTTGTTAAATAAAAATATAAGTTCACTTAAAAACATCATAATTGATTTCATTTTAAATATAATTAACTCATAGTATATTAATTATTATAATCCTTAATTCCTAATTCCTTGTAACATCTGTGCCGGAAGCGTTACCGGAACAGTAATCTGTACAGTAACTCAGATACAAACAAGGAGAATTACTTAGAAGCTATTAACATTGGATACTAAACACAAACTATAATACTATGTTTCTGAAATTCTGATTTAAACTTTATGGGTTAAACAGTCAGAAACACATCAGACAACAATGAACAAGTACACAAATGCTTGATTTGATGCTATTATGTATAAACGTATGTGAGGATAAACAGAATAAAACCATAACAGTTATTGTTACGGGATGCTAAACCGACGAACTATTCGTATAGGTGACGATCTGTACGAATAAATCTGAGGGTTTAACAATCTGAAATGATGACTGAAAAGTAGAAAACAAAATCAGAAAGTGAAACGTATGATCGCATTCGTACAGTTAGCGCTCTGTACGAAAACACGCGTAAGTGACGTTTTCTGACGAAACGAAACGAAGACGATTCGAACGATAATAAAATTAAGGAAAAATAATATTTCTTGTTTTACAATTTTGAAACTCATCAGCAATAAATTAAAAGAAACTATTTTAAAGTAAAATACGTAAATTCGCGAAACAATTAACGTAACGTGTAAAAATAATAAATTACGATAAATAATTCAACAAAATGATATTTAAAACATTTACGAGAAATAACCACCTTCTAAACATTTAAAATAACCTCTTTTTATTTAAATTAATAAAAAAGCGCGTTACGACCCGGAAACGCGATGAAAACGCGAACCGAGTAACCGAAACGAACCCGAATACCCTCGGGGTATTTAAAGCCTAAATGAGGCTTTATTTTCATTTTTCTAGCATCTCTCTCTCTCTAAAACTCTCTCCCCCGTATTCTCTCTCTCTAGAATAACCGATCTTTAAACGATCATAACTCATTCGTTTCTTGGCGTAATTAAGTGTTCTTGGCGTCCACGTGAAGCTCTCGACTCCCGCTACACGAAAATACAACCGATCTGTGGATTCACCCGGCCATTTTACAGGTAAGAAGCTTTGAAATCTCTAAAAATTAGGGTTTTCGTGAAGCCTTTTTGATCACCACACACAAACCGGCTAACCACCTTGTCAAAGAACCACACGACCTCGAAACCTAATCCTAGCATAACATCACCATGGAGGTTGCATGGCTACAGCTCGAACCAGAACAAGGATGAACAGGTTCGTGGGGAAAGAACCTGTTAACACAGCCACGCCCGAACCCTAGGGTTTCCCGAACCTACACCATGCTGCGAACCTTGGTTCACCCAAGCGAACCTCCTAGCCGAACTTTTGATGTTCACGAACCATGCTTGGACGCGAACCTGTAAACATGAAACCATGGCCGAACCTTATGGGACCAACGAACCCTAGTGGGCTAACGAACCCTCGCACTAGGCGAACCCTCGGTCGAGACGAATCAATTACCAGCCGAACCCCACATGGCCGGCGAACCTTCATGCGAACCTATTACTTTCAGATGGCCGAACCCTCTTATCGACGAACCTGGGATTCACAAGGGTCTGGCCGAACCTGCGAAGGCTACCGCTGAACCTTTGGGTCATTAGGTTCGCTGGTCGAGTGGTGCTCGATTCCAAGTTTGCTTATCCAATTGTTTTAACGAGCGCTCATAGGCCTAGCCTAGATGGTTAATTTAGCCCATGAACCCATTTAATCTCACACCATTATCTCGGCCCATATGAGAGTTTTAGTTATCCACATAACTCATGCGGCCCAACATATCTCTAGGCCCAATTAGCGAATGTTTAATCCATAACGTTCGACCCACATTTGGCTCACGTATCCACCCGGCCCAAACTCTTAAGTTGAGGTAAGCCATAAATTTGATTGGGCCATACGATCCCCCATGCTCGGCCCAATATGTCATAGAACGAGCCAAACAGTTGGTCCATGATTCCACCTTCGGCCCCATCCCATTTTATGACCAACATGAACACTTTGGCACAAGAAATGAGACGATTCGGTGCTTAGGCCCACGATTGTCATTTAGCCACTAACTAGGCCCAATATCAATTGACTCGGCCCACTTGAGTAAATTGTTCCTTGGTTCAACAACCTTTGGCCCATGATACTTATAATGCTCAACAACACCATGTAGTGGCCCATTATGGTTAACTCATATTCGGCCCACTAGATTAAGAATTGACCTAACACACTAACACGATGAACAAGAACCACAGAAGACTCTTTTACAAAGCTAAATAAACACTTAAGTATACTTACAAGGATCCATGTAATACAAACAATAAGCATAACATTTTAAAAGCCTTGAGTTTTCAAGAACAAATGAGGGCCGAATAAAGACCGTGACTTATTAGCGTTAGCCGACTTTAGGGCTAATACTAACATTTATGTGCATGCTAGATTCTACAAACAAACGCTTATAAGCTATAAATACTATGAAATCAATACAGGATTGTGAACATCACAACAAGTACAACCAACGAGCGCGTGTATTCTTGTCTTTATTTAGTCAACCACTACGGACACAAGGTGAGTTCATCTATCCCCTTTTCAAACTTATTTATTTTAGCTCGGGACTGAGAAGCATGTTATTCATTTTAAACAATTAATGAAAGGTTTATTAAATGCTTTCACACTTATTCATAATGCTTTTACTAATGTTTAAACTCGTAACACATGTTTTGGAAACTAAAGACTAAGACTATTGTGTAAATAGCTAATGCTATTTACACTATATATATTTACATTATACTTAAACTCTATTCTCAAACTAGAGGCTAAGATCAATGCTACAAACCTTATACTTATACTAGATGCTAGAACTTAAGCTACGGATTCAATGCTAATGCTATTTATACTATACTTAATGGCTTAAAACTTTTGAAACATTTAAATGCTTAAGGAAAACTAATGCTAAACCTAGAAATGCTTATGTAGGCTAAGTCTATGTAAAGTTGGAACTTAAACTTAGAAAGACTAATATACTTAGAATACTTGAAACACGCGAATGCTTGATACACTTGGGATACTTGAATGCTTGATACACTTGGAATACTTGAATGCTTGATATACTTGGGATACTTGAATGCTTGAATGTTTGATATACTTGGAATGCTTGAACACTTGGATGCTTGATACATTTGGAATTCTTAGACTACAGACTGACCGCCGCGTGTTGACCTGTGTGTCAACCTCTACTAGTCATAAGTGAAACTATGTGAATGCGTTAAACTTGTATGCTTAAGCTATAGGACATTGTAAGACAGACTGTTGGCCGCCGCGTGTTGACCTGTGTGTCAACCCCTACTAGTCATCTGATGCGAGCGGTCAGTATACTAAAAACAAGACTAAATTAAAGCTATTTAACCTAAGCTAAAGACTCAAAATCTAATCCTAGACCTATACTTAACCTAAACACCTAGTAATAATCGGAAAACCTAAACTAGACCGCTCCTAAGGCAAATGTACCTGTCGGTGGCAGAATAGCTGATGGAAGTCCGGATATCGAACCAATGGACACTAGTATAACAAACTAATACCTAAACTGTAAACTAACTAAGGTAAAAGAAGGGGGTTTGGTGCTAACTGATAACCTGATCAGGCTGAAACTGACTAAGACCACTAAGGCTGTAATATATGCACTAGTCAATCGGGTACCCTCCCGGATTCCCCGACATGCAATTGCACTCTAACAGGTGGATCACCTCCCGGATTTCTCCACCCGTTTGTGTCCTAAGACACTAGAGAGCCATAAAGTTGACAACTTTGACATGGATTGACACTAACACTAAGCAGATCTAAGACAACGCCCTCCCGGGTCGTTTAACTCAAAAATCCTAAGTGTAAGAGACCAACCATCTAACCTATCACCTCCCGGATTTCTAAGTTAGGTTACACATGCAAATAACTATACTTAATGAAGTCTAATCCTATGGAATGTGATCAACAACCCATAAACTAACCTAAAACACAAAGTAGTAGGCCTAACATGCATCTATGTGTGGAAAGACCTTCCTAAACACATGTGGATCAAACATACACCAAATATAATCATTCAACATCTGTAAAAACCATCAAAGATTCAATCTTTACAACTGATTACAAAGCATATATCATCATCAAGCATAAATCAAGTCCAAAATCATCAAAGATCACAACTTTATCATCCCAAACCTAGATACAACCATGGATCTAGCCACAAATCATACTAACAGTAGCTAAACAAGTCTGAATCAAGTCTAAATACATCAAAGATCAAAGCTTTAAACTAATAAAATGCAAAGATAAGGAAAATACTCAAACACAAGGTCCTTCTTCACTTCAATCAACCCTAATCAAGCTCTTCCTTCCATGGTTAAGCTCCAGCAGCCTCCTAGCTCGATTAGGGTTCCAAAGTCGCAGAAAAAGGTCCTTAAAATGGCTGGAATGCGATCCATTTATAGAGGGCTTGAAATTAGGGTTTTAGGCTTGAAATCCATCTGGGGCGCATCGCCTAGCGGGCATGCGTGCGGCTAGGCGATGCGCGCGAGATATATGGGAGATTGGCGGCTGATGATGCCGCGCGTAACGCCTAAGGCCAAGTCTCCATGATAGGCGTACCGCCTAGGGTTACTTTTCTTGATTTCTTCGTTTGTTCACCCGCTCTTGATTCCGACGCCCGTTTGCCTTCATTTCCGCTCCTCCGGGACACATTCCTGCACAAAAACACTAAAATGTAAAAAGGAACTAAAATCGACTCGAAATATATACAAAACTAATGGAAACAGACTCGAATATGTACAAAAATGGATGTGTTAAACTAACACATCATCATCAGTGTTCTTCTTTGTCAGAGTCATGTAAGACAGACTGATTGGCCGCCGCGTGTTGACCTAGGTGTCAACCCCTACTAGTCATTCATTGTTCTTCTTGATTCGTCCATGGTTATGACAAGTGACTAGAATGATTTGGGTTCTTCTAGTTGACTTTGTGTCAACTTGAAGGTTTCTCTATCATAACACGTCACGAGTCATATTTAGGACCATCATGGATGGATGCTGACTTCCCTAGGGTGTTCATCTGTCCATAATGGTGCCTCTTAAACTCAATACTCACATGTTGTGGAATCAATAGGGTGGAGTGAAACGCTTAATTATCATTAACAACAATATGTTAAGCAGCCCGGTATGTGGTGGGACGGTGGATGAGGCTTGTCCCCTACATATGCCCTATATATAAGCATACTCGGTTGGATAGCATAGGTGGTTGTTAGTGAGGTTAAGGTTGTCATTTCGGGGAAATCAAAGTAAACATATTCAGGGTCGAAGCATATGTCATGGAAATCAAGGTAGTGGAGTGAAACGCTTAATTATCGTTAACAACAATATGTCAAGCAGCCCGGTATGTGGTGGGACGGTGGCTGGGGCTTGTCCCCTACATATGCCCTATATATAAGCATACTTGGTTGGATAACATAGGTGGTTGTTAGTAAGGTTAAGGTTGTCATTCAGGGGATCAAGGTAAACAAATACAGGGTAAACGAATTCAATGAATCGAAGGTTATCGAATCAAAGATGTAGGATGAAACGCTTAATTATCATCAGGAACAATATATCATGTGGTTTGGTATGTGGTGGGACGGTGGCTGGGCGGACGGTAAATTCGACCCTACATAGGCCCTATATTTAAGCATGCTGAAACAGATGGTATATGTGGTTAATGGTGAGGTTAAGGTTGTCATTCAAAGGATTTTTCAAACTATTTTTTACATAAAAACTACATGAACTCACCAACCTTTGTGTTGACTTTGTTTTCTTACATGCTTTCGCAGGTGATGCACGAGAATAGGCTCAGACTTCAGGAATGCATACTAGGATACTCAGATAGAGGACCTAGTAGACTTTTGGAAAGCACAGATTTTGTTACAGAAGCAAATCACTTTTAATATCTTGTACAGATACAATATAGATACATTTGATTCTTTTGATAGGTTTATTTAGTTAAATTACGGGACATTGTCAAATGTAATTTAACTTTGTAATCCTAGTTTGATGCTATTGTGCTTTAGTTACTCTTAACATTGATGCTATGTAAAACAATCTAATCATCACGATTATCATTCACGATATTGCGCCCCGAGAACCTTCCGCCCGACGGGGACTTCGATCCAACCTCGCCGGCTCGGGGTGTGACATTCCTAACTAAATAATAAATATAGATAATTAAATAGGAGAGAGAAAAGGGAAAACCAAATTGTAACATCAGTGCCGGAACCGGTGCCGAAACAGTGATCTTAAACAGTAACATAAACAGTAAACAGGTACGGACTACATACATTTCAGTGCATTTCATATTTATATCAATTGTCAATAACATTTTGTGTTATCAAACAACAAGTTCAGAAACATTTGATAGAAACAAAGTTCAGAACTATGGTTCTTGAGTCAGATAATTATCTGGTAACACAGAACCATCATGGAATTACTTGTTAGGATTACTATGTATAAACGTATGTGAGGCTTTATATAACAAAACAACACGGATGTCGTTACGTGAATGCTAAACCGACGGGTTATTCGTATAGGTGACAATCTGTACGAATAAATTTGGAAGTTTAGCGTTCTAAATGATATTCAATAATTAGAAAACAAGATTGAAAAGTATAGTTATCGTCGTGTTCGTACGAGTGACGATTCGAACGAATACGCGCGACGACCGTACGATTCGATTTAAACGGTAAACTAATATTTTGAAAATTTTAAAATAAATAAAAGATATTAGTTAATTTACTAGGAATAACCACCTAAAATAAATATACAAATCTTATTTTATAAATCGTTTCGTTTCGTTATAATACACGATAAAATGATATTTTACGCGAGACCGATCGAGACCGAACTACCGGGTGTTTGAAATAATTAAATGTGGCATTAATTGCCACAACCACCACCATAATTCTCCTTCTCTCTCTCCAAATTCGTGACTCTATCTCTCTAAAATTCTCTCTAAGATCTAGAGCTCATTTCTTGACGGATTCAAGCATATTGGGTGTCAAGACGACCACCACGCAAAGTAGATCGAGGAAGTACAAGTTATTTGAGTTTTCACCATCGGAATTTGAGGTAAATCTATGAATTTAATTCGGTTTTGTGTGCGTGACCTTGATTTTCATACCTTAGGGCGTTCCACACGACCTAATACTTCAAAAGCACTAAGATAAACCTTGTAGACAGTTAAGAACAAACTTGCAGAACTTAGAAACGGGAATGGAGCTGATGAGAACAATCCCTAGTCGACAGGTTCGTGGAAGGTGATGATACAGGTAGCCGAACCTGTTGGGGGCTGGGTAAGGATAGCCGAACCCTCCACTCCCGAACCCTAGTTGACCAACATTCAGCCGAACCTGTGAACTTGCAACTTGCTAGCCAAACCCATGCACCGGCGAACCTCCTAGCCAACGAACCATAGGGGGGAGCGAACCGAGTCTCAACCGAACCTTGAGCGAACCTTGGTTAAATGGACACTAAGAATCCCGAACCTTTCACCTTGCAGACGAAGCAATGTGTGTCGAACCTTACTATACAGGGCCGAACCTTTTATGGGTTGGGCGAACCTTCGGCTAACGAACCTTAGAACTCACGAAACCTTTGGACCGAACCCTTAACAGCCGAGCCCTAGGTCACGAAGCTAAGTGTGGCGAACCTTAGTGAGTCGAACCTACTGGAACAAATCCAAAGGTTCGCTGCCTAGGGAGAATGCCGATCCTAAGCAACCCTAATATCCTTAAATTCTAATGTGCATGGAGGTTTATATACATATACATGCATGAGATACACCATGTGTGTGTATGGGGATGATAAGAGGGTACAATTTCATGCAAATTTGTTTTAAAATGAACTAAGGCATCATTGTCAAAATAACAAAGATTTTAAGGTTACGTGTTAGTTTAGTTATTAACACTAACTTAAGAAAACAGTAATATGGATGGTCAACCTAAACGAATTGATTAGCTATAACATATTGCTCAATGATTTTTAAGACACGATCAATTGATAAATTAAAGACCATTATTGGGCCTAGGTGGGCCCAAAGGGCTAAATCCAGCCCATCATATCTTGAATGTTAAATTAAGACCAATTTAGTGATAATTAATTAAAGGATTATTGTGATTAAATTGTTTGTGAAATTTTTGTAAAGTAGACAATATTAATTGTCTGGAATTGAACTAAAAACAAAGGAAACTCTGCCGAATTTCATAAAAAAATTTAAAAGTAAGTGAGTATAATTAAACATGGGAGTTGGGGTGGTAAATGGGTATCTAAGTTAGACTAGAAGAGTAAGTCTTAGAATCACACTAGTACTTAGGACACTTAGTTACACACACCGAGACCAAACCTTAGACGCGACGACTAATACTTATACTTATCGTATTCAAATTCTTATAAAACAACTCAGGAACCGAAGAAACCTAAGCTACAACAAGAGTGCGCATTTTGTGATAGATCAATTACATAGCAACACATGTGAGTTCATTGCCCCTTTTCTAAACATTTTTGTTTTAAAACGCGGGGCTGAGAAGCATGCGTAAACTGTTTTATTTAAATTGTTTACTTAAATGCTCTTAAATTTCTATATGTTTTGCATGTATGAATGATATCCTAGATCATGTCTAGGTAAATTTTATGCAGGTTTTACTAAGTTTATCTACTTATGATTTAAGTGGGTAATTGAGTTAAACTAAACATTTCAACGAATCAAACGAAACTATTTTGACAAAACAAGTGTGTGAGTTCAACGAATCAAACGAAACTATTTTGACAAAACAAGTGTGTGAGTTCAACGAATCAAACGAAACTATTTTGACGAAACAAGGGTGTGAGTTCAACGAATCAAACAAATCAACAAATCATTTTCAGGGAAAAGTCTGGGAAATATCAAAGATAACATATGCCAACGAAACTATACGAAACAAGGGACGAAACAAAACGAATCAAGTACGAAACAAAAATCTTACATTTCAAGAAGTCCTAGCTAGACCGTTTGATTTGTAGGTCATATATTTGATGATATTTACAGAATCCCCTAACTACTAAGTACCTGATTGCTAGACTAGTCCACTCGAGTTGACCAAGGCCCAATCATTAGGACTTAGATTTTATTAAATGTATATTTATTTATTTAATTAAGCATTTATAACTGTTTCTACAATTATTGTGGTTGATCACAAATGTGATGAACTTAAGGAATCAACATAGATTCCAAATTGTTGTATTTACAGGAACAAATAACTGAAGAACCAAGGGGTTAATGGTAGGGATAAAATGCTTAATTATCATTAACATCACTGTCATATGTGATTTAGTATGTGGTGGGATGTTGGCTGGGCGGGCGGTAAGTTCGACCCTACATATGACCTATATATAAGCATACCGAATTGGATATAGCAGGTGGTGTTAATGAGATTAAGGTTGTTACCCGAGGGTTTAACAAATGTTTTGAGTATACATTAGAACTATGGTAGAATGGAAGTGTATGGTAGGTAAAAATGCTTAACTATCCTTAACAACAGTGTCATATGCGGATTAGTATGTGGTGGGATGTTGGCTGGGCGAGCGGTAAGTTCGACCCTACATATGCCCTATATATAAGCATACCGATTTGGATATTACATGTGATGTTAATGAGGTTAGGGTCTTTATCGGAAAGGGTTTACAAAACATTTTCAATTACTAAACTATATGAACTCACCAACCATGTGTTGACTTTATTATTTTTGCATGACTTCTCAGGTGACAAACATGTCAATTAAGAAGCTTATGCTTTTGAACTACGACTTTATATAGAAGACTTAGTATTTTTGGACCTGCATACTTTTGGGAACATCATTATACAATTATTTTGTATATCTTGAGCAGTTACAAGATAGAAATCTTATGATGTTTATGATAGATTTACATTGTTAAATTATGAACGTTACGGATGTAATTTAACTTTGTAATTCTATTCTATTTAGTTTTTCTCATTTATATCATGTGCAATATAAACAATCTGATCATTTCGATTACGATATCGCGCCCCGAGAACCTTCTACCCGACGGGGATTCCGATCCAACCCCGCCGGCTCGGGGTGTGACACAAATTATAAATGATCTAAAATTGTGACAAGTGTCAACAATTATTTTGATTTATTAGTATAGATAAATTTTTCCTATCAGGGGTGGCCCGGGAGAGGGGTGAACCCGACCCTCGTCCCGGGCACAATTTTTTGACGTATACACAGAGATTAATTTAAACGAGAACTAACAAGTTATAGATAACGAAAATGAACTATTTATAAAAACACGGTTTAATAGTTACAAATAAATAATTCCATATAAAGCATAGAAAGTTACTTTTATGTCATTTAAATCCATGGTGTTCATTGGTTTGATTTAACCGGTTTCCATTATATCGAAAAACCGAACCAAAATCGGGAAGTGGTTCGGTTCAGTTTTGGTTAATACCAAACAAACTGAATAAATTGATTAAAATCCAAATAAACTAGTTACAAACCAAGTTCAACCAAATAAACCTGCTAAAAACCGAATAAATCGGATTTTATCTTATACAGTGTTTTTAAAATAATAATTTAAATCATTATTAGGTTTATTTGGTTAACTGAATAAACCAAACAAACCAAATTCAAACTAAAATGGAACCAATAACCGAACCGAAAACCGAAATTCAGAATTTGGATACGATTATAAACCTAATTTGGAACTCGGATATGGTTAGAAACCGAACCAAAACCAAATTCAAAATTCGTTTTTTAGTTACAAATACGGTTCGGTTTTTTATTTTTTGGAACACCCCTGCCCGTTCCGGACACCTCAATTCTTAGGGCCGTCCCTGTTTCCTATTCGGATATAAGATTTATTATTTGAATTTGTATATGAAATTTTCATGTACAAATTGGGGTTATTAAATCAACTATATTCAAAAACTTCAAAATTGTAATTTTGTGGGTATTCGTTTTTAAACATCCATGGTATCCATCAAATTGTTTTTGATCGCTTTAGTGTTTTACAAAGAAAACAACTGTAACATGGTATTTTCTGGTTGTAATTTTAGGGCATGTTTGGGGATTGCTTATTAAAGTTTAAAAATACTTTTTGTCAAAAATACTTATTAACGTATGAGTTTTTGAAATGAAGTTTTTAATAAAATGTTATGATTAGTTTTTGGTATGTAAATAATCAAAAACTAAATAAGTTATTTGGATTAACTTTTAAAAAAATTTTGGGATTAGTTTTTAGCTTAATTCATCAAAAAGTTAAAAAGTCATTTTTAAAGCTATAAATTATAGCTTTGTAAAAGCAACTTTTTAACATTACTCAAAAAGTTAAAACAAAAAGTCCTTTTAACATTACCAAACATATTTTTAACTTGTTGACTTTTTCATAAAACCAATAAGTTAATAAGTTAATTTTAAATAGAATCCCAAAACAAAAATGATTCAGTTTATAATTTAAGGTTTAAAAAAGACCTATACTAATTCCTTAAGATAACATATCACGTCGTTTGATGATCTAAAACAGTAGGATTCTTGAGAGCCATAGTGAAACACATTTTCTATAAGAATATTGTTAAAGAGATCGTTTTGACTCAACATGCATTAGTAGAGAGTGAGATTGACGATGACAAGAAAAAACGAAAGTATCCAAATGGTTGTGGATGGTTTTAGGATATTTGTACTATTAATGACAATTTCATATTGAGTTAAAATATTTGTGTTAGGCGGTTTTGACAAAAAATCATGATCGAGCCACCACTACAGTTTAAAAAATGGACCCACCAAGCCCATCAAACCCATTTCGTCTAACCGGACCAAGTGACCAACCAAAAAAATTCAATTTACACTTTGAGATGTTGTTGACTTGGTTTAAAAGACAAGAGGAAAATTTATATTTGATGCTAAAATAGGAAGTGAACTATCATGATAAGTTTCTTAGACAAGTCTACTTTTAAGTAGAGCTCGTATCTAGAGGTTTCTTTGTGCATTAGTGAGTCAAAAATGCAAAACTGCCTTTCTGCTTGTAATAAGCAGGCCCGACCAAGTATGCTTTTTACTAGGCCTAGGCCTAGGGCCTCCAATTAGTATGCACATTAGTATTTTAGGGCCATTTAAACAACTAGCCGGAGACATTCAGTCGATGGAAATGGGAAACGACTACAATCTAAGGCAAACCACAAACGACCCTCAAATAGTCGAAACCGGTGATGAAATCAAGGGCCGGGAACTCAGTCGGTCGACCATGCTCAAAGGGTTAAGTGGTTAACGTGTATGGCTTTTCATCCCAGCCTAAATTTCTCTCAATCTTCCATTGCATTCTTCTCAACACCAACTGATAGTTGCCTTGTTGATAGCCATGTCAAAAATTGGCTGCATTGGGAGACTGAAGTTCCAACACTTGGGAATGGAACAAGACTCCTTCAGAATGATTGGCTTTAGCCCTTTCCCCTGGGAGAGTTTTCTATTTGAGTTTCAAAAAAGAAAGGAGAAAGGACTTTTGAAGCTTGCTTTTCGGATTTTAGAGGCGGAAGTTTTTGCCGAATTAATAATAGTTGGGATTCTTCATAAAATCAGATAGAGATTAGAGTTATATTAATATGTTAGTCATAGTTAGTAATAGTAGGTTCTAGATAAGGGTAATTTGGTAATAGTCATTTCTAGTTATTTGATTAGTAGGGTATAAATAGAGGGAAGGCTGGGAGTAGAGGGGTGTGAAGAAAAATAGTGATTGTATTGACTCTTGTTTGTGCAGTGAGAAGGCCCTGGGTTGTTCTTTGATGTAAATTTTCCGGTTATCATTAATACAAAATCATTCCTCAGTTCTTCTTGTTCATTTTTCTTATTTCAATTCTTATTATCTATTGAGCGTGTGATCAGATCTTCATCATTGGTCCGACCTGCCCTTCTCCACCATCAGTTCAATTCCGATTTCTTCTTTAATGGATTTGCGATTCATTTTTCAGATTCATCGCCAAGTATCATCCGATTTCAGGTTCTTCTAATTTCAAGTTCCTCTTCGGATTTCTGATTGATTCCATTCATCTATTTCAAATCACGTTCATCTTCTGCCGGATCTCCACCTACGGTTTGCTTCCGATTTCATCTTCACGGAACCTCATCGTCGTCGCTTCCGATTTCAATCCACAATTCAATTTCGATCTCATCTGTCCATTTCGTCGCCGTCATAATTTCCCAATTTCAGAAATCATCACTTGATTTTCCACGGAAATCAGATCCAGCTATTTCAGAAATCGTCATCAGATCTAGTAATTTCAGAATTCATCAATCGTCGTAGTTTCCTGATTTTCCAGAATTATCGTCCACGCAGCCGATTTCAAGATCTCCGCAATTTCGATTTCAGAATTGCCGTTCATCTTCTGCCGACAACTTGCAGGAAATGGAAATTCATAATCAGAACTTTCGTTTGGATGTATATGAGCAACAAATCCAACAATTGCAATCGGATGTAATAGAGATCAAGCAAATGATGAAGGAAAATCGTAAAGAGTCATCTGAATTTCGTACGGTCCTATTGGCATGGATGAAGCAACACGAGAAAAAACCGATGTATTTTTCTTCTGGTTCAGATTATATCGATGACTTCGTTGCCGGTAAGGATCTAGAGGATAAGTTGAGCCCTGATTCCAACGACGGTAATGCCTCTCTTTCTAGTTTTTGTGATTCAAAAGGGTTTGGGTCTGTATACAATGATGGTATGTTAGATGAGGGCCAACCTCAGCTCAACATTTTTTTTAATTCCCATCCATCGGAGAAGGGTTATCAGTCACGAGGGGAAGGGTCTCAGCCAAATAGGCATTCGAAAGTAGGGGTGCTTTGGTTGCCTGAGCATGAGCAGGAAAATTCCAATGATAGAGGGAGTCGTTCCTTATTTCAAACCGAGTGGGGAGACCGACGTTCCTTATTCCAGCGTATTAGACATTATCTAATTTGATTGATTGATTATCGTTGCCTGCTTGAATTAGACATTATCTAATCTGATTAACTAATTATATAAAAGAGGGTTTTAAAAAGTAATCCTTTATTTAGGAGTCCTGAATTTTGATTCCACTTAGGGTCTGTAAAACGGTTTAGCCAACCCTTGTAATAATATCCTTCTTTCATGCATCAAAGTATTCCTCTGGAAAGTAAAACTTCAATCCAATTGTCTGCAACAAAAGAAGGCCAATTTAGAAAATTCCACCAAATTACAAAATTATAAAAGAGAGAATTATGAAACCACCTGTTAATTAGTATAAATAAAGAAGGGAGCTCAAAATCTGATGCATATTACCTCTGCAAACTTCTTGTCAGCATCACTATGATCATCAATTCTACCAGCAGCATCACCAACATAAAACGACCTATTAGAAACATGAAGAACATAATTCGGTTATTAAGATAAGAGAAATAAATAGGTCAATTTGGGTATATCTCCAAGGGAAACCATGAAATTTGACCCATAACCCGACCAACAGTTCATTTTGCTATATAAAGTTATAGAAGGGAGAAACAATACTGATCCATATCAACTGGAATTCCAGAATTAAATTGCTGCTCCATGATGCGCCACATTCCAGGTTGTGGTTTGCGAAAAGGGTCCTGCTCTTTGCCTTTACTTACACCACAAGCAATGAAAACCTGTATATACGATTCTCTTGAGTGTTCAGATTGTCAAAGAAAATCGTTGGAAAAATTAGTGGAAGTTGTGCAGTCAAACAGATTGACCAACAACCTGAATTGGTACATTCACGAGCTTGATGAAACTATCAAGTCTTCCAATTTTAGAATCCACTGCCACCTGACGCTTATTCTTCCAGCGCTCGATATTTGATTCATTGGTAAAGATAACCTGGTCAAAATCAAGATAAAGATATCACATAAAATATGCAGGAAAGAAATGTATCACGATTCTAAAATCTTGGATAAAAGAGGGAAAAGGACAAACCAACTTGTAGCCATCGTTATACAAGCTCTGCAATTTATTTGGTATTGAAGCATACATAAGAGACCAAGCATTTGCACCCACTCTGAATTATATATTTACAAAAAAGTTAATTATACATTCCAACTAATCATTATAATAATATGGCATGTACCTTTGAACCGATGTTTTTGCAAGACATCCATCAAAATCAAAGGCAGCAATTTTTTTTGAATCTTGGAGGCCTTCATCCTACAAATCAACATGATTAATTGCAATAACTTCTGGCAATGATGGTGTGTGTCATGGTCTAGAATTTTAGAGCTTATCTCAATAATAAAAAAAGAACTCACCCGTTCAAGATATAGGATGGTCTGGAATGCCTTCCATTTCGGCTGTAATTTTGCACCCTAATAAAAGAAAATAATCATAAACATTTGAGGCGACAATATGAGCAGGGAAGGTAACAGTTTTGGGTCAAAACAGACAATTTTGGGTACAGGGTTGGGTTGACATGGCACACTGCACACTTTTTTGTCCATAATACTTGGGAGTTCACAAAACGGCCCCTCACCCACAAGACAACACACACATATGTTATATTTTCAGGCACAAAATGGAGAATAAAGTGCAGACTGATCACCAACAATCTTACCTTATAATTGTCCTTGATATCATTAATTGCAAAGGGGATCTCTGATCCAATGCCCTCCTCTACTGAATCAGATATCTAAGATAGTTGAAGTTATCGTTAAACTATCTGCTTTATACTATTACAGAAATCTATCAAACTAACAGAAGGGATAGAAAGCCAGGTAAACAATATAACCTCAATAATATAGGAGAGTTATTTAAAAAGAGAGTACTCAAGATGAATTTATGTTTTCTAATTAAAAAAAAAAAAAAAAAAACTCATTGTTCTTGCTACATTAGTTCCAAATGGACGAAAAAATATTGAGAACTTGAACATGTAAAGAAAATTTAAAAATTTGAAGCACAGATGAACACATGGCGAATGACCGTTCAATTATTTT
This sequence comes from Mikania micrantha, assembly GCA_009363875.1. NCBI lineage: Eukaryota > Viridiplantae > Streptophyta > Magnoliopsida > Asterales > Asteraceae > Mikania > Mikania micrantha. The sequence goes on from CM018693.1 coordinate 20,844,795, forward strand.
ATAGTCTGTACTCATTAGATTACCGATATCAATACCTCTTTACTCTTCTGATCCTGTCTCTGCAGCTCAGTTTCACCATCTTCATTTGACTATTACAAATCCACAACCAAAACAAGCCAAAATCACATGAACAGTATTGTGTGTGAATAATGTCTTGTACAATCTCATACTCATTTAAAAATCCTAATGATGATCAAAGAACAGAGGTGCTAATTAGGGGTTTTGAAATTAATCATGACCTTTAGTACCATTAATCATTTAACCAAATCTACGAAGTATTACTCTCCCAATCTGGATGATGCTATTTAAGGTGGAAGGCAAGCCATACATGCTTAAAAAAATGAGTGTATCAAATTCCAACAACATCATATACAAATTGAGCTATCTATCGTGCATATAGAATTAGAGAGCATCCCAATCAACTAAAAATCATCACATCACAATTTAACTCATTTATTGAGATCCAACTATCACCAAATATCAGTTTGTATTATAGCATAAAGATAAAGTGCATTCAATTAACCATATAATTGCCACAATAAGTAAATTATCCTAAATCCCAGACCAAAATTATTGAAGAACATAGGTGTGAGAGCTTATGCAAATAGAGGAATAAGTAGCAAGACTATTTGATATTTTTTTAATCCTTTTCTTTAGATCGCTAACTAAAAAGTTTACTGGTTCAGAATTCAGACTTCATTGAAACTAGGGCTAAAAAGTTATTGATGGTTCATGCACGATGGCAAAAGATCTTGCTACACATTTCACACCTAGAGGCATAAGCATGGATCCCACAGCCTCAATATTATTAGATGGAACAGATAACTTGAGAGAATTATGGTAAGTGAAACAACTTAAATCTTTAAACAAAAACTTTACTGAAAAATCTTCCATGGATGGTGATCTGTATTATATAATAGTTGTTCTAGCAATAGACATCTCTAAAGCAAAACTGTGTTGTAAAAATTGGGATTAATCGGCCGATTAATCGCTAGTCAGTCCTAAGCTGATTAATTTTTGCCTAGTCGGTTCAAAAATCGCTAGTCGGCGCTAGTCGGGTCTAATCGGGCCTAGTCGGGACTAATCGGGATTAGTCGGGGCTAGTCGGCCTAGTCAGACTAATCGGTCCAAGGGCAAAAAATCGGTCAACAGGGCAAAAAATGGGTCAACGGCCAATAATTTTATGTTTAGGCCAAAAATTTCGGTCCAAGGCCAAAGAAATCGTGGTTTTTCTTCTTCCCTATCTCAGTCGACTCCCAAAATCACGATCGATCGGTCAAAAAGCAGCTGCGCACGATCCGTCTCAGTCGACTCCCAAATATGCTTATATTAATGTTTGAATTTTTAAGTACTTTGTTTATTATATTTAAGTTTATTAGAAAAATATTTGAATTTTGAAGTATTATATTTATATTGATGTGTGTATTTGTATGTATATATATAAAATTTTGAAAAATTCTATACAAAAATTCCAATCCGATTAATCCCAATTAATCCCTAGTCCCTATCTTGCCGACCGACTAGCGACTAGCGATTTCTCCAACCATGAGCAAAAGAATAGAATCAACTCACAGAAAACGCATCACGATGTGCAACTAAGGTATCAACATGACTGTATAAGCAGATTAAAGTACGCAAGTACCTTTTTGGAAGAATGGCCCCCTTCAGTCACCAATTTCCTTAACTTTTCTTGATCATTGCTCTGGTTGAGGATAAAGAATACAACTTGATCACATGATCACAAAATTGTACGGATATTTATAACTAAGGCTCGAATAATTATGTGATATATGATTCTAACTTTTGAACAGAAAATAAAATATTAATAAAAATAATAATAATTATAATAATTTAGTTAGTATTATTTGAAAATCAAATTGAAAGAAACAAATAAGCTCACGTAGACAAAAAAATGCCTTTCCTTCACTTTCAACTCTAAAAGTTAAAACATATGTGTTATCTTCTTCCTTGGTAAGACTTCTATGAATTTAAGAGATGATAACATAACCATAGTGCACTGGTGGCAATATAAAGTTTTATAAGTGAAAAAGCTGGTCAAATGAAAACAAAAGTAATAGTTTCAAAAGACAATAAGTCACCTTCAATTCGAAAAACCCGTCTATTGATTCTGGTGAAATCAATTTTTTATCTAGAATGAAGAAGCAGTCTAAGTGATGCCATCTGGTGTTTTCAAACCCCCGTGGGTCCCAACTACTCAATCCCAATCTAAGAGATTTGGATTCAATTTTCTCAGAGCACTTCTTGCATGAAGATTTTCCTGACTTTGCATACTCTGCAACAATCTTTATACAAATTGAAACAAGAAAATGAGAAAAAGTAAAACTGGTGTACTGAACAGTTATCTGTAAAAAATTATCGAAAATAAATGATGAAATATACCTTATCTTTTGTTACTTTTTTTTCTTGTCTCGATTCCTCATCTTCATCAGTCTACGAACACAAAGCAGAATCACATGATTGTCATCCATTTCCTCTATATATAAATAATGAAAAACATGATATGGAAGATAAAACTATATAAAATGATCATACTATACTTTCATGTTCTTTCAATTGCAGAACTCTAAATAAAGATGATCAATAATATATTTATGTTCAGATAACAAAATTATCACTCCTTTCAACTTGATTAAGATGTGATCTCACACATCTTAATGTTTTAAATGTTTATGCCTTGGATCGCAAAGAATGATATCTTCATTAACTACAATCTGTCATTGTTTAACTTTATTTGTTACTTAGAATGAGAGTTGGAAAAAAAGAATGTAAACTAATATGATTGTGTGAAAAAAAAAAACGTTATCGGACCTTTAGTTTCTTTAAATCCCTTCTCTCTGGCTCAGCCTCTTCATCTCCTTCTCTCTGTATTAAAAAAAATTATTAAGGTGAGAAATGAACCACTAACCATTAAACTGTCATTTACTTTTAACAAAATGTCAACATGAAAAGGTAGTTATGTCAAGATGAACAGCAAAATTTAAATGTAGATATAGCATGTAGAAGATCCTTTTAGTTGTTAGGTGAATACATGAATATTAGTATATTACACATGTTAATATCTAAATAATTAAAAACCGAAAACTGGTCAATATGATGTGAAAATTACATATGTGTCATCATGGGACTACACTTACATGACTTTAATTTATACTATGCAAACCTCTAGTAAAAAATAATTGCATCAAATTTAGTATCCCAGCTCAGTAAATCATGAAACCAAAAGATTATGTGTCTCAATCAAATTGAGCCAATCATAATCCATGACCGTTCAGGCAATAAGTCTTCACGAATAGATATTAATTAGAACAAAGATGCCCAAAATGTATTAATGTTCAAAATCAAATGAAGGATTGGATAATGTAATGTTCTTTGAATATGCAATTACTTTTGTAGAAGATTGATCCCCTTCACTCGCCATCTTCTTCAATTTGTCTTGATCACTGCCCTGAACAATAGCATTAAGAATACACAGCTCATTACCAAGCAAAACATACCGCGCGCACTTATTATTTCATTTTACACACCACATAATCGAAAAATAAAAAAAAAAATGAAATAGAGTTAAACTTACCGTCAGTTCTGAAAACCCTTGGATATTTTCGATGGAAGAAACAGATATGGAATCCAAGGAAGAAAAGCAGTGGAAATGATGCCATTTGATGCTATCGTAGCCTCTAGGGTCCCGACTCTTCAACCCTAATCTCAGAGATTTCGAGTCGATCTTCTCGGAGCATTTCTTGCATGATGATTTGCCTGATTTTGCGTACTCCGCGACGATCTTCGTTGAAGACGTAGATGACATTGCATTAATATCAGATATTACGAACCTAGGGTTTCTTGAAAAGATTGAAATGCAAGGATTTAAGGCTGAAAACATATAGTGGACCTTAATCGACGATCTACTGCATACCTTCTGCATCCATCAGTGCTAAACCCTATATTGGACTGCCATAAACCTTCGATGTGTGTTCTTTGACTTCTTTCTCATTGTGTCATTGAATTATTTCCTTCCATTTTTTAAAAGATATATACGAAAGAGAATTTATTAAAAGTTTTTCATTTACTTTTTTAGATTAAAAACGTAAGGATCATAAATTTTTTGAAGTTTTTTTTTTAACACATCGCTGTTGCAAAATTGGTCGGGGTTTGCTTGTGGACACATGGTTGGTAAACACGTTGGGTTAACTAAAGGCTACCAGGCTAGTAGTCTAATAGTTATATCATTAGTTTTTTTATGAGATGTATTGACCCGAATCCAAAAATCATATCATACATATGAACTCGAATACGTCCTAAATATTCATGGGTTGACACCAACACGACCTGTTTGACCCATAATTTTTTGTGTTTTGTTTTTTTAGGACATAAATAATTTTTAAAATATAATTTACAACAAAAAAATACAAATATAAAAAAATTGTGCGGTTAATTATAATATTTTATGTTATTTGTTTTAGTTTTAACTTTTAATATTACATGTCTGTCAAGTTAATATAAAAAACAGTAAAAAATAATAAAGTACATATAAATATGTTAAATAAGTCAACTCGTGAATCTTCCTATGTTGACACGACATATGTTCGTCTTTACCACCTGCTCGTCATTTCACTATTGTGCTACCATCATCACCACTATCGTTGCTACCTCCTTTATCATTGCCATCATCGTAACCACCCCACCATAGGTCAAGGCCGATTGCAAATATAAAAATTAAGGCTATTTTCGGAAATAATTTTTTGCTTAATACGTAAATTCTAAAAAACATAAAAAAAGTTAATTTGTTTATGTTTACAAAACTTTACCGGTTATAATCATATTTTTCACTTTCACTGTCGCAAAGTAATCATATTAGATAATTCGCACTCAATTATAGATTTTTAATGACAGTGTTAGAAGAATTGTCCTAGAAATAAATGTAAAATTTGAGATTATCATTAATTAAACTATTAATATGGATTATTATCTATCTATTCTAATAAACAAACATCTTCCTTTGCCACTTGTCTCATTCCTATACTATCATTGACACATGTCAACTTTTTATAAATTCACTTAATTATCTATTTTATCAAATACTTATAATCTCTCTCATATTAAATAATAATAATATTATTAATACTAATTACAATTAATATTATTTACCTTTGTCATATATAAAAATAGTTCTTAAAAAATTTCAAATCAAATATTTTATTAGAAAACACACTTAAAAAAGTTATTAAAATATAAAATTTTCATAAAAACAATTTTTCTTAAAAAATAAAATTTTTAAAAATAAAATATAATATAAACCAGAGCTTTTTATAAACAATACGAGTTTTATAAGAAAAATGATGTTCTATATATTTCTTCAAAAACCAAAGTTATAAATTGATAGAAAAACTACACTTTTGGTCCTTTATGTTATGATATTTTCAAAATGGTCCTTCAATTTTAATAATTACATACCTTCTTAATTTACAAAGTTAGTTTTTGACAAAATAAAAACTAAAGGTTTTTAACCGTTAATTAGTTCAATAATATCAATTTTAATAGATCAAGAAGATCATTTATCATTTCTTATGTCATTGAAGCTTTTAATTATTGATTTATTAGTTAAAGTTTTTATTAATATGTAAATTAATTATTTTATATCAAAATATCATTTTATAATATTAAATTTTCATTAATTAACTATTTTATATTCAATCTGTGTAATACACGGGGTAATACACTAGTTGATTAATAAGTTATCGTTTGGATCATAAAAAACAAAATTATTTAAAGAAAATACATATAAATGATATAAACAAAGAACATTAGAAAGTACAATACTACGATATTTTTAACTATGTCATTCGTTGTTAATCATCTTGATTACCGTATTTTATCATTAGAAAGTTTGTCTAAATATTTCACTCGTAACATTAATTAAATGTTTGTTCCAGCATCAAGTAAGGTGAAACAAAAACAAAAGAGATGTGAATATCTAGAAAGGGAAAACCCTAAACATGCTAGATTATGAGAGGTTTCTTTGCTTTTTAGACTTAAACGACAAAACAAATAACATAACGTTCAAAAACAAATTACTTGCTCCGTTGGACCTTAAAAAATTTGGGACTCTAGGCTCTTGCCTCAAAATTCCCTAATAAGAGCTGACATTGCCATCATTGACACCATCGCCACTGTTGAACCACCATCCCTGACCCCACCACAACCTATTTTTGTCGTCACATCATCGTCACCATCACCATTGTTGGCACCAACTTTCTTGAAAAACCACTTATCTCAACCTAATCCCAATTTGTGCGGAATCAATCTTGACCTATATCAAATTGATACTTTCACACAAAATGAATTAAAAGTCATGATAAATACTTTCAGTTCAAACTATTTGTGGTTCATCCAAATATTTGATCGGATAAAATTCAATTTTAAATTGAAGAACAAGTATGAATTCGTAAGTAATCTTTTCTTGAACCAGTTTGATGGAATGTATATTTCAAGAGTTACGCTGGGTTGAAAAACCGCCTCTTCACGGTTTTCAAGTTTTACTCTTTTAAATTTGCCACTAAACTTATGCCAATAGTTGTAAAATCAATTTTTTATTGATTTTTTAATATATCAACTTGAGTTAGAAATTTTTTTATTCAATGGCTTGGACCATGCTCTATCCGAGGGTGCTGCCCCCGGACCCCTGTCAAGGAGCATTGGAATCCCCATTGAATCATAAAACCTTAAACAAGCATGCACCTTACACCCAATTAGTGTTGGTAATTTTAGTATTATTGGATTAACTTAGTGATCGAGATAATAATATTAATGATTAATCGAGTTAGGTGACGCGAGAGTGTGAGCTCGTTTGACATTAATATTATATATGTTCGTTTCTAATTTATTAATATGAGATAATTAGGTTTTCTAATTTATTTAATATAATTATAAATAAATAAATAAATAAAAGGAGAACATGGCTATGAAATAAAACGGTTTCTTGGCAGGAATAAAAAGACAACTTTGTTTGTCTTTAATGCATTCTCTCAATCACAGGAAAACAAAGAAGAAGAAGAAGCGTACGGTTTCTTTTGCACAACAACCACATTCAATTTCAATCTCAAGATCTCTAAGTCTAATCCGTTCAAGCATTTGATTCGTACCATCAAATAGTTTGATCTGATAGTGGTTCACGATTCTTAGAGATTATCCAAGTGCATTTCTTCAAGGTTTACAATTGTGATTTTCTGAAGTTCAATCAATATCAAGATTAAATCTGGTTAGTGATTTTATATATTTGTTTTATAATCAATAGAGTGATTATAGTGATTATAAATTCAACAAAGATCAAACTATTTTCGTTATGGAGTAGTTATTATAATTTTGGTGATTGTTGAAGTTGGTATTGTTTTCGGTAGTCGATAAATGAAATTATTCAACATAAAATTGAGATTTGCATTGTGACTCTGTATTTCTTTTTGGTTCGGGAATCTTCCTTTTGGGAATTACAAAACTTAATATATATTTTGAAATTGCTTTCCGATCAAAATTGCTTTGGTAGGCAAAATTGATTTCCGGTCAATTTTGCAATTCTCGAAATCCAGTATATAATATATTGAAGTTGCAAACTTGATTTAAAAATACGATATTATGTAATTTGGGAGTGTTTTGTATAAAGTGATTGTAAATATAATATAAAAGGTTTGTCGATGGTTTTGAGAATTCCAAACTTTGGTAATTATCAATACAATTGAAACTGTGATATTATAATTAAATTTATAACGTGCAATCAGTTTTATTAATTTTAATAATCAATTATACATGATCCATATAATTTGAAATCAAAGTTTTGATTTTGTGTTTGGTGCATGCTACTGTTAATTGAAATCAAGTCTTGTGACCAAATTAATTTAATAAACATGCAATATTAGTTGTTTGTTTGTTTGATCAATAATTCGGTTTCTATTTTTGTTTTAATTGATTAAGAATGGCTAGTGGTGAATATGTTCGTGACATGACTAGTAAGTTTGCTAAACTTGAAAAGTTTAACGGACAAGACTTTAGGCGTTGGAAGAAAAAGGTGCATTTCTTGTTAACAACTTTAAAAGTTGTTTATGTGTTATCCACACCGTGTCCTGAAATCATGGATGATGAAACTCTAGAACAAACTAGAAGACGTCTCAAATGGGAAAATGATGACTATATATGTCGTGGACTCATATTGAATGGGATGTCGGATGCCTTGTTTGATGTTCATCAAAATGATGAATCGGCTAGGCAATTGTGGGATGCTTTGGAATCTAAGTACATGGCAGAGGATACTTCAAGTAAGAAATTCCTTGTTAGTAATTTCATGAATTACAAGATGTCAGATTCCAGGCCGGTAATGGAGCAATACAATGAGTTATTGCACACTTTGGGTCAATTCTCATAACATGACATGAAAATGGACGAGTCAATATCTGTCTCTAGCATCATTGATAAGCTTCCACCATCTTGGAAGGACTTTAAACATACTCTTAAACATCAAAAGGAGGATCTGAATTTGGTTCAATTGGGGAGTCATCTCATAATTGAGGAATCACTTCGGTCTCAAGAAGTTGATAAAACCAAAGGTAAAAACCAAGCTTCATCATCGGTTAATGTTGGTGAAGATGATGGAAAATTCAAAAAGTTCAACAAACTGAAAGAAAAAAAGCGCGAGTTTAACGATGACAACAAGCATTCCAACAAGAAAGTTAAAAAGGCTTGTTGGAGATGTGGAAAACCGGGACATTTCAAGAAAGATTGTCGAGTGAAATTGTCAGGAGGAAACAAGGCTGATGCAGCCGGTCCAAGTGGGTCTAAGAACCCAAATGTGAAACCTGGATGATGAAATGGCATGGTGGGTAGACTTGGGTGCTACCAGTCACGTGTGCAAGGATCTAAGATGGTTTGAGGAATTCAAACCAATTGAAGATGGATCTGTGTTGAGAATGGGAAACGTGGCAACCGAGCCTATCAAAGGAATAGAGAAAGTTAAACTTGTATTTACTTCTGGGAAACAATTATTGTTAGATTGTGTATTGTATGTACCGAGGATTCGAAAGAACCTATTGTCTGGAATTGTGTTAAACAATTATGGTTTTAAGCAGGTCATCGAGTCAGATAAGTTTATCTTATCTAAACATGGAACCTTTGTTGGATTTGGGTATTTATCTAATGGTATGTTTTAACTTAACATTCATGTCCCATATGCTAGTGAATCTGTGTGTATTACATCTTCCTCTTCTAATAAAGTAGATCATATGTCACACCCCCAATTTCCCACTCGTGGTGTCAGTCCACGTGGGTGTGACGTGGCCAGGAATCACAGCTCTTGGTCATATAGAACGACTTCTATATGAGTTACACAATCACACAGTTTGCAAAACCAAACAAGTTTATATAAGTATGCAGCGGAAAATGTAAATCATCAAATACATAAGTAGCAGCGGAAAGTAATTGTTGAAATAAACACTACAAATGATTTAATTGTTTTCAAATCATTATTAATGCACACAACGCCTAAAATACGAGTCTATATGCAAGTCAGACTCCTTAAGGCTTCCTTGTGTGTATCCTAGCGTAAGCTCCATCAGTTACCTGAGAATACATGCGAAAAGTGTCAACTAAAAAGTTGGTGAGTTCACAGGTTTAGACAGACAGAAAAGTAAACAGACATATACTGGGTATGTTAAGTTGTTTGTTGGATACTACGATCCGTGGAGTGTGTCAGTTCATCTTACCGAAACTAGACTGTTTCCGTTTGCCTCCGCGAGTCATCGCTGAACTCGCAATTCACATCGAAATTACACTCGTTATGACCTCCAGTCAACATTGGTGCCGAGTGGGGCTAGTCAAACCCAGTAGTACTACATAATTACGACTCGTTTGTTACACAACTAACGGTAAGGATAAGTGAGGACTTTAAGCGATAATAGTTACACTCGAAAATGGTTTTCACAACATACCAGTCATACATCTAAAACAGTTGCATTGTATTCTCACCCCAATAGTTTAACAAAAGCAGTTAAAGAGTAAAAGTGGGGCTGTAAACTCACCTGAGTTTATGTTGTGCGTTAGCTCAAAAGAGTGCAAGTGTAGCTCGCCGGCTAGTAGTCACCTATATCACATAGGTACTATGAGTTTGTGTTCACAAGTGTGGGTCTCACCGGACCGTGTTAGTGTTCAACAACACTAAGTGGTTACGTAGGTCGAGTTGACCGTGTTTGACCGTGTCGATCGTGTTTGACCTAACGACCCGTTGGTGACGGTTGGGATCAAGTGTTCGTGTATCGTGCGGTTTTTGTGTCGTGTGAAGTGTACGGATACCAAAATCATTCCGATAAAGAAACTTACTATTTATGGTAAGTTTCTATTTTAGGAAAGTTTCCATATTTGGCAAGTTATGCATAAAATCATATTCCGATTACTCTAACATGCATATTTATCCTAAATGAGCATGTTATCACATAGCACATAGTTACACATAGTCGGTTTAACATAGTTTGCGCGTAAAAGTTTCCTTATTTGGAAAGTTTCTAAAATAAGCATATTTTCACAAATTTAACAATCAACATCGCTTATTATCATCGTATTAGTCCTAACTAGTCTATCAATCATGCTCGTTACAACTAACATGTGACAATTTATAGAATTTATAAATAAAGTTACTATATTTAGTAACTTATAGAAATAACTCCAAATCAAGTTTCCCAATACTTATTCCTTCCAATAACATCATATAATCACTAAATGAGCATGTTAGACTCAAAACATTATCATACATTTTGCTCATTTGAAATCTCGTGACAAAAAGTTACTATTTATAGTAACGTTTACAAAAATCATACTTTTGATTATTCTAGACATTTCCATGAATCAAGTATCCATCGCAATGGTTTCTAATCATCATTTTAAGCATAGCATATAAATCTAAACACATGCATGTGGTCATTTCATCAAAAATCACCAATATGTAACATAAAAGTTACTATTTTTAGTAATAATCATCAAATGACCATTTTTGACATGATCAAACATCCTAAATCATGTAGGACATCATCAATATCACATCTAGCAACATTTCAATATCAAAAATCGTCAAACACATCATGGATCGTGCATGCATGTGGATCAAAGTAACCATTTCTTAGTTAAATCAACAAATAGCCATTAAATCTTAATAGTATCATCATAGATCACCATCATTTCACCAAATCAGTAGCAAACACATTCATTAACAGATTATTAGCATCAAAAATTCGTGACAATGGTAGTGGTGGTGATGCATGTGGCCTAGATGGCTTGCATGTGCGATTTCAAGTGCTAAAACCCGAAATAGTGTTAAGAAACTACCTTAGGAGGTGCAAGATAATCAAGATAAGGCTGGAGCAGATGTGTATGGCTTCAAGACGTCCAGAAACAGCCTCTACAGCGGCTTCGACTCGTGCAAGGTGGTAATGGGTGTCTTCTAACTTGCTCCAAGCTTCCAAATGACTTCAATCCTTCAACAAAGTCTTCCAATGGCACAATGGTGGTGTAACAGAGGGTAGATGGTCGAGAAAGAAGGTTTCAGTCGCGAGGAATCGGAGGAAGAATAAACAGAATGATTAACATTGGATTTATAAGATTTTTGCGTGTTGGGGTCTTCGCGTACCGCGGAGACTGCCCAAAAAGCAACCCCGCGTACCGCGGTGATTAAAATAATAATTCTGTTCCCGAAACACGCCGCGTACCGCGGTGGTGGAAGATGATCGGTCGTCGCGTACCGCGACGTTTTTCGGAGAATTCAAATTTCCCCGCTCAAGCTTCGCGTACCGCGAAAGCCCAATTGATTGCCCATCGCGTACCGCGATGGGTTTCGGCTGAGTCCAATAGGCCCAATTCATTGTTTTGAACCGAATCTTTCGTATTTCTCGAATACGATCATCGTTTCTCGTTCTATTGGTCTTGTTCTAGCTAATTTAGGTTCACCGAACCTAAGTGCAGTGTTTTCGTGTTACCGCTTGATCCGTTCACCAACGTTCGTCATTCAAGACACGTGCGAGTGTTGTGCGATAATTCCTCGAATTATCGGCGTGTTCAGACTGTTGTGCCACGTGTCACACTAAATGCATTTATTCTAGTGCCACGTATGAAATAATAATAAACATTATTATTAAAATAATAGAGTTGCTGACCTGGAAATTACGAGGTGTCACATCATCCCCTAGTTATTGGGAATTTCGTCCCGAAATTCAGTTCACGTGCCGGTGTTGGTTTGTTCGGCGAATAGATGAGGATACTTATTCTTCATCTGATCCTCACGTTCCCAGGTGTATTCCGGTCCTCGTCGTGAGTTCCATCGAACCTTTACAATGGGTATCTTACTATGTTTCAACTTCTTGAGTTCCCGGTCCATAATTTCCACCGGTTCCTCAACAAAGTGAAGTTGTTCATCAATCTGAATTTCCTCCAAAGGAATTGTGAGCGTTTCGTTTGATAAGCATTTTTTGAGGTTTGAAACGTGGAACACATTGTGTACGCTACTCAATTCCTGTGGTAGCTGTAGTTCGTAGGCCACGGGGCCTATCCGTTTAGTGATCTCGAATGGTCCTATATAGCGAGGGTTTAGCTTTCCCCGTTTCCCAAATCGTATCACTCCCTTCCAAGGCGAGACTTTAAGAAGTACTCGGTCTCCTACTTGGAATTCCAAAGGTTTGCGCCTCTTATCGGCATAGCTCTTCTGTCGATCCCGAGCTGCTGCCATTCTGTTACGAATTTGCACGATCTTTTCAGTTGTCTCGTGCACAAGCTCGGGTCCGGTCAGTTGGCTTTCCCCAACTTCCGCCCAACAGAGTGGTGATCTGCATTTACGCCCGTAAAGCGCTTCAAACGGTGCAGCTCCAATGCTAGTGTGGTAGCTGTTATTGTACGAGAACTCTACCAAGGGTAAGTGAGTCTCCCAGCTGTTACCGAAATCAATTACACATGCCCGAAGCATGTCCTCCAAAGTTTGGATGGTCCTTTCACTTTGACCATCGGTTTGTGGATGATAGGCTGTACTCATATCCAGTCTCGTTCCGAGCGCTTTGTGTAGGGACTTCCAGAAGTGTGCCGTGAAACGGCTGTCTCGGTCTGATATTATGGAGATTGGGACTCCGTGCCTGGATACAACTTCCTTCAGGTATATCCGGGTTAACTTTTCCAATTTATCGGTTTCCTTGATCGGTAGGAAGTGTGCTGATTTTGTGAGTCGGTCGACGATAACCCAGATGGTATCGCAACCACTCGTAGTCTTTGGTAGCTTTGTGATAAAATCCATGGAAATCTGTTCCCATTTCCATACTGGGATTTCCGGTTGTTGGAGTAGTCCGGATGGCTTCTGGTATTCAACCTTGACCTTTGAGCAAGTCAGGCACTTACCCACATACGTTGCGACTTCTGACTTCATGTTAGGCCACCAATAGGTTGTCTTTAAATCGTGGTACATCTTGTCAGAACCTGGATGGACTGAATATCGGCTCTTATGGGCTTCATCCATTACTACCTTCCTTAAGTCTCCAAAACGTGGAATCCAAATACGATCCATCAGGTAGTAAGCTCCGTCGTCCTTTTGTTTCATCTGTTTATCCATCCCTCTCATGGCTTCGAGAGTGAGATTTTCGGTTTTCAACGCTTCTTGTTGTGCAACTCGAATTTGGTTAGGCAATTCGGAGTGTATGGTGAGTTGTAGCGCGCGCACGCGTTTGGTTGTTTCTTTCCGGCTTAGTGCGTCGGCGACTACATTGGCTTTACCGGGATGGTATTTGATTGCACAGTCATAATCGCCTATCAGCTCGACCCACCTGCGTTGTCTCATGTTTAACTCTTTCTGGTCGAAGATGTGTTGTAGGCTCTTATGATCAGTGAATATCGTACACTTGGTGCCGTATAGATAGTGTCACCAAATCTTTAGTGCGAACACTACGGCTCCCAACTCTAGGTCGTGAGTTGTGTAGTTCTTTTCGTGCATTTTCAATTGTCGTGACGCATAAGCTATAACTTTCTCGCGTTGCATCAATACACAACCGAGTCCTTGCTTCGATGCGTCGCAATAAACCACAAAGTCTTCGCACCCGTCTGGTAGCGATAAGATTGGTGCATTGCACAACTTCAGCTTCAACAGATTGAAAGCAAAGCTTCTTGTTTTTCTCCCCATTCAAACTTCTTGTCCTTGTGTGTGAGGGAAGTCAACGATTGTGCGATCTTTGAGAATCCTTCGATAAACCGCCTGTAGTACCCGGCCAATCCTAAGAACTGCCGCACTTCAGTTGGAGTCTTAGGTGCTGCCCAATTCTTGATTGCCTCGATCTTGGCTGGGTCTACGTGTATCCCTTTTCGTTTACTACGTGTCCAAGGAACTGAACTTCGCGAATCCAGAAAATCACATTTGGAGAATTTCGCGTATAGTTGTTCCTTCTTCAGTAGTTCTAAGACACGTCTCAAGTGATCGGCATGTTCTTCCTGAGTCTTGGAATAGATCAGGATGTCATCAATGAACACGATTACGAACTTGTCGAGATACGGTTTACACACCCGATTCATGAGATCCATAAATACTGCCGGTGCGTTAGTCAATCCAAATGGCATGACCAGAAATTCGTAATGTCCGTACCGCGTCCTGAATGCGGTCTTTGGTATATCGTTCTCTTGTATCCTGAGTTGATGGTAACCCGATCTCAGATCGATTTTCGAATAGAAGCTTGATCCTTGCAACTGGTCAAACAAATCGTCTATTCGGGGTAGAGGGTATCGGTTCTTGATCGTTACCTTGTTCAATTCTCGATAGTCTATGCACATACGGAATGAACCGTCTTTCTTTTTCACAAACAAGACCGGAGCTCCCCACGGTGAAAAACTCGGTCTAATAAATCCCTTATCCAATAACTCTTGCAGTTGATTAGATAGTTCCTGCATTTCTGTAGGAGCCAGTCGATATGGTGCCTTGGCTATCGGTGCTGCTCCTGGCGTTAGATCTATCTGAAACTCCACTTGTCGTGCCGGTGGTAGTCCCGGTAGATCGTCAGGAAAGACCTCTGGATAATCGCGGACAACAGCAATGTCTTCCATCTTTCGTTCCTTCTTTGGTTGTTCGGAGATAAGAGCCAGAATAGCCGTGTATCCTTTCTTTAGGTATTTGCTAGCCTTCATGCAAGACATGATGTTTAGTGGTATCCCGCGTCGTTCCCCTTGAATTGAAATCTGCTCACCACTTGGCAACGTAACTCGTACGATCTTCTCGTTGCACACGATCTCAGCATGGTTTGCAGATAACCAATCCATTCCAATCACCACGTCGAAGCTTCCGAGAGTTACTGGCATCAGGTCGATCACCAACTGATGGTTCGCTAGTGTTAGAACGCATCCTTTGATGATGTGTTGTGTTTCGATGAGTTTTCCATCCGCTAACTCTACGGTATACTTATAATCTAGTGGTGT
The DNA here is from genome assembly GCA_009363875.1 of Mikania micrantha. Lineage (NCBI taxonomy): Eukaryota > Viridiplantae > Streptophyta > Magnoliopsida > Asterales > Asteraceae > Mikania > Mikania micrantha. Next base: position 20,860,272 of record CM018693.1, read on the forward strand.
TGGTGTCATGTCAAGCAATTTGCTAAATTCACTAGAGATAAAACTCCTATCGGCACCGGTATCAAATAATATACTAGCGTAGACATTATTTAAAAGTAACGTACCGGTGACGTCGTTCGGATCATCTTTGGCTTCACCGGATCCGATCACGAATGCCCGACCCCTAGCCGAGTTGCCTCCTGTGTTCTTGTTTTGCGGACAGTCACGGCGCATGTGTCCGGGCTTGCCACAAGTGAAGCACCCCTTTAGTGTGTTATCCTTGTTGAGGTTGGGGTTGGGGTTCGATCGGCATTCTTTGGCTAGATGCCCGTTCCTTCCACAGTTGGTGCACTTGGTCCTCTTGCATTGACCGAAGTGATGGAAGTTGCAGGTGTTGCATTTTGGGCTGTTACCCTGATATCCTCCTTTGCCTTGAGTGTTTGGTTGTGTGGCGGTGAAGACTTTGGCTGGTGCTGGTCGGTGTTGAGCTGGTGGTGGTGGTGAGAAAACACGGTTGTTGTTGGGTTCCCACTTTCGCTTGGGCTCTTGGGGTTTTAGGTGTTCACCCCTTTTTGGCAGTTTCCCTTGGGCTACCGCCTGGTCAGTCAGCTTGTGCGCCAAGCGAATCAGTGGTTGGATGGTGGTGTGATCGGCTGCTGTCACCGTGCTCTGTATTTGCTCGGGCAATCCACTAATGAATTGCTCTATCTTTTTGTACTCCGGCGTCACCATTGCCGGGCACAACTTGCACAGTTCGTGAAATCGAGTACAATATTTCTCGATCTCGGATCCCACCATTTTGTGCGTCCAGAATTCTTCTTCCAGCTTCCGAATTTCGTCCCGAGGACAATACTCCTCGTGGAGCATTCTCGTAAAGTTCTCCCATGGGATGGAGTTTGCAGTATCCAGTCCGAGTGTCTGGACATGAGTATTCCACCAGGTGAGGGCCGGTCCCTCCAGTACTCCTGTGGCATATTTCACTCGGTTCCCGTCAGAGCATTCGGCCATAGAGAAAACCGATTCCACCTTCTCTATCCATCGGAGCAGTCCCACTGCCCCTTCAGTGCCCTGAAACTTGTGAGGATGACAGCTCAGGAATGCCTTAAACGAGCATCCCTTTGCCGCTCCTCCCTGGGGTCCTGTGCATCGGTAGTTCAATACAACGTGTTAGTATCTAGGCTGTCTATTCTATGCTAGTTACGTTAGGCAAAAGCTAATACCGTTGTTAGTGCCACTCGTCTCACTGGTGTGACGGTTGGCTTCGTACTCCGCGAGTACCTTGTTAAATTTCCGCTCGACCATCATGTCGATCCGTGCCTTTTCGGCCTTGCGTTTGAGTCGTAGAGCGTTGTTTCCTCTTGCAGACATGTTTCTATATAGAGGGGTTAGAATGTTAGTCATCATATGTTAAGTGTTAGCCAAAGTTGGAATGGTTGTCATGTCAGATGTCAAGTTAGATATCATAGCAAGATTTCACTAACAGTGTTAACAATAATAAAGCAGATAAAATGAGGCATAACTTTCATTAATATCAAATTTGAAGTACAATAATTTGAAAGGAAAGTACAATGCAAATTTTCCGAGCACATCCCGCTCGTCTAGGCCAAAAGGAAATAAAATGAAATAAACAATACCAAGATAATAAAACCCACTAATCCGAGTCCATGGAGACATGGGAGATGTTGCTAGCTGCGTCCTCATCATCATCCTCGTCCTCTTCCGGGTCCTCGTCCGGATCTTCGTCGGGACCCTCGAGGTCCTCGGCCTCGAACTGTGGCTCATCGTCCTCGGCTGGTGGCTCCTCGATGAATTGCGCCGCCCATGCGTTAAGCATGGCGTCGCTCGCCTGCACCATCGCCTGCGTCTCGACGATGTCCGTCCGGTTCTCGGTAATACGCCCGTCGTGCTCCTGCACAACATCAACTATCTGCCCATGCTGGGACATGAGCTGAGCCACTTGGAGACGTAGTGTCTCCACCGTCTTCTCTAGACGATCCTTCTCCTCCTCCAGCCGGTCACTTCGCCTTTCCAGGCGATCGTTCTTCTCGCGAAGAACACGCACCTCGTCGGATAGCTCGGCACTCCTCCGAAACTCCCGCCGGGTTACGGCCACATGAGCCGCGAAGGCTCTCTCCATCGGCATCCCAAGTGCCGGTAGTCGCGGACCCTCAGAGGTATCACCTCTGTATCGCGGGGTAGGTACCCGCTCAGTCTCTATCCACCGTAATAAGAGGCTAGGCAGCCATCCCCAGAGGTATCACCTCTCTATCCACTAATCGCGGGGTGGGTCCTCCTCTCCATTTCCGCGTCCACCTGTGCTACAATACTGTCGATCCTACGTCGACTGTCCTCGGTCAAGTCATCGATGGCTGGGCGTTTGCCCGGGTTCCTGCCAGCGTCTCTGTTGTTGTCGGCCATACTGTAAATTCTCAGGTTAGTACATAGTAGTTCAATAAAAGAATTAACATCGGCGTGCAAATTCTAGTGTAGTGTCTAATATTGAGCAGTGGCTATAGTCTAAGTTTACTAAATGCAAACCTAGTTCCCTATAACCAAGGCTCTGATACCAGTCTGTCACACCCCCAATTTCCCACTCGTGGTGTCAGTCCACGTGGGTGTGACGTGGCCAGGAATCACAGCTCTTGGTCATATAGAACGACTTCTATATGAGTTACACAATCACACAGTTTGCAAAACCAAACAAGTTTATATAAGTATGCAGCGGAAAATGTAAATCATCAAATACATAAGTAGCAGCGGAAAGTAATTGTTGAAATAAACACTACAAATGATTTAATTGTTTTCAAATCATTATTAATGCACACAACGCCTAAAATACGAGTCTATATGCAAGTCAGACTCCTTAAGGCTTCCTTGTGTGTATCCTAGCGTAAGCTCCATCAGTTACCTGAGAATACATGCGAAAAGTGTCAACTAAAAAGTTGGTGAGTTCACAGGTTTAGACAGACAGAAAAGTAAACAGACATATACTGGGTATGTTAAGTTGTTTGTTGGATACTACGATCCGTGGAGTGTGTCAGTTCATCTTACCGAAACTAGACTGTTTCCGTTTGCCTCCGCGAGTCATCGCTGAACTCGCAATTCACATCGAAATTACACTCGTTATGACCTCCAGTCAACATTGGTGCCGAGTGGGGCTAGTCAAACCCAATAGTACTACGTAATTACGACTCGTTTGTTACACAACTAACGGTAAGGATAAGTGAGGACTTTAAGCGATAATAGTTACACTCGAAAATGGTTTTCACAACATACCAATCATACATCTAAAACAGTTGCATTGTATTCTCACCCCAATAGTTTAACAAAAGCAGTTAAAGAGTAAAAGTGGGGCTGTAAACTCACCTGAGTTTATGTTATGCGTTAGCTCAAAAGAGTGCAAGTGTAGCTCGCCGGCTAGTAGTCACCTATATCACATAGGTACTATGAGTTTGTGTTCACAAGTGTGGGTCTCACCGGACCGTGTTAGTGTTCAACAACACTAAGTGGTTACGTAGGTCGAGTTGACCGTGTTTGACCGTGTCGATCGTGTTTGACCTAACGACCCGTTGGTGACGGTTGGGATCAAGTGTTCGTGTATCGTGCGGTTTTTGTGTCGTGTGAAGTGTACGGATACCAAAATCATTCCGATAAAGAAACTTACTATTTATGGTAAGTTTCTATTTTAGGAAAGTTTCCATATTTGGCAAGTTATGCATAAAATCATATTCCGATTACTCTAACATGCATATTTATCCTAAATGAGCATGTTATCACATAGCACATAGTTACACATAGTCGGTTTAACATAGTTTGCGCGTAAAAGTTTCCTTATTTGGAAAGTTTCTAAAATAAGCATATTTTCACAAATTTAACAATCAACATCGCTTATTATCATCATATTAGTCCTAACTAGTCTATCAATCATGCTCGTTACAACTAACATGTGACAATTTATAGAATTTATAAATAAAGTTACTATATTTAGTAACTTATAGAAATAACTCCAAATCAAGTTTCCCAATACTTATTCCTTCCAATAACATCATATAATCACTAAATGAGCATGTTAGACTCAAAACATTATCATACATTTTGCTCATTTGAAATCTCGTGACAAAAAGTTACTATTTATAGTAACGTTTACAAAAATCATACTTTTGATTATTCTAGACATTTCCATGAATCAAGTATCCATCGCAATGGTTTCTAATCATCATTTTAAGCATAGCATATAAATCTAAACACATGCATGTGGTCATTTCATCAAAAATCACCAATATGTAACATAAAAGTTACTATTTTTAGTAATAATCATCAAATGACCATTTTTGACATGATCAAACATCCTAAATCATGTAGGACATCATCAATATCACATCTAGCAACATTTCAATATCAAAAATCGTCAAACACATCATGGATCGTGCATGCATGTGGATCAAAGTAACCATTTCTTAGTTAAATCAACAAATAGCCATTAAATCTTAATAGTATCATCATAGATCACCATCATTTCACCAAATCAGTAGCAAACACATTCATTAACAGATTATTAGCATCAAAAATTCGTGACAATGGTAGTGGTGGTGATGCATGTGGCCTAGATGGCTTGCATGTGCGATTTCAAGTGCTAAAACCCGAAATAGTGTTAAGAAACTACCTTAGGAGGTGCAAGATAATCAAGATAAGGCTGGAGCAGATGTGTATGGCTTCAAGACGTCCAGAAACAGCCTCTACAGCGGCTTCGACTCGTGCAAGGTGGTAATGGGTGTCTTCTAACTTGCTCCAAGCTTCCAAATGACTTCAATCCTTCAACAAAGTCTTCCAATGGCACAATGGTGGTGTAACAGAGGGTAGATGGTCGAGAAAGAAGGTTTCAGTCGCGAGGAATCGGAGGAAGAATAAACAGAATGATTAACATTGGATTTATAAGATTTTTGCGTGTTGGGGTCTTCGCGTACCGCGGAGACTGCCCAAAAAGCAACCCCGCGTACCGCGGTGATTAAAATAATAATTCTGTTCCCGAAACACGCCGCGTACCGCGGTGGTGGAAGATGATCGGTCGTCGCGTACCGCGACGTTTTTCGGAGAATTCAAATTTCCCCGCTCAAGCTTCGCGTACCGCGAAAGCCCAATTGATTGCCCATCGCGTACCGCGATGGGTTTCGGCTGAGTCCAATAGGCCCAATTCATTGTTTTGAACCGAATCTTTCGTATTTCTCGAATACGATCATCGTTTCTCGTTCTATTGGTCTTGTTCTAGCTAATTTAGGTTCACCGAACCTAAGTGCAGTGTTTTCGTGTTACCGCTTGATCCGTTCACCAACGTTCGTCATTCAAGACACGTGCGAGTGTTGTGCGATAATTCCTCGAATTATCGGCGTGTTCAGACTGTTGTGCCACGTGTCACACTAAATGCATTTATTCTAGTGCCACGTATGAAATAATAATAAACATTATTATTAAAATAATAGAGTTGCTGACCTGGAAATTACGAGGTGTCACATCATATTTCTAGTTTATGGCATGCTAGATTAGGTCATGTTAATTATGTTAGAATGAAAGATATGTCTAAAATGAGCTTAATACCTGCTTTTGATATGCATGATAATAAATGGCATACTTGTAAACTAACTAAGATTACAAGAAAAGCATTTAAAGATGTTAAAAGGGATTCTAAGGTATTAGAACTCATTCATTCTGATTTATGTGACTTTCATAGCACACCATCTCTTGGTAATAAGAAATATGTAGTAACTTACATAGATGATGCAACAAGGTATTGCTATGTATATCTTGTTCATACTAAGGATGAAACACTTGATAAATTAAAGGTATATAAACAAGAAGTTGAATTGCTTCATGGTGATCTGATTAAAACTCTTCGCACTGATCGGGGAGGGGAGTATTATGATCCAGTATACTTTCAATCTACTGGAATAATACATCAGACCGCAACACCATACATTCCACAACAGAATGGTGTGGCTGAAAGAAAGAATAGAACCTTGAAAGAAATGGTCAATTCTTTGTTATCTAATTCAGTTTTGATATGAAGGATATGGGGGAGGCAGATGTGATCCTAGGAATAAGGATTAAACGGAGTAACAATGGTATAACCATGACTCAGTCTCATTATATTGAGAAAGTGTTGAAGAAGTTCAATCACTTTAATTGTTCTCCTATTAGCACCCCTATTGATCCTAATATCAAACTAATGCCTAATCAAGGCAATTCTATTTCATAGTTGGAGTATTCCAAAGCAATTGAATGCTTAATGTATGCTATGATAAGCACAAGGCCTGACATAGCCTACGCTGTAGGAAAACTGAGTAGGTATACCAGTAATCCAAACACACAACATTGGCAAGCTGTGAATAGACTATTTAAATACTTGAAAGGGACCATGAACTATGGTTTGTTTTATTCAGGATCTCCTTCTATCTTAGAAGGATACTTTGATGCAAGTTGGATAACAAATATGGAAGATCATTCTTCTACAAGTGGATGGGTGTTTCTACTTGGTGGTGGTGCTATTTCTGGGCATCTATGAAACAAACTTGCATTACTAACTCAATTATGGAATCTGAGTTTGTAGCTTTAGCAGCAGCTGGAAAAGAAGCTGAATGGTTAAGAAATCTGATCTTTGAGATTCCATTGTGTTCAAAAACGATATCACCAATCTCTATAAGATGTGATAGTGCAGCTACCTTAGCAAAGGCATATAGTCACATGTACAATAGGAAGTCTAAACACTTAGGTGTCAGACATAGCATGATTAGAGAATTAATCATAAATGGAGTGATATCTGTTGAATTTGTTAGATCAGAGCTCAATCTAGTTGATCATCTAACCAAAGGGTTAGGAAGAGATCTCGTAAACAAATCAGCTATAAGGATGGGCTTGAAGTCCATTTAATATCTTGTGTCAAGACACCCAATTCACATCTAATACAATGTTAGATCTTGAATTCAATGTGGCAAGCTTGTCATGAAGATATTGGAACACATTAGCATAATCATCCCAAGGTATGTGTTCAGACTGCAAGATAAAGAAGGTTGAAATTTAATTTCTTAATAGTTCATTTATAAATTGCAGTGCAGGTGCAAGAGTAATGAACTACCTATAAGAATATGAAGTTTTAGCTGCTTCAAGAAGCTTTGGACTTGAGCTTTGATATATTCTTTGAAGGATTAGGACACAGGCTAGTAAAACATTGTGTCAAGTGAAATTGAATTTGTAAACTTATGTGTATGTTACCTACATGTATTCAAATGGATAGCAAGGGTTCAATCCTTAGTGACACCCCGATATTTTAATATTAGTAACGTGTAATATACTAAGATGAAAATTCAATCTATAGGACATTTTCATTTATGCATAAGTTTGTGTTTGTGTAAGAGATATTTAAGTTAATCATGGATATCACTAAAATGGGGAAGGAATGTTGGTAATTTTAGTGTTATTGGATTAACTTGGTGATCGAGATAATAATATTAATGATTAATCGAGTTAGTTGACGCGAGAGTGCGGGCTCGTTTGACATTAATATTATATATGTTCGTTTCTAATTTATTAATATGAGATAATTAGGTTTTTTAATTTATTTAATATAATTATAAATAAATAAATAAAAGGAGAACATGGCTATGAAATAAAACGGTTTCTTGGCATGAATAAAAAGACAACTTTGTTCGTCTTTAATGCATTCTCTCGATCACAGGAAAACAAAGAAGAAGAAGCGTACGGTTTCTTTTGCACAACAACAACATTCAATTTCAATCTCAAGATCTCTAAGTCTAATATGTTCAAGCATTTGATTCGTACCATCAAATAGTTTGATCTGATAGTGGTTCACGATTCTTAGAGATTATCCAAGTGCATTTCTTCAAGGTTTACAATTGTGATTTTCTGAAGTTCAATCAATATCAAGATAAAATCCAGTTAGTGATTTTATATATTTGTTTTATAATCAATAGAGTGATTATAGTGATTATAAATTCAACAATTAGTTTAATGAATTTCATGATTCTTACTGATAAACAAAATTAATACAATTAGACTAAAATATTCAACAAAACTTGTTCGAAGCTTGATTACAAAAAGCCTGGAAGAACAAGTTCGTTTGATTTTGGCTCGGTTTATAAACGAACTGAGCACTAGCAAACGTTAGCTCACTCGTTGCTCATTTGATTTTGCTCGAATATTTATTACTATATATACACACATAATAATTTTATAGATATATTAAAACATTCATTATTAGTACATATTTCTCCCCGTCGTTTCCTTATTAGGTTACAATTTGGATTTTTATGCTAAATTTTAATATGGATCAAGCAAATTAAAGTTGTGCCGAACCGAGGTTGTGCATTAATATTTCACTCGGTTTTGTAAAATAAACCGAACCGAGTGAGTCGATTTGAAAACAAATTAGAGTTCGTGTAAACTTGCACTCCGTTTAGTTCGATTCTTCGAACAACTCTAATTGTTGCCAAGTGAAATTAAAGCTTATATTTTCTAAAAACTGTCTTCGTAATATTACAACGGTGTACTACACTTAACGAATAGATTATCGATTTTGTGGTATCTTTGTAATAATAAAATATATACAAATTATTTATGTATAAAAAAACTTCATAAAATGTAACTAATTTTACAGAAGTTTATGTTAATTTTTTACTTACACTTTTTCATTCCAATTGAATTGCTCACTTAAAGGTAATTGTTAATTCTATATTTTTTAAGTTTACATAAAATGATTGGATTTGTCATGATTTGTTAGAGTTGCATTTATGATAACATTATCGGTGATAACAATTCTTGAAGCCATATGATAAAGGTGGGAGATTTCTATATTTTATAAGATATAGGTTAGAAATCTTAATTTTATGTATGATCTTAGTTCAGGTAACCCTTATTGTAAATAGAATGCTTGTTTGATATGTTTTGTATGTATGTTATCTAGCTTGTTTGGGTGATGTGTTGTAGGCTTTATCTGGTTTTTACCCTTAGTATTTTAGTATTCAGTTTTTTGGTTTTATGTGTCATGTTTACCCCACGCGTTTAATAATACATGTTATGTGGTTATGTGTTTATATGTCCGATTGAGTATTATAATGTTGGTGTAGTATACATATATATATATATATATATATATATATATATATATATGCATATATTTATATACTAGCCTAGAATACCGTGTATTACACGGATTGAATAATAAAAAATTAACTCGTCAATATTAAATAATAAATATTTAATAATTATAAAATTGTATTTAAGATAGAATATTGAAATGTTCTTACCATTTATTAAATTTCAATAAACTAGCACATTATTAAAATAAGTAAAAACATATATATATTTATTAATATTTAATTATATAATTTAATTACTAAAAACTAATAGTATTTATTAGTAGAGAGAGACGGGAAAAAAACATTTTCAAATTTGACCATAACATGACACGTGTTTTCTAAAAATACTCTTTTATTAGAGTAGAAAGATTTTCTTTTGATGATTGTTGCCTCATTATTTAAAAAAAAAAAACTATGAATGTTAGTTCATAATAAAAGTAGAAATCAACGAAATGACTTCCAATGTTTTTATAGTCGTTTTCAGACAACATTTAACCTACCACTTGTACAAACAAAATGAGGAGTCTCATTTTCATCATTTAACAAAATGTTTAAATGTAAGCTTCCTTTCATTTACGTAGGGTACCTTGTTCTTATCTTTCAATTCTTTAACTTACTAGACAATTTCTCCATTACCTAACTTACCATGAGTAGTCACAATTTCATCATTTAATTTGATTCTTTGTTGAAAGGCAGTTTTCAAAAGAATGGTACACAAACTATAAATTCAAAACAAACATAATGCTTTAACAAATCATTAAATGTTATAGAACAAACCACTCCAAAATGGCAACATGTCATAACTAAAATCAATATAAGAAAGTATGCATGGCAACATGGGCGGGTTAGGTAACAGGTCAAAACTTGTTCGGGTCAGAATGGATGCGAGTAAGAACATGTTTTAAGCAAAATTTGTTCGGGTCTAAATGGATTGTCCTTAAAAAAAACATTAATTTAGTAAAACTTAAGATGTATAAGTAAACAAATAGCCCATTTGGACAATTTAGTGATTTTCTTATCAAATATGTTATTAATCATTCTTAAATTTTTGAATAATTTTCATTTACATAGTTTTTTAGTTACCCATCTTGACCCGCATTGTGTTTAAGTGCTACACATCTCAACTCATTCAATATTATGATGTTACCCATTTCAGTCCATTATACTACAATTGTTTACCCAAACAAACTCATTTCCTTTAATATGGGTAAAAATTGCCACCTCTATAAGAAAGTAAAGCACCACAATAGAAGAAAATTGGTTCTGCCTTGGGCCTAGGGTTGCAAACAACAGAAGAAAATCTATAAATAAATTAACCTTAAAATAGAAGGAATGGTTAAACAAACAGCTGCTAAAAACACATCATCCGAAGGTCGGGGCCCAAATTTGATAGGTAAGCTCTTGTTTAATTAGACATGTAAGATGCATAACCAGTGACAAGTAAATGATATATTTTCTTTGGTGTGAAAGTAACGCATTATATGGTTGGAGAAATGGTGATCTTCACTATGAAGTCAATTAAGTTCATATGAGAAAGATTGAAGGGTGGACCTTCACATTAAGATTCATGAATCTCACTCTATGAAATTCATATTGGTGTATAAGCTTGACTTACAAATATGGAGATTGATCATTAGTGAACCTCTGGGTAAGTAATAAATTATAACATGATAATTTGGACGTTATTGAAAATTTTGTAGAATGTTCATATTAGAATTATTTCACTGGTTAGTGCGAAAAATAATGATGATAACTCTTGGATAATTCAAAAACATATATGAAACATGTTACGTGTGTATATATGTGCATGTTTATCAAAATCTTATAAATGTTGTTTTTATATAACATGACAATTGACACAACTAACTATTGTAATTGTGCAAAGAGATGTTACTATTATTCATAACCACACATGGTTATGCATTTATTAGACAATCACTATTGAATACTACTGAATAGAGCATCATCCCTTGTCAAATGATGCAAATAAAATATTATCCTGACTTATGAGAATCTGAGATCCTTCTTGATCAAAGTTTTCTTATCATTAGAAATTCCAAAACTATACAATACAACAAGGAGATCTTCCTGATCAAGGGATTTATTAAAGGCTTTACCCTTTGAGTCTTACTAGGAGTTAGTGTCTTTTGGACCATGCATTTAGGGTTTTTGCTTCCGAATCCTCATGGCTTAATCACCTTAGAGATCATCATTGAAATTTCAACGGGCTTAATATATATCCTAACTTCATTGGTAGCGAGTAAATACAATCACACTCGTACTGAATTCGATGACATTAAAACCTCACAAAATAATGTTAATCGTGTTGATAATTTATATGATGTTAAGCATACTAATAACGATATATGCATTTGGTGTAATTTCTTATTAAATACTCTTTGTATTACATAGGTTGAATAAGAAAAATATGATAAATATTTATTAATTAAGATTTAAACACAATAAGATGATATTTTAATATCACATGTGATTAAAATTTTATGTATTTTAATATTTTTTTTTACATAAGTATTTTAAAGTTTGTTTCTTTAAACATTTTATTTTAAAAAATTGTTTTTGAAATTTTATATTTTATTTTTTTAAAAATGTTTTTAAATATTAATATATTAATAATGTATTAAAAAATCTTTTTTTTTCTAATTTTAAAATATATAAAAAGTATATTTAATAAGAGGGAGAAACAGAATATTAAAGTTAAGGTGCTTTAATAAAATAATATGTCTATAGAAAACCTTTATTTATTACAGTAGATATATATTAAAACCTTGTCATTTATTTGACAAAATCTATTCAACGTCCTTAAAATAAGAGTTTGTGAATTTTTATATTGATACTTTGTCTGTCTGTTCAATATGTGAGCGAGCCAATTCTGAAAAATAAATATAAAAAATTATGGACCCAATTCAAATAAGACAGAAAAGTGATCCAATCTAAAACAGATTTCGTGTTTGAAGCTTGCTGTTACGTGCAACAATTTAAATTTAAAATAACATCTAAACAATTATTTATTTCGTACACGTTATCACAATTACGCCAAATACAAACAAATGCATTCATATCATTTGCATTAATGTATTAGACACGTTAAATACAAGAACATATCGGAAATTGCTGATAATGAATGATATGGAAACAGGTGCAGGCCACTACGTGTTGTATAGAAAATAATGAGACAGTGATCGTACCATTTATGATTCTTTAAATCAAAAGTAAAAATAAAAATTAAAAAATAAAATAAAACTATAAAAGGACCAGGCAAAAATCGAAACAAAATTTTGTATATTCCGAATGTATATCTGGCAAAACTAATATACAACATTACACATAAAATTGAGATTAAGGAAGATGTCTGTCTTTTCTTAAATAATGTTTAATTATGTTTAACAAACTTAGGTAGTAATATTGTATTTTCCTATCCAAATATGAACAAAACTGGAGCAGATTTAAAACTCACCTTTCAACATCCAGGCCTTGTGCAGAACAAGACCACCCCCGACTAGTGAACCATGTTGCTCGCCGGTGAGCTTGATCTACTTTAATGGTGGTGTAGATCCAATTTCACAGTCAGATCAGATATACCTGACACTGAATGACAGTTTTACTCACCTTAAACCCTGGAACCACCATGAATGCCACCTCCGGTGAACTTTCAGGGGACATGAATGTCACTTCGTTTACACTATCCATGAACACCTCAGAAAACTGACTCCCTTTCGTGACCTGGAATATGGTTGCTCCATCAGGACTGAATGAGAAAGCCAAGCAATGTAACAGCCAAACCCATTTTGCAACTTCCAGAAATGAATCAAAAAATGCGGTTTCTGGGAATTTCCGGGCGTTGACCAGATTTCTTTGACTTAAATTTCCAAAAAGTGAAGCTTCCATTTTGGGATGAACTAGTTCCAAGTACTTACCCCTGCAGAACTCAGCAAACACTGAAGTTGATTTCCATGTGATGTATTCTCTTGGTTTTAAAGATTTCAATTCCATAAATCTGTCGAAGAAAAATGATTGTGGTTTTCCCTTTGATTGTGAATCCCCGGGTATCGAGTATCCTGGGAGATTAAAACCATCAAACATTTGTTTACAAACAAACGACTCGAATGCATAGCATATATGACTTGCATCCCAGTAAACAACATCCGGTTGGATTGAATTAGCAGCTGCGTCTAAATCCCAATTAGCAGCTTCCATTTCACTGATCATGAACTTCACCAGACTTCGGATGGACTTAGTCGTTTGCTTAAGAACAAAGAGAAAATTGGTTAGGGATAAGGACGAGAAATTCCATTTTTCATGAGTTGATGACGAAAAAGAACCGCTTGAATTTAATCTCTTCTCCATAATCTTATTTTCTCTTCTGATTTCTTCCAATTTCTCTTTCAAAAAGATGATCTCAGATTCTTTGAGCTTACTCTGGCTGGATAATTTTTTTCTTGTTATCTCATATGTTTTTATGAGATTTTTTTGTTCTTGAACTTCAGCCGACAATTGGGTGGTTTCTGGAGAGAAATCATCAATATTTTTTTTCAAAAAGATTGTTTTAGTTCAGACAAACCTTTCAATTCAAAGATCAAGATCTGATCAGCTGACTGGACACCATCAGCATCATAAGGAACTTGATAATACTGCAGCTCAGCGTATGCAGCTTTAACAGAAGAAATAGTAGCAAACAGTTTGGCAATAAAGGCATCCATTACTGCTCTTTCTTTAAGCTTTTCATCTTCTTTGTGGAAGATCACACGCTGATTATGACTCTCATTAATGGTTTTATCAGGTTTGACTTTTTCCCACGTCTTTGATCTTGACTTCTGAAATTTATCCGCCCCTGTTGCAGCTCGAATATGCAAAACCTTGGCAAAGGTACGAGCCAATCTACTCTTATTTGAAGATTGCTTAACTGAATCCATCTGAAAAGAAGGATTTGGAATGACAAATTAAGAAAATGAAACTGAAACAGAAAATTAGAGAAGCAACAGAAAGAAGAATCTATAAGAGGGAGGGGATTTCATCAAAAAAAGAAAAAAATGAATTAATTATGATTGCCTCTGCTGTCATGACAATATTATGAGTTCATAATTCAATTTAAAAATGGAAAAACAACATGAAAAATCAATATTAAAACAAATCAACAACTTGGGAGACGAATGTCTTAATCATGCGTGTATTTTATTAAATGCATGCCATGGAAAAGTCTACCTACCAATTTTGAGAAATTCCATATTTAAAACTTCCCAACCACCTAACGCTTTCATCCATGTAGGCACATAAAGGATACAATTACCCAAACTGAGGTTGAAAAAACATGGAACAAGCAGTACAAAAAGACAAGAAGAAACCTTTTTTCAGAATTAACCTGAAATGCAAGGAAAAAAACTTGGGACAAGAGAAGCATGTCAATCATTACAATTTAATCACTTTAACATTGAGATATCGGAGATCAAATATAATACCAACGGTCATTTTGAAGCCAATAAAAGAGCGGCATGAAAAGTCGAATTTCTAAACCTTTAAACAAGATGGAATACCATGTTTCATATATTCTCTCTCCCCAAAGTGCAATGGCGATCAAGGAGGTCTAGCTTTGAAGGTCTACATGGCAAAAAAATAGGCGACTTGAAACTAACATGACCCACAACTTAGAGAATAAATCTAAGAAATATCAGAAAGTTAGGTATCTGGATCCACTCCACCACTCATTATTCAAAATGACAAATTTCTTAGTGATAAAGTTGAAAGAAAATATTCTTCATTTCCTACCATTAACAAAAAAGAAGAGGCGGTCGATTCAATCATACAAAGAACAATTTAAACATAAATCAAATCAATCGTTCTCTGCCTTTGCAACATAGAAGTTTTTGAACCTTACCTTTAATCTAAAGATCCAAGATCTGAACCATAACGCTAGATTCCGTTTAGGACGTCAAATTTCAAACTTTACCTTTCTTTAACGCAAAAAGGGTCAACTAAATATAATGATTAGCACAGAATCAACACTAATATGAACATGATATTTCCTGAATTTTGGAATTAAATTGAGAGACTAATTATATAATTAAAGAAGCTATTCTGCATGTATATCTACCGTAATTAGGTATCATTGTACCTTCTCAAGCTCTTTAAGGGCCAAATACCAAACAGTATTGTGGTTAGCGATCTATTATGAATTGCTAAAAAGGGATTAACATAATCATCCCCAACAACAGTTAATTAAATCATTTTTATGCCATCGTACATGGATTATTCAATAAATAACCCACTACCCATCACCTGCGTCCACAATATCAAATGATTAAAGCGAAAAGGAAAAGCAGAAGAAAAAATTAAACCAGTTGCACTATCTACAACTGGAAATGCTCAAAGTGAAAAATAAAAAATAAAAAAAAATGAGCGCGATCAAGCACAAAATTACAAAAAAGTAGACAAGAACTTTATCACATGCAGATCAAGGGCGGTTTTCATCCACAAATTTTGTAACACAACAATATAGGTGGTATGTGTGGCGTGATGATACAAATAGTGTTCACAAACCACAAATTTTTGTGTAGCAGAAGTTAAATCGCGCACTAACTCATACAAAGTATGAAAGTAACAACGAACTCGTCATCATATGGTCAAAGAGTAACAACGAACTAATCATAATATGGTCAAAAAGAGAGACAGAGATGTTTACCTTTCACGGTTGACAAAGTTACGCAACTGTATTTGAAATTTCCCTGCGTATATCTCAAGAAACCATCGAATCTGTCTTCTAATGGCGAACAGTTACAAAACAACAATCACACACCTTCAACAAAACAATACGTCACGTATATGCACACACTTGTTACGCCCTGAGAAAGAAAACGTAAGCTAAAACAACTTAATTGCATATTCATAACCCTAATTCACGTCTCTATCCAGATATATCAAATCGTGAAACAAAAAGACCTTAATAAACAGCAATCGTGCTGTAAACAGGTGTTATTTAAGACTCCTACACATTAAACAAATGAAATCTCATAATATACTGAAAGATTCGTGTACACAGATTCCAAAATAATCGACATACACTGATTAAAACCGCGTCGTTCACCTACCAAATCATCAAAACGAAGGTTCAACTGTATATTTTGCGGATCCGATATGCAATTTCGCAAGCTTTTAATGACGATTAAGAAGATCCTTCAATGGCGGTTTTGAAGATATTTTAATAGAAGAAATTTACATGTTGTTGCAAAATCTCGGAGCAAACCAGAATGGAATTTAAACACTCAAAACAAGGTTTATGAGATGTGAAGTGATTTTACTATTGTACCCCTGGTGTGTGACATTACGTATTTACGTTGCTTCGTTGTGGGGGTTTGCTTTGTAATTTTCATTGTGAGGTCACCGAATTATGCCATCTTGTCTGACTAGACAACTCGTTATTTGGGCCCCAGAGACTTTTGTTATGGTGTGGCTGTTGGGCCCAATTTAAATACATTTCGGTGGAAAAATGACATGACTGAAAGCCTGAAATTGGTAAAATAAAATGAAATAAACAACCAAAGTTGACATTAAATTATATAAAAGTATTTTCCAATTAATCAATTTTTTTAGATATGGTTAAGATATTAATGTACGAATTAGATTTAGTAAGATATAAAGATCGTGATGGATTTGTCAATATAGGCTATTTTAAACACCATTGCCTTGATGTAAAATTTTTCAACTTATTAACGCTTTTAGTAATAGCTAAGGTCATCCAATCGTTCCTCTGGTTACGATGATCGGGTTGGTTTTTCGCGATTCAGATTTATTAGGTCGGGTTATTTGGGTTTTAAAATATGAAAATAGAATCAAGAACCGAACTAAATAACGAAAGTATATATGGTTCTCACGTTTTGGTTCTCGGTTTATACTTGAATAATTATGTTTTAAATTTTTTAAAACAAATCATAGCCTATTTAACATGGTTGCAATGCAATATGAATACATATATACAATAGCAAAACAAACTAGAACATTAACAAACCAAATCACAGTCTCAATTGTTTGATAAACCATAACCTAAACAAACAAAAACTTGTCTAATAGAAAACACACCCCTATTGTATGAAAAAATTCAACCCATTTGACCAAAAATGTGTTAGTATATATGTTAGAACTGGTAATTTACCTGCCGCGTGTGGCGGCGGCGCCGAGACATCCAATAATTCGAATTTTAAAATTATTAATGAGTTAAGTCATTTTAAAAAAGTGTTAATAAAAAGTGAAAACTATCGCAATGTAGGCATGTGGCTAAAATATCATGTTGTTGTAATAATTAGAATTACAAAATCCGAAATTGTATTTAAAAAGGTAAAAATATATCCTATGTAACCCGACCATAAGCATAAACGGGATCGATTTTGACTAATATTTATGAAGAAATATTTTTTTTTGAACGGCGAAAGTCTCAATCGTGTGAACCCACTGTTTCCAGTCTATGTCACCAATGTCTAGTTATCTAGACCTCACATGAGCCACCACAATCACCCCAGAAGGAAGCCCCACTGGGAAAACCCCCTGACCCCCCTTAGACCCATTTTTTGCTGCGGGAGGGATTTGAACACAAGACCTCCCATTTGGAATAATCTTGGGGTATCATTGACGCAATGTTTTATTTATGACAAAATATATATAAGTAAAAATGTATCAAAGTTGACACAATCGAAAACATAGACATACTTGATTTTGAATAATATTTATATTGAAAAGTAATCATGAAAAATCTTACAATACTAACTTAAAATGTACCAAAAGATTGTATTTTAAGAGAAAAAAATGACAAAAGAATAAAAAAAGGTTAAAATATAATAATATATCATATGTAACCCGACCGAAAACATATAAGGAATCGGTTTTGACTAATGTTTATGTCGAAACGTATAAACATAAAACCAAACCATACAACTCCAAAAGGTAGTTGTTATAAATATGTCCGGTTGGATGAATGAGTATTTAATTTTGATAGCATACTCTTAAATAATACGATATCAAAGCACAAATTAATTCATAAAACCAAACCATAAAAAAATTATGTTTCTCAATTACTATTATTATTTGAATATTATTATTTATTGTTTCGAAATATTTAATTATGATTATATAATTATTAGTTGAATATTATTATTCGATAAATACTATTATTAAATCTAAATAGTTTGTGAGGTAACTACGATTAAAATGGTATAAACGATAAAAATTCTCGATAATGTACGGGCACATTATAAGCATGTGAATAATGCAAAAAATTTATGCGCCCGTTTGAGTTCGAAATTTATATAAATGTTCTTAACGTAATTGCGATTAAATCTATATAATTATTATTATTATTATCCGATAACGTAAGAACGTATTTAAAATCATGTGAATATTAAAAATATGTGAGTAAAATAGAACGGAACTTAAAAACAAGATTTTAAAGTTCAGGGTTCAAAACGTAAGTTTTGAATTAATTCAAGTTGTCCAACTCATGTTTGAGAACCTTTTGCAGCGGTCCATTTCCTCTGTGATTTTTTGAAGCGCTTTGAACTACCGACGTTGGTTTCTATTAATATAGGTAATTTAACCCTATAATTATCTATTTTACAACATTTTACACAGCCTGATTCTTTATAAATTTGATATGTTATTGTAGGGTGTTCATCGGGTAGGATAACGGTTTGTTTGGTTTATTCAGATCGGGTTATTCATATTTGAAAATTTTTATACCCCATCCAAAACCCAACCCAACCCGAAAAACATATATGCGTATCCGATCCGAGTCTATCTGAACAACCCGAATAAGTTTGATTTTTAACCCGGAACCTTGAATAAACAAGGTTTTTTCGGGTTATCAGGGTTGAATTTGGATACCGATTCGAATAAACAAGGTTTTGGATATCCGATATCTAATCTGAACTGGAAAAATTGATATCCGACCCGAATTTATCCGAAAACCTGAATAATGTAACTTTTAGGGTTTTTCAATATTTCTTATGCGTCAAACTCTAGTGCGTAATTATTTGAAATGCAAAAACGATACGTGTAATGAATGAAAATATGAAACAAATACTATACGAGGTTGACAAATTCAATCAAAGAAATACGGCTCATGAAATGACTCAGATGAAGATTAACATGTTTGTTAGTCTTTTTATATACTATGATGGTCTGTAATGCACTTGACAACATTATGTAGTTGTTGGGATTTATTGTCACTTATTAAATAATGTTGGGCTATTTTATAAAAAATTATGTTTATGTTTTTGTAATGTAGCAGGTTATTTGTGTTTGTTTAACATACTTTTGTAACATGTTTTAAAATATATGGAACACATAAAAATTAATTTTGTTTTTAATTAATAATAGTCTCAATGGCATGTCGCCAGGATAGATGATTAAGATTTTTTATAACATTACAATTAAATATTTATTTTAAAAAAATAACAATCTCCTATGCCGATGACAAGTACACAAACAATTTAAAATTAATTTTTTATATATATTTCAATGTCCCGTGATGTCTTTTATGACAACATTGGTCGGCAAAAGAGTCATATACCATTGAAACTTCAGTCGAAGACTTAAGCACTAGTAGCGTCGAAGTTGTTATCATAAGAACAACTTTATAGCGACGACATGTCATCAGGATATGTTGATTTATCATAATAGACTTCCTCCAGTGATCAAATTTTATAAACCATTTGAATAAAAGTTTGTGTTCGTCGAAAATTCCAAACCGACGTACGATAAGCGTATTAAGCATGCGTGTACGACACTTTCCAATCATTATTTTTGGATTACAACAAATTCAAAGTGTTTTGTAGAGGGTACAAGTAATTCAATCAAACAACAATGTCCTTTGATCCCAACGACTACACATTAACCCTTTAAAATCCTTGAATGCGATAATTAATGGTTGTTGAAGAAAACGTAAAGGTTGGCAGCGGTTTGTTTATAACAAGGACTAGCATGTGATCAATCAAGAATTTTTTTGAAATTAAATTTACCTCTTATATGCGCCAAAAGCCGAAGGCCCATTTAAATGCCATGCATGCAGCCTGCCAACCATATTATTCAGCATTTCAGCCCGTGCATTTGTTGGTGGGTAGCCCAGGAAGAAATCCGATTTTGCAACTTGCAAGTTTGCAACGTCTTTATTTACTGTCTTTTATAGTTTAGAGTAGGGATATTTTAAAAAGGAGGAAAACCATAAAAAAGTGTGAGAAGCAACAAGAAAGTGACATGTATACATTATGTTAAAGGATATACATGTCAAAATAAAAAAGGAGGTTGCACATGCAAGTCACATGCAACTTTATCCTTTTTTTTAAACGTTCGTAACTATTTTACACGTTAACATTTTTAAAAAAAAATTACACCATAAAATCAAACGTTTTTTTACATTTTTAGCGAGTATAATATTGCTATATTAAAAAAATTAACAAAACTAGATGTTCATGAAACTTACATTTTTATGGCGTTTTTGAACACTACTAGCATAACATAAAACACCACAGGGCATTTTATGGTGTTTTTGAATACAAAAAACACCATAAACACTTAAGTTTAAACCTGGTGTTTTTTATGTTTCGTTTTATGGTATTATCGAATAAAATATATTGAAAAACACCATAAAACACATTTATGCTTGATTTTATGGTGTTTTTGCTTTATGATGTTTTTGCATAACGAAACTAAATGTTTTATGGTGTTTTTGAGCACTAAACAAAATAATAACGTTTAATTTTGCATTTGGTGTTTTTAAACCACATAATTTTACAAAGGGGCATTTTATGATTTTTTTTATGTGTATTTGCTGAATAAAAACACAGCATGTATTTTCAAGATAAAGCACCATAAAAAATTGTTATTCGTAGAAAATTGTGAACATGAGAAAAAACATATAGAAAAACACCATAAAGAATCGTTTTTCTTTTTTGTTTATTCATTAAAAAACACTATAAAACAAGTAATTTTATGAACATCAAAAAAACCATGAAATGTTTAGTTTTCATGCACTTACGATAAAACACCAAAATTCGCAAAACATCACGTTATTTACAAAATAAAACAAATGTATGTATTCAACAACATGTGCATTTGCTGAATGAAAACATCATGTGTATTTCAAAGATAAAAACACCATAAAATATTGTTATATGAGAAAAAATTAGAAGTGACATAAAATAAACACCATAAAAATTGTTATCCTTTTTATTTATTTAGTGAAAAACATCAAAGTGTTTTATGAGCATTCAAAAAACACCATAAAATGCTAAGTTTCATTAGCCTACGAAAAAACACCATAAACAACCAATTTCTTAAAACATTTTAAAAAACACCATAAACAACCAATTTCTTAAAACATTTTAAAAAACACCATAAAAACAACCAGTTGAATACAACACCCAAATTAATTGTTTTTTAATGTATCAATATTATACTCCTTGGAAAGATATAAAAATTCTTGATATTATGGTTCAATATTTTTTATAAAATTTACGTATGAAAAAGTTATGAGCTTTTGGGAAAAGGAGAAGTTATAAAAAATCAACAATGATTGCAATACCCATTATACCCTTCCAGCCATTTTTAATTTTCTTTTAAAATCTCTTTTTGATGTGTTACATTTATAGCCTTTTAAATCCAAGATTAATGATTGAGATTCCTTTTCAAACTTTTTATGGTTTTATGACTTTTTAGCCAAACCTTAATCTTATAGTTTATATGTATTTGAATTTATGTGAGTTGTTGCAACGTTGCTAGAATAAAGGAGTCACGGGGTGGGGTGCCCAGTCTGCAAGTAAACATGGTTTTTTTAGTAGCGTAGACTAGTTCTACTGTTTGAGTTTATATGCGTCGTTTTTGTTTACAAATAGGAGAGAAACAAATGATCTAAGAACTTTTTCTAGATTTCTTCTATCTTCTATCTGATTTCATTTAACCAACGATTAACTTTTGAATCCACACCATATTTATAATCAGTTTCACTAATTATAATCGATCACTTGTGTTATTATTATTATTATTAGTAGGTATTACAAATACTCTACTAGGGTTTTTACATGAGATGATTATCTCGCAAATGGGCAAAGGGTAAATCACCCCAATATAAAGAGAATATAAAGAGAAAGAAAAAGGGGAAAAAAAACTTACTCACCTTTGTTTGCCAATAACCAAAGAAGAAGAAAAAAAATTATATTTGAATTATATAATTACCGTTCAACTGTTAATAAAGAATATTTTATCTAGTTCACTAGGTTAATAAAATATTAAAATCTGACTCGATTGATTATGGATCTATCAAAGAGCTCTACGTTGGATCCATTTAATCATACAACCATGTGGTTTTTTATTTTTTATTTTCACCCTTAATGATATAATTCGTATTTTGAGTTTAAATGATTAAAACCATTATATGACACCTTTAAAATTATAATTACTGTATTTATTACTTACTAGGCTAAAATCTCGTGTGTTAGTGTGTTACATGGGCTAAAAAAAATAATAAATTGTATACATACCTACATATATAGAAGCAAAAAATTTAAAATATGTTGAATAAAATATAATATAATTTATTAATACATACCACCATCAAAATATGTTTAAGAAAATATGTTAACATTTTTATGTAATGTAATCAATAGATGATAATTTAATTAAAGTTACTTATTTCTTTATATATTAATAACTTTTTATTTATTATTTCAATATAGCGTATTTTTATCTTCAAATCATCCAATCACATTAAATGTTTAAAATTTTTTAAAACAACTAATGAAAACAATTAATATCATCTTTGTTTTATTTTTAAATATTTTAAAAAATATAATCTAAATTGGAAAAATTTAAAGAATTAAATAAAAGTGGTTGAATAAAAAAAACAAGTTCATTTTAAAGCTTGGTAATTAATTTTATTTTAAATTTATTTAATTAATAATATATAAAATAAGTATACATGTTATAGTACATTGTCCTTAATACTAAACTGAATTTTATAAATATAAATCATTAAATATGAGAAAGAAGTGAGAAAACAAAAAATATGTTGATAGATTTGAACACCAGGTAAAATTCAGTGGTAAGAACGATTTTTTTTGCAGTCTGTTGGACTCATACCAACGACCATTTATGGTGAAACCCGTAACTTATAAAAAACTATCGTCTTAACCTGAAACATTTTGCTTTAAAGAAGACCTTAAAACAAAACTTTTTATTAGAGAACTCAAAGTTAATCATTAGAAGACCTGATAATCTTGATTCAAAACAAGATAAACGATTTTGTTTAAGTAAACAAATATTGTATTTTTGATTGAGATGTATAAAATTCTAACATGGAATAATATAACATAAAGTGTATCAAGACAAGTAACCTATAAATATGAAAATATAATAAATTTAAACGGGTAATTTTTATCAATAATATATTTAAAGATTAAATTATTAAATATTACGCAAATAAAATGTTTATTTAAAACACATTCTAATTTAAACGAAATTAATGTTTTTAAAAAACAACTCATTTAAATTCAAATTGATATTGCTTAAATCTCATCATTATTCGTTACTCAACCCGACCCAACCCGCATATTTCACCATACTTAATTATTAGATTACAAACATTTTGATAAACAGTTTTCGGTTTTAGTTTCGATATATAAAAGTCGATCTAAGCAATGACGGTTCTTGTGTGAAGTGACAATGGTTGGGTCACGTGAAAGTAGAATGATTTTAGGAAGGTCGGGACCGCATCCCACCCAAAATTTTCAACACGTGCACCGAACTTCTGACACGTGCAAACATCCATGTGGTTTACATGTGTGAATCATCCCAATAATCTCGGCTAGTCACGCGTCTCCCTATCCTTTCCTTTTTTTTTACACCGATTGGTGTTTATTGGTACTAAAATTAACTTTTTAATGAAAATCTTTCTATTAAATTTTATAGAAAAATGTTACTTTATCACTAAAAAAGTAGAATATAAATATTATTAAAAATATTTACTTATTCATTATTTAACATTAACCCAAATTAAAAAGGTTTTACTCTAATTTTTCCATCAAGCTGTCGTGTATTGAAATTAGATTTAGTTGTTTATTTTTTTTCTCAAGTAAATACACTTTGCTAATATATTTTTATATGGTTGAATGTGTTATATTATAGGGTGTATAATATTGTCATTATAACTTGTAGGTAGCGAACATAGGTTAGAATAAAATATTTTACTTTGTTACTAATGAAAATAAAACTTTATACAAACAAACTAGACCATATCTATATATTTTTTTGAAATCTGGTTAAATTTTTATTAAATGGTGTGTAATTGGTCCTTCTATAAACTTTCCATTAAAGTGTACATATAGAGCATGCATCAGGCACTGTCATGACTTAAGAATCGTATGATTGCAGCGTGGGTCATTTCTCCTTTAAACTGTGACTACAATGAAACGTTGTAAGTCAATATTATAAAATAATCTAAGGTATTTTGTATGGTGCTTTGGTAATAATTGGATATTTCTTTCGATTTTTAATCAACTTTAGCTATGTACAAAATTATATATTTCTCTGACTTACAAAGATATTTAAGCTAATTAGCAAATTTTTTATCGATTTTTGGGTTTTACACTTTTACATCTCATTCGAAAGTAAACAAACGGTACGCGAATACATACACACATATATATTAAAAATAAATTTAGAGAAGAAAGCAAATTTCATCTCATCATCGTGTAAACAAATTTACGCCCACCTTATTACACTCATGATAACAACAAAAGTGAGGAGAGGGGGCGATATTCTACGTGTAACCAATTTGCCACTTAATTTCCTCATGCTCTATCAAAGATATTAAGGCTATGTGTAATGATCATTAGTTAGTAAAATATTTGAGTATAAAATATATGTAACAAGAATATGTAGTGAATGAAAAGACAAATGGTAATATTGGCTATTTTTATTAGTTTAGAAATTAGAAAAAAACATGATTGGTGATGGTATTTTTGTCAACCACGTGACTATAGTCATTCTTTTCTTCTTTACTTATTGGTCAAGCGCTTGTATAGTAATATCAAATCTTCTCACATATAGTCTTATTTAGTGGTTGGTAATTATAAATAAAAGATAAAATGTAATAGGTTATTGTGTTGGATTAAAAAACATATATAATAGAGATGAGTAAATTGCACTTTTGGTTATTTATGTTTAAAATTTTCAAAATAAATTTTCAAATGTTGTAAATTCGGTCTTTTCTCCGTTAACTCTGTTAAATGCTAACAAAATAGGGGCATAAATGTCAAAAAAAATTATATAAGTAATTGAGTAAATTTCACTTTTGCTCCTTTATGTTTACATAAGTTTTTTGATATGATCCTTTATTCTGTTAAAACTTCACGAAGTTAACGAAGAAATAACCGAGTTTGTAACATTTGAATAAAGGACTGATTTTGACATTTGAAAACTTAAAGGACTGATTTTGACATTTTAAAATATAAAAGACTGTCTCTGAAATTTTATGTAAACATAGAGAACAAAAGTAAAATTTACTCTATTTAATAATTACATCTGAATAAAATATATTACTTTATATGGGATTTGTTTCTTCTGTTTTTTATCGAGAGAAATGCAATTTTTTCATTCATTTAACGAGTGAATAATATGATCCATGTCCTGATTCACGAACTGATTTATAACTCGAACCAGGACTCAATTCATGCTGTGAAACATGTTCTAACCTACAAACCAACCCAGGACACAACAATCTATATCCTCACTTGACCCATTACCCTAAATCTTAATCTGAATTATTACTTGACTCATTACCCAAACTATATCTAATCAACGACTCAAACCATGTTTGTCATTATCTTTTTGTCATGTTATTGTGTTGAATACTTTATCAAACACTAATATATCGATCAATATAAAGTTTAAACCCTTATTTTATATCGAAGCTTATTCCATTTGAAAACTTTTATAAAAATTATTTAAATCCTTATTTTTGTTGCGGTGATAACATTTAAATGTTATCATTCATTGGTATTTTTTGCGTCGTTATATTATTTTGTACTCCCTCGTTCTCGGTTCTTCCATTCTATTTTTAAGACACGGTGCAAATTTGAACTGAACAGCAGGCAGGTCTGTAAACGAACCGAACAAACACGAACACATTAACGAACATGAATTTTGTGTTCGTGTTCGTTTATTAAGAGATGAATATGTCCGTGTTCGTTCATTAATAAATTAAACGAACTGTCACAAATGAACCAAATTAAACAAACAAACATAAATTAACATTTTTAACACAATTGAACAAGCATAAACAAACACAAACGACAATTCTTTTAAATGTAAATACATATCATTCATCAATTAGACAGTTAATCGAATATAAACTAACATTGCATAGTTAACGAACATAAACGAACAAAAACAAATAAACGAACATAACCGAACAGTTCTTGAACATAAATAAGCGAACACTATATGCGTTCATGTTCGTTCATTTAATTAAACGAACACAAAGTTTATGTTCGTGTTCGTTCGTTTATTAAATAAACGACCATAAACGAGCTTTCCGCATAACATTTCACGGACAGTTCATAAACTGCTCGGCTCGTTTAAATGTTATCAACAGATTTTGACAAGTCGCCAATTTTCCAATGGCATGCCGGTCCCACAAACACCGACCTCGTAAATTTTATTTATTTATCTGCTCTTCTTCAATCCATTCACCAATCGTCTTCGCCGCCGGTCAGCTGGTTCTCCGGCGACATAGTTCATAAATCATAAATGCAATAGTCAGTCATCTCTGCTCAAACTGTATGCGCATTTCATCCGGTTAATTACAACTTCACTTCATTAAATCCTTCAATCTGAACATCATTTACGACTAGCGATTAAAAATTCTCAGTACACAGGTCCCTCTAATCATTGGTATCTAGACAAATTTTCCGATCGGAACGTGTTTCCTGTAGTATTTGTATCATTGTATGTACTGTGATACTCATAATAGTCGCCGGTCGGTGTGCTTAGAGAGATGTCGGCGGCGAGGATGCCGACGTGGAAGGAGAGGGAGAACAACAAGAGGAGAGAACGCCGGAGGAGAGCGATCTCGGCGAAGATATTCGCCGGCCTGAGAATGTACGGTAATTACAAGCTCCCTAAGCACTGTGATAACAACGAGGTTCTCAAAGCCCTCGCCGATGAGGCTGGCTGGACCGTCGAGGCCGACGGCACCACTTATCGTAAGGTATAGTGTCCCGTGATTATATTTGATTTGCCCTAATTGAAGAATGATTGTCAAATTCATGTCATTTTGTATGAAATAAAATTTACCAGAACTGTAATTAATTTCAATTATTCGATTCCTGCAACTGATAATGTGTGTTTATATTATTGTTGATGATAATGGTGTATAAAACTATAAAAGGTATGAATCATAAATAAATTTTGAATGAATTTGTTTGTTTATAAGTTTTAACTCGATGTGGATCCGATCATCAGGGATGCAAGCCTCCGGAGAGGATTCACATTGGTGGTTCCGTGCCAGCGAGCCCAGGCTCATCGTATAACCAACCAAGCCCCTATGCTTCATGTAACCAAAGCCGCTCTTCCTCTGCAATTGCGAGCCCAACCTCCTCCGCTTTTGGACCCAACCCTCACCCTGATTCTCTCATTCCATGGCTCCAGAACCTCTCATCTTCAGCCTCTTCATGCAGCTCTTCTAAGCTTCCTCAATTTCACATCCACAATGGGTCCCTGAGTGCACCGGTGACCCCACCTACGAGCTCACCAACTGCTCAATCCCCACCACGAATCAAAACCGGTTCGCCTTGGGGTGCACCACACTTCTCCTACCTCCCATCCTCAACTCCACCAAGCCCGGCTCACCAGACCCTTTCTAATTACGACTGGTACTCTGGATTCCGGGTCCCACAGAGTGGACCCACGTCCCCTACATTTAGTCTTGTTGCAGCAAACCCGTTTGGATTCAAGGAAGCGGGTGCAGGTCATGATGGCTCGCGCATGTGGACTCCGTGTCAAAGCGGGAGGTGCTCCCCTGCCATGTCTGCAGGGTTTGACAACAATGCAGACATTCCAATGGCTGAAGTTGTTCCTGATGAATTTGCATTTGGAAGCAATTTGATTGGAAGGGTGAAACCATGGCAAGGAGAGAGAATTCATGAGGAATGTGTATCAGATGATCTTGAGCTTACTCTTGGGAGTTCAAAGACACAGGTTTGTGGTTCAAAACAATTTAATTATCAGCAACTTACAACTGTAAAAACATTATTTGATTTTATTTTAACAGTTTTACCATCACATTGGTTTACAAAAACATAACACATGTATTGCGACAAAATAAGTTTTATTTACAACAAGGAGTTTCACCTTTCTCATCTGTTTTACATATCAGCATTTTTACCTGGCAAATGTTTTTTATTAAACATGCCCATGACTTATAATTTATCATGTTACAGATGAAATACGACCCAAGGAAGATGTATTCATCTAGCACCGTGCAGAATTAGTGCATGTCATTATCTGTCTTGTCGTCTATTATTATGGCATGTTATGTCTGAATGAAAGTTGTGCATTTAATTGTAACCTAATCCTAGTATTGTTATGCAGTTTTAAATGGAAATGACAGTGGGTGTGCAAAATGATTATAAATTTGTTCCTGGTAAGAATCCAATGTTGCCTTTTGTAGAAAGATAAACAAAAAAGAGAATACCACTACAAGGTTTTCAATAATTGCAGTTTTTTAGGTTTTGAATTTTGATACTGTTATAATCACTCCACCTAAAGTATGAACACAAATCATCACCACCATTTTATGATTAAATAATTTGTAGTGTTATTATTTACAAACAATTCAAATCAAACAAGTTCAAATGCGTTCACTATGTGTGCAAAATAATGAATTTTTTTATCCACTTTCAACTTTCGTGTACAATTCTGAGAGGGTCATCAAAATGTATACCAGCAGAAGCAGGTCGAGGCAACAAACGAAGAAGAACATCCAATGTTTTGAACTTTTGATTGATGTGTTACCTTGAATTTGTTATTTTCTTATGCCTGTGTGGCTGTGTTGTCAGAATGGTTCTTTCAAGTAGAGATGGGCAAAAAAAAAACCGGTTTTGGTACTGATTACGTAAACCAGTGGGTATAATTGGTTCCGGCTTTTCAAATAAAACAGAACCAGAACTGGTTTTACTTTTACCTAAAATCGGTCAAAGCTCGAATCGGAACCGGTCAAAAACCCGAACCGGCCAAAACCGGACAAAAATCCGAACAGGAACCAGTTATTGATTTTGTTGACCAAACCCAGAACTGATTCAAAGGAAAAACCGGTTCGCCCACCTGTAGTTCAAGAAAACCAAGCACAAAGCCCCACAATGTAAAACCTAACCTTCACAACGAATTGATACCATTCCATATCATTATGATCATTTAAGTAGTTTGTGTGCATGACTACCTATGCTCCATTCTTCATGTTGACTTTCTGACATTGGTGAGACCGCACTAAAGATTCAAACTCCGGTATCTTCAATAAGGACCGGGTCATAATAGGAAATTTGAACCTTTTTTTTTATAAAAAAACTTTGCTATCACATATAAACAAGGCAATTTGCAGATAATTAAAGCATTTCAAATCACAGTTTTCACATATAAACAAGATAATTTGCAGATAATCAAGAAAGTTGATGCAATTAGAATGTCAAAGAAGGAAGTCACAAGTTGGGTTGTGTTTGTGTTAGGATAGCTAAGTCATGGGCGATGCATCTATGTAAATATGGTGTTTGTCGTTTTTGTTTTTTTACAGCTTGATATAACGACACTTAAGATGAGATTTGACCATCTCCTCGGATTTGACGATTTGAGGCATACGCCTGAGCCTACCCCAAGGGAACACCACAACTAGGTAAACCATATGACTCAACAAATATGTCTCGGCCCGGATTATAACGCAAGACATGAGAGAAGACAACCTAGGGCTGGTATAACATGTTAGACATGACACGATAAGACAAAGACACAAATAGCAATGACACGAGCACGACGCGATAACTATTCGTGTCAATTTTCCGAAACACGAACCTATTTAGAAACATGTTACGTGATAAAACTTGTTTAGTAACACGATATGAAACCCGTATTAGATGAAAAGATTGCCAAAAAAACCCATAAAATTCTTAAATAATACATAATCAAACAGCTTTAAAAAAAAACACAAAGCGACCTTTACAACTACTTGCTTAGTTGTAAAATGAAACTAATAAAACTTGCGGGAACTAGTCAAGCTTACACGAATCTTTAAGCAAAGCCGCAAAGATAATACATGATGATCAAAACAAAACTTGTGAATATTAAGGGTTGAAAAAACATGAATGCTCGATCGGACTCCAAATCCAAACTTCAGCTGGTTGATGACCCGGCGAGTTTTGACGAGTCGACAGTTCCAACACGGGGAACGACAAGTCGAAGAGGCAACGACGGGTCGAACCAGTGCAGCGACATTCGAGGATACAACGTGTAGGCAAGGTTCGAGCGCGGGGTGCAACGAGTTAACAATGTTTGAGCGCACGACAATCCTCGAGATAAGGTCTTGAAAATTTTTTGATTTTCACAGTTTTTGGGATGAATCGTAAACCAAACGTTAATAATGTTTTTGTAACATTGAAAATCAATACTGAATCATTAGAAACTAGTCTAGTACCCGTGCGCAACACTTAAGTTGAATAATTTTAAAGGTTTGCATGGTTTATTCTTGAATCATAACTATAATAAAAACTTTTTTTCTAATTTGTTGTTAACTAAAAGTGACTTTAATTACTAACATAAAAGGTCAAATATACCACAAATGTCAAGAAGTGATTCATTTGTTTTAAAGGGTTTTCTTTTATAATTACTCTATCTCACTTAAATTCTTAAAATATACCAATGTGGGACAATGTGAAAACACAAACAAACATTTAAATTAAATTAAAAAGTTGTATCATATGCTATAAGAGTTGTAAAACTCTTAATTTTAAGAGATTTAAAAAAATTATTATTTTATCTTTCTAATGTATATTATATAATAGTATAGATAAGAACCTAATGTGTATTATATAGTAGTATAGATAAGAACCGAGCCAAACTAAAGTATTACCAAACCTGGGCATGTTAAATTAAAAAACATATACTATCAAAAAACAAACTTGTCCAAAAATATAACTTGCGTGAACATATTATCAAAACTGCTATAAAATATAAGTAGAAAAACACATGCTCTCAGAATAACATTACAAAAACGGTCTAAAATACACCCTACTATATAATAAAAAATTACAATACATAACATTAAAATATAGATTAAATGAATAGAAGATAGATTTTGGGTTAATTAACGAGTGGTCCCAGCAGAGTAGCTCGATTCGAAACTTTTTTCATTCAAATGCAAGCTTATTTCACACAACAAGAATATATGTGTGTGGAAATTCAGACCAGCCTGACCCGGTTTTTAAACAAGTTTGGTCGGTTTGAGTAAAAACCAGCCGTGAAACTGAACCAGTGAATGGTTTTATGGTTTTGTGATTGAAACCGACATGAACACCACTGCCCTAATGCTTTATCCACCCGTGAACCAACTCTAACCCTTGTACGATTTCCTCTATCGACTATTTACTTTAAGAATTTGCGTTTCTTAAATAAAATATGATACTTTTGGTTCTTGAGATTTTAACCATTTTTTAGGGTGTGCTACTTTGGACCCCATCTTCACGAGATGGTGTTTAAAGGTGTTGTAGCTTATTTTGGTTCAATTGGCGGTATACGAACGATAACCATTTGATGTCTAGTGCACTTTTACATTATTTATTGTTCCTGTATTGTTTAACGGATTTAAGTAACTTTCATTTCTTATTAAATTGTTGGTATATAAATGATATGTTGATATATTTTTATTGTTAAATGTGTGTGTACACGCGAAAACATAATTAAGGATTACCTATCTTTATGTGTATTTAATTAATTGATTAATTAGATAAATAATCATAAGAACCATATAATTAAAATATAATTTAATCTTACATAATCACCATTTGGTTTTTTACTAAGTTGTTTTGATTTTCTATGCTTTTAGACATTACGATAAGGTAGTGAAAGCTTTTGCGACTGGATATGTTATATGGAATTATGCTTTTAGACATTACGATAAGGTGGTGAAAGCTTTTACGATAAGGTGGTGAAAGTTTTGCGACTGAATATGTTTTGATTTTCTATGATTTTTTATGTTTGTATAGGTCCCCAATCATTGACATTGAAAAATTCTGACACCCAATGATTGCCCCATATACGAGGCGTATAGGGGTGTGGGCAGGGGCAGTGCTTTGTAGGGAGGGGGGCGGCCGCCCCCTGTTTTTTCGTGTAGTAGTGTACATTTTTATTTCGTCCTCCTGAAAAAGTTTCGCCCCCTAGGCTTTTGGTCAAGCTCCGCCACTGGATGTGAGTGGATGAGGTGAGTGTGTGAATAACACAACCCCATAATATACGCCTGCCTTTTTTTTTAATATCTGTATAAGATTAAAAAAATTAAAAAAAAAACAATCAAAAAATAAAAAATATTATGAAGAGTCCATCAAAATAACTTCCTTTGTTTGAAAACCTTTTCTCAGTCCATGCAAAAATTAAATCACCATCACCACACAGGCACACACAACGGACAACGATTTTCAAGAAATCAAAGATCTTTCTTAACCCGATTTCCCCCTATTTTCCGATCGATGGCCGAACGATATCCCACCTACACACGACCGCTCAAATCCATAGGATTTAACAGCTTTCAAAATCTTTATTTGAGCAAGTCGCGTTCGATGAAATCGGCCATTGAAAAGCTCTGAGTTCTGATTGTTAGGAAGGATGTCTGTTGAGAGATCATTTGAAGCATGGGAAGAGGTAGTACGACACGGATTAGATTTAGCCGATAGATTAACACAAGGGTTTACAAGTTTGATTCTATCACGCATCACTCCACCATCGTTAACTTGGCCAAACACTCACACACCCAAGCTGTTTGATGTTGATTTCACTGCTCAAAATTTTGTTACACGAGAATTAGGGCTCAAAATCGAGAAGAATACTCATGGGGTTAATGGGGTTTCTGCGATTTTTAATATTGGAAGCAGATTATGGCAAGCTGGGTTGGATTTTGGTGAGAATTTGAATGGTATTGTTCAGCAGTTCTTTAGGCGGTTGCCGGTGCCATTTTGACATGAGGAAGATACGGTGGTGTTGAAGGTGGATAGTGGTGGTCAGAGGACTTCTGATTTGGGGATTAATATGCAGGTTCATGAGGATCTTAGTGCGTTAACAAAAAAGTTTCAAGATTTTGGGTTTGATGAAACTGAGAAGATGAAAGATGAGACTGATGAAGAGGATGTTCCTGGATTTAGTCTAAAACTTGCTCGGTTTTCAGGTAAATCTCAGGTATGTTATGCATCCCAGTGTTGGTGATCAAGTATTTTGTTATCTTGAGTGTTATTTTGGTACTTAGTTTGAATACATGCTAGAAATACTCTGCCTTGAACTTGGTTAACATGATAAAAGTTGTATTTTAGGTTAGAAAACGTATCAAGTTTTCATATCTAACCAATGAAACTAGTGATAAGATTGAACGCAAAGTTTGTTAGTGTAACAATAGGAAAGAAACAGAAACTTGCTGAACTTGCAAGCAAAAATTCATTGATTCAAAAGTGCAGTGCATAAAAAATACTTCTAACTACACTAAACCATATTGTTAAATTAACTACCCACTACTGAATTGCTCGAAACATGAAATTCTAAAAACTACCCATAACTAACAAACACAAGCAATATACGTGTACTTAAGAACATGCACGTTCACATGCAGCTCACATGACTTGCCACCTAGACTTGGTGGTGACACTTCAACACTCCCCCTCACCACTGAGACTCTTCATTTCCATGCTTTCTCGGAAAGTTTGTATCTTTGCATTTGATTGACTCTTTGTTGGCAAATCTGTGACTTGATTTTGAGTATCCCACAAACTTCAAATCGATTTCACCTATCCGCACCTTTTCTCAGTTCGAGTGTTAAACGTGGAGTCCTTGTACAATGGAATTTCTGAACAATTATCACAAAACCGCTGCACCTTGTAGTTAGTTTCTTGATTAGCATCCCTCAACAACTATACCAACCATACTATTTCTTGGCCAGCCAGTGCAGCTGCCCGGTATTCCACTTCAGTTCGAAAAGGGATGGTGGCAAGTGCGGTGGTTGTGGTAGGGACTGGTTCAACGATGGTTTTCTTGTGTGATCCTGATCAAAAACCATGGCTCTGAAACCGTTTGTTAGGGGATTCCCAACACATGAACCCAAATGCGCACACACTAAAGCAATAAACTAAACACGAGGGTTTAACATTGTTCTGTCTAAACTGACCTATGTCCATGGGTGGTAATTAGGATATTTTTATTATGAGGTGTTGTGAAACATTACAAGTACGTGATCATTATATAGAGATTGAAAACTAGGGTTAACCAAAAACAGACACGACTGGCTGCCCTTTCTCTTGTTCCCTACTACCAGCTCTCAAGGACGGAGGACTGACGAACCCAACATATAGGATACAAACATTAAACATTAAAGACACATCATTAAAGCAGGAAGACACTCAGCGTTTCATCCTTTTATTTTATTTTATAATTTGATAAACCTTGCTAAAGATATTGTCAATATGATCTGTGTGAGATATTTCTTTCCTTTTTTTTTTTTTTTTTTAATTTTGTGATGACTGGGTTGTAGGGAGTACTTAATATTTCATCAACATTTGATAGTAGAACATGTGAGGTGGAAAGCTCACTGGTGTCAAGGGGAAATTTCTGGAGAGTGGAAGCATCGCGTGGCAGTTCAACATCAGCAAGCGAAAATCCTTCCCTTTTTCTTGTCCAGCTTGGACCGCAACTTTTCGTTCGTGAGTCTACTCTTCTTCTACCACTTCATTTGTCCAAACAAAATTTGCTTTGGTATGGTTATGATAGAAAGGTACATTCAAATTTCACACCAATCATTTTATAATATTAAATATTCTGGTTCATTGTTAAACATAGAGAAAATTGCATATTTAGTCCCCATGGTTTGGTCATTTTGTAAGTTTGGTCCCCAAATTTTCAAAATTGCAAACATAGTCCAAACTTTTATGAGAGGGTTGCAAATTTAGTCCCTAACTTTAACTCTGATTAGTTTTTACAGATCAATAATGACATATGCAATTAAAGGGAGGGTATTATTGTCTTTTTAGATATAAAACCCTAATATCTCACTTTTTTGAAATTAGGAGAGCATATTCATGCACACCATCTGGATTGCATACAACATTCGATCAAATCAAGTTCTTCCAACCGATCAAACCTTGTTCTTCTTCTAATCGATTAACACAACAAGGATTTTCCCTGGCACGTTGCGAATTTAGTATCGCTGCTAAAGTTCGTACCTCGTTAGCGGATTTGAGCCTAAATCTAGTGGGCAGATTGTGAGGAATATGTATGGAGATTGTACGAGAATTAGCAAGTGATGGGATTTTATTGTCGTTGGTGTGCGTTTGTGTCAAGGGATAGGGATTAGGAATGGTGGTATCATTAGAGCTTCTATCTTGTAACATTTTTACCAAGTGTAATTCAAGAGAAAGTTACATATGTAGTAAACGAACCTTTTTGTGCAGCAAATGATTCTATTTTACTCCTGTAATTTAAATTGTATGAACCATGCTCTGTATTGTTGCATTAGATTAAAATCAAATTGTGCAGCTTAAATTGTGGAAACCAAATTGTGCATTTTATTAAAATCAAAATTGGATTAAATTGGTGCCATCATATGGTAACCAAACCAAGTTGTACAACTCAAATGAATTAAATTGGATGTATACGCATGCAACAAATTTTGCAGGTGCAAGCCCTTGTAGGCATATTGGGCAACTATTTTGCACTTTAAAAGTAGAATATGTGTGCCCATAATATGATAATTCATTTACTTCAGCCTTCGACAATTGTAGATTTAATACCATAATCACCACCCGATTCATTAACATCATGATAAATGTTATCATTAGAGCCCATATTTTATAGTGTTTTATATATCCCTTGAATCTCGCCTGTGAATCACAAACAAACCAAGTAATTGAATAAAGTAAAGATTGAATAATAGCTTTTTGAACCATCATATTAATCTTATATTGCAAATCATATCTAAACACAGTAATGTGCAAAAAAGCGGCAATTTTTCACAAATTATAGATACTTGCAAAAATCAAAAATGCCCAAATTATTCACAAGTATATGACTGGAAACTATGCGAGTTAACATATCAATAGCTACATTCCTGGAAATTCACCACCACAAACTATTAAATAGTCAAAAAAACCATACATAACCATTACCATTGAAAGAAATCATTCATAAAACATAAGTTCATACATAACCATCAAAAGAAGCCATACATAACATTATAAGAAAGCATCCCAATGGTTTTAAAAGTTACACAACCATCAAATAACATCATTCATTTGTTGTTCCTTTCTCTTTTCATCCTCTTTTATTGTGACCAAACTTTTTTCATATTGGACACTTTATTGTTGTCCCCTTCCTTGACAGTTTCCCAAATATATCTATAGAATTTTCAATCTTAACTTGGTTCTTTTTCCTTTTCTTCTTTTGCCTTCCAATGGGTGTGTGGTGGATTGGTGGTGCCTAGGTTGTAGGACACTTTGTTTTTTTGCCACATATCCTTACCATTTATTGGTCACAGAGTGAACGAGTAGACTTTTTTTTTCATGAGGATTGTGTAAGGCCCTAAATCCCCACATGTATGACACGTGTTTTAAAACACCCCCATAGTTAGGTCCCAGATTTTTTTTAAAATAAACAAGTGTGTATTAACACTTAGATCTAAGTTACAAAAGATTTAATGCTAGTTAAACATTCAACAAACCCCATTTACATTAAACTATCCACAAAAACTTGTTTTTAACCAACAAACAAAAACCCCAAAAGGTGTTCGATCCGTATCTTTACTAGCAACCCGATCACGTGCACCGTCACCCTTTACGTTCACCTACAAAACACCACATTAAAATCACCATTAGTTCGTTAGAACTAAGTAAGAACACCTATGTATACTTTTGGTTTCATAACGGAAGGTATATAGCTCCTAAAACGCGAGAAAACGACCAAAACAGAAAATTTTGGACGCCCCCTAGCCGTAGGCTACAGCTTTGCCGGAGGCTACACCAGTGTTGTAGCCTACACTCTCTGCAGATTCAACAATGCATTTCTTTTGCGTTTTGCACCCTTGTGGCTACCCCGGATCATTATAACACTTCCGTTACCCCCAAATACATCCAATAACACCCTTGAAACATAACTACCAAATTTCAAACATAATTTGGTGATATCATAAAGTTTAACACCAAACGATTAGTTAAACGGGTCGTTTACACCTAAACCCTTTAACAACCATATTTCACCCAAACCAAATGGAACTTCCTTTCCACCCAAGGATTCTCATTTGTCACAATAAAACAACCATTTCAACAAATGAAATTCATATCTATAAACACCTTAAAACAAAATTAAAGTGTTAGAACATAAAAATAATCACCAAATAAAAGTCAAATATTCACCACTCCTTTGAGACTTCCTTTTTCACCAAGGATACTCAAGGTAGGTAATCACACCACTTGTGATTTACCTAAACTCCATAAATTCACCAAGGAAAGATCACACCACTTGTGATTCAACCCATTTCACATTTACACCTCATGCGTATTGTTTGACTACTTTTTAGTTAACTTCAAATAAGAAGTTCATATACCTTGTGAATCATTCTTATTTCACCACAACGCTTATAAACATAAGAAAATCACAATAACTAAGAAATTTAAACACCTATTGCATGTTATTGTCAACACCAAGTAACCTAACACCAATTAATTTCACCTTCACACCTCTTATGTATCATTTGACCAATTTCGGTCAAATTTCAAATATGAAGTTCAGGCCTCTTGTGAATCGTTCATAATTCTACACATACAATAACTAAGCAAATGTAACACATATGTCACACCCCCAAATTCCCACACGTGGTGTCAGTCCACGTGGGTGTGACGTGGCCAGAATCACAGCTCAAGGTCATATAGAACACCTCTATATGCGTTTACAATCACAATGTTTGACATACAAGCAATAAAACAATTTGCAGCGGAAAATAATATAATAAGTTAAGCAGCGGAAAATAACGTGTTTGACATATGCAACGGAAAATAAATAGTTGTCAGACACTACATTGTTTTAAAGTACATAACAAGAATAATATTGTTTTCAAAATAACACAACAGAATGCATGTAGGTCCCTATTGCTCATTCCTTAATGTGCATCCTGTTCCATAGCAGTTAGTTACCTGAGAATACAAGTTTGAAAAAAGTGTCAACACAATGGTTGGTGAGTTCACAGGTTTTGATATACATATAATAATAAAAGTGTGTCATGTTGTTTATCATATGTTAGTACCGAGCCCAAGGCTCCAAGTGTCAGTGCGTCACTACCGAACTAGACTTGTTTGTCCTTGCCTCCGCTATGTCTCGTATACATAGCAAGTTAGGTCAGAGTTTGCACGGGTTATGACATCCAGTCAACATAGTGCCCCGTGGGGTTAGTCATTCCCTAATGGATCCATTCAAACCTACCACGTTGTTCGTACATTAACAGTAAGACTTTGTGAGGACTTGTTACGAGTTCAACACTTAATGTTTGTCCAATAAACCAGCATACACCAAAAATGTCTGTACAGTAATAAATGTTTGACTCGATGTAACTAGTATTCTCCCCCTATTTAAAAGCGTTTGAAAAGAGTAAAGAAGGGCCGTAAATTCACCTTAGTGATCGTGTAAATGAACAAGCGTAAGCTCCTGCTCGAATGGCGTGTCGGTCACCGGAAACCTATATCGTACACTATACGTGAGTTTGTGTAAGTGACCGTGCTAGTGTTCGTGTTTAGTGCTCGTGTTTGTGCCCAAGAACCCTTGGTTGTTCATGTTTGTCCGTGTCGGTCCACAATGACCGTTTTTGCCCGTGTTGGTCCACATTGACCGTGTTTGACCATGTTTGACCGAAGTTGACCGTGTCAAGTCAACGACCCGTTGGTGAACCGTGTGACGGTTGTGAATCGTGTAGCAAATGTGTAAGTGCTCGTCGTGTGCAAGACGCGCATGTCGCGCCTATGGACAACCTACTATTTATAGCAAGTTTCCATTTATGGAAAGTTCACAAAGCATAACGGTTTTAGAGTTCTAGCATGCTCGTTAGTCCTACGTGATCATGTTAACACATAACACATCATCATACAAAGTCACATACGACATTTACATCATGTTTGCATATAAAAGTTTCCTAAAATGGAAAGTTTCCATTTATAGCATACGTGATATCGGAAACCATCTAACTTAGCATCTAATCATCATATCATAACATATTAACCCACTTAGCATGCTCAAATTATACAAAGTATTCCTAAGTCGGGTTTCGTAAAAATAAAGTCACTATAAATAGTAACTTTGTAGTTTTGCATAAAAATGATCAATCTAACACTTCTAAACCAATCCTTATATCATCATTTATCATAATATGCCACTTAACATCATTTAAACATACTATCATGGTTCAAAAATATCATTTAACAACATTTGTCCCGCAAAAGTTACTATATTTAGTAACTTTGCTAATAATGGCCATAAACATTATAGAAATCACATTTTGAGCATCATTATCATTCTAATAGCATTCAAATAACAATCCATAAGCATGCATGTTACCAAGTATCATTCACATCACCATTTCTTACAATAAAAGTTTCTATTAATAGAAAGTTTCATCAAAAATCAATATCTTAACTATTTTAACCAAATCTAGTCATGAGTAACCCTTCTAATACCATCAATAATTACTTACAATCATCCAAAATCATCCCCATACTCATGGATCATACATGCATGCATCTCTATCATCATGAATCATTATTTTAAGTAAAAAATACACATACACAACATCTTGGATCGTTACAAATCACCATCACAACATCATTGATCATCAAGAAACTCATTTAAATCAATAAACCCAGAAGCAAAACTCGTGTGCATGCACCATAGGTGCTTGCATGTGGGTTTCAAGCCGTGCATGTGTGTGTAATAGCGAGAAAAGGCCATTTTAGCCATGAGGGGTGTAAAAACTACCTTTTAAAAGCTCCCAAATGGCTAAGATGGTGATTAAATCGAGTTGGAAGGCACCTAGATGCTCCTGG
This sequence comes from Mikania micrantha, assembly GCA_009363875.1. Lineage (NCBI taxonomy): Eukaryota > Viridiplantae > Streptophyta > Magnoliopsida > Asterales > Asteraceae > Mikania > Mikania micrantha. Next base: position 20,900,764 of record CM018693.1, read on the forward strand.
ACAGCAGTTCTTCGACTACTAAGGTGGTGGTGATGGTTCTTCGAGCTTCTAGGAGGGTAATGAGCTTCAATCCTTCAAGTTCCAAGCTTTTAGCAGGTCTCTAATGGCTTCCAGGAAGGTTTCAGGTGAAGAAGACGAAGTCTAGAGGCCTGGTTATCGAGTATTGAAGTGGTAGGATGGCTGGAAATGATTACACCTTGGTTTTATAAAGATTTGGCGTGCTGGGCTCGTCGCGTACCGCGGAGAAGGTTCAAAAAGTGCTTCGTGTAGCGCGAAGAAATCCGGGAGTCAACTCCTCGCGATGTTTGTCGCGTATCGCGACAATGCCACCTGTTGGGCCATCGCGTACCGCGATGGGCCTCTAGAGAGCCCAATAAGTCCTTTTTAATGGGTTTGATCCGTTCGTCGCCGTTTTCACGTCTACGAACTATCGTTTGGCTTCGTTTGAACTTCCAAGTTCAATGTGGGAGTGTTTCGTGAGGTTTCGAGTATTGTGTTACACAATGTGCTAGACGTTCACCAACGTTCGTGTGTTTTGACACGTGTGTGTTGTTTGTCGATAATTCCTCGAATTATCTAGTTGTGTGTCAGTGTTCGTACTGTCGTGCCACATGTCACACTAAATTTAACTAATTCTAGTGCCACGTATACATAAAGCATTTAAATAAACATTTAAATAAAATCAAAGCTGACCTGGAATTTACGGGGTGTCACAACATATTGCATATTATTGTCAAACACCAATCATACAAACACCAATTCACCCAATTTACATATTCACACATCTTGTGAATTGTTTGACCAATTTCGGTCAAACTTCAATAAGAAGTTCACACCTCTTGTGAATCATTATTATACCGCATTAAAAGTAAACATTCTACATTACAATAACTAAGCAAATATAACACCTATTGCATGTTATTGTCAAACAACAAATGTACAAACATCAACTCACCAAATTAAACATTCCATGTATATTCCACATACATCTACATACATATATACATATATGTACATAACGCCGTTTAACAACATCAAGTATAATAGGTGGGTGACTTACCTTGCCCCGACAAGTTATCCGCCACCACAATCTTCTTTCCGAATCGTTTAGTTCCACTGCCTCCACTATTGCTTCCTATTATCACCACTAATAGGTTTTAATAAAAGAGTTGACTATAACTGGTCAAACTACATCCATTTGACCCATTATCACCAATTACGGTTAGGTTATGGTCAAACAACCCCCAAATCACAAAATTTTCATCTTTTGTGATTATAACAACTAGTTAACCTCACCCATTCATTTAAACCCATTCTTAGGTAAAAATTTAAGTTGTTGACATTTCATCTAACAACATATGTGCAGGAATTTCAGCCACACATTTCAATTACTTCTAAACTCCATCAATTTCCCCCATTTATGTTTCTAATCATCCAATTTTAAAAATCACCAAGGTCAAACAATTTCAAATGATAGAAACCATAGAGTTATCATCTAAGTTATCATTAAACACCCATTTTTAAAAACTCCTAGTTCATCTTCCTCATGAACATGCAAAACTCCATTTTAATCATTCACACCAAACTCAATGAAATGATCAAAATGTTGTTCCTAGATGATATTCATGATGATTAGAAAAAATGACACCATCTAAACTTCCAAATTTTGATTTCACCCATCAAACCCACACCCCCATATGAAACCCACGAAAATCCCATCAAAACCCACCAAAATTTCTTACCTATGTGTAGTAGAATGCAAGGAGGGCTCAAATTTTCAGTTGCATTCAAGATCAACCCATGAATCATGCACCAATTTGATGGATTTCAAGAATTTTGAGGTTTCTCCTTGTCTCCCTCCCCTCTCTTTCATGTTTCCAGCCACACACACATAAAGAATGTGTAATTTTGACCAAGTCAACATCTTTAACCCTCCATTTTACAACTTTCAGGTATTGGCATATTTGGTCCCTCTTTTACTAGTTAAATCTAACTAGTTATAACTAACTAAATTATGTTAGTAAACACCCACCATAATTTCAAGAAATCAAATATTTATAAAACACCCACCAAATAAAATATAAAATATAATTTTACACCAATTATACTCGTTTTATACTATTTTATCAAAATGGGTCGTTACAGATTGGGGTGTCCATCTGCACAAAAAAAAATTCGTTTCATAGACATGAGGCTTTACAAAAATCAAAGTTGCAAGCTTAATCAAAATCGTAAAAAATAAAATCAACTAATGAAACCTCACCATAAACCTTTTGTGGGACCATTTCAGTGCTTGAATGTCTTAAAACCGAACTCATACTATCTTCTTTGTAATCGAATTGGAAGAAGATGTTCTTCGTTAAAGTTGTCATCTTGTAGAAGATGAGAAGTCAAGGTAGTATGCAATCCAGATGGCGTACCCGAATATGCTTTGCTAATTTCAAAAAATTGGGATATTAGGGTTTTATATTTAAAAAGACAATAATACCCTCCCTTTAATTGCATATGTCATTATTAATTTGTTAGAAACTAATCATGGTTAAAACTGGGGACTAAAATTGCAACCCTCTCATAAAAGTTTGGACTAGCTTTGCAATTTTGAAAATCTGGGGACCAAACTTACAAAACAATCAAACCATGCATGGGGACTAAATATGCAATTTTCTCTTAAACATATAATGATTATCTTTCCAGTTTTTTTTGGTTTATTACTAGAATGGAATGCATTCTCTTTGCCCAGCTGCGTGGTCATAGCATAGAAGATGGCTGTTGATGTCAATGATTTGCCTTAATCCATTAGCTTGTGTAAGTACAAAAATACCCTTGTATAGTATACTCTTTTAACATGGACTTTTTGTTTTTTAGAATTTACAATGTTTTTGGTACCAAATCTTGCAGTCATTCATGAATTTGCAGTTTCCAAACGGTCAGTTGATTTATGTAGCCAGTGAAGGGTTATCTACAAGTGCTTTCTTACCCGTTTTTGGTGGTTTGCTTCAAGCTCAAGGTCAATATCCAGGACAAATGAGGTTCAGTTTCTCCAGCAAGGTGAGTTTTTTCTTCATCAAAAGAAAATATTTTAACCTTCTGCTTTTAGAATTTATGTTATGCTATGAGGTTTTGTTTTTTAGAATAATCAGGTAATGCCATTTGATCCTCTTACATTCTCTTGAAATCTCTGAATGATAAACGAGTTTTATTTATTATTTATTACTATTTTTTTTTGAATTTCTAGTTTTGTTGTTAGTGGTTTAATTCATGGATCTACTATGTATACCAGTTTACACCCTACATTTGGTGGAAGCAATCCGAGACTGAAAGCAGAACTTGTTCATTCAGTGAACGAGAATTTGAATCTGATTGGTGGTTGCTCATTAACATCACATCCATCCGCATTTGTGTCGCTATCTGTATGTTTATTCAAGTTGCCATTTTTATATTTCTTGTTTTATATAGTTACTGTAGTATATGCATAATATACCGGCTTGACCCTGTATCTGACTAACAATGATGGTTGCAATTATGTCAATGCAGCTTGGTAGGTCAAAGTGGAATGAGAATATTGGAAAATCTGAAATGGTTTTGAAAGTTGAAACTCCTCTTGGAAATGTTGGCCAACCTTCTTTTTCTGTTCAGTTAAATAGTGGTATTGAGTTTTGATCACACAACTGTAAATAGAATCTTTGGTTTAAAAAAAAATACTGTTAATGTATATATATAATTTTTTTTGCCTTTTCTCCGAGTATAAAAATGTTTTATGCAATAATTTTTTCAGTTTTTCTGGTTGTGGATTATAGCAGTTATGCTTTACGAAAACATGGCACAAGCATAACTTGATATTTACGAGTTTGGGTTTAGTTCGGTGAGTTTTGGTTTGAGCCTGTAAACATGTGTCAGGTTCGGGTTTGCATGCTAGGGTAGTAGGGTTTGTCATTTGTGGGCTGGCTTGTTAATTTGGTAGGTTAGTTTAGTTTTGCTTTAAAAAATAAAGTTAAAAGTGAACTTAGAACATGGGGTATGCTCCATTACCCAATCACTCCACCTATGCGCCACGTAGGCACTCATCACAACCACTCACCCCACCATTTTGGTGGAAATGCACCTTTATCTACTCACTTCACGTCATCATTCCTTATTTTAAACTTATATATATACATGTGTGTGTGTGTGTGAGAGAGAGAGAGAGAGAGAGAGAGAAAGAGTAGCATTCCTCCCATCCGTTGCCCAAGTCACGCCCCATCTCCCATGCCCCATTCACGCCCACAGGGGGCGGTGTGCCACGCCCTCCCACGCCCCATTCACGCCCAATCCCAGGGCACACCCACCGGTCTTATGGGCTTTAGATTTGGTAGTTTAGACATAATCGTTTTATATACACGTGTTTTTGTAGTAAATTTATATTTTAAGAGTATTTATTGCAAAAGGAAATAGATAGATTAAAAGAAAACATTTTAGATCAAAACTAGTTATACACAACACCACATACCAAGTGTAATCTTATTTTGTGGGTCTAAGAGGAGAGATGAAGACATCCCTTGCTCCTAACTCAATGTGGTAGAGAAATTTTGTCGTAAGAGACCCTAGGCTCAAAAAGTATTCAAAAGTTTCAATATATATAGGGGATGAATACTTTGAAAACACCCTTGAGTTAAGAGAACCTCGAAAACGTTAAAAAAACCATGTAAAAAGAATTGAAATAGAAGAATTTTTCTTATTCTTTTGTTGCATTGAAGGTTGACCATCCATCACTAACCTGTATTGTTTTAATGCAAGTATGAAGGTTTAACTACTTAATTACTCATTCAAATATGACAAACATGAAGGTTGAACGTCTAGAACTTCATTAAAATCGGGCAACATTGATCTTTTTATTATAAAATTTAAAGTCTGTCTTCTCCTTGTATAAGTACATAACAATGCAGTTAGTCTATGACCAAAAAAAAAAGGCAGATAAGTGATCAAATAATATATTTCTAAAACGCATGACATGTCAAAATATTAGTCAAAAGCATATTTTGCCTTCCCAAAACAAAATCATTAGCGAATATTACTAAACTTATTGAATAAAATTAAGAAATTTCAAAAAAAATAATTACTTTGATGGTGAATTGAATCATATCATTCGATATATCATATATGTTGTAAGTTTTAAGATAATCTTATGTCACGTCAATAATTCAAACGTATAATTTGAGCGTTGATTAGAAACTTATACATGTCATATAGATTTTTACACGATATATATGAATCACTTATATAACACTTACAATACTATATCATATGTGATGTATATTTTTGATGTGATAACAAATAGTTTGTGCTTATTTTCAAAGACTACCCGCAATGCATAAGCATGCATTAATACATGCATCATAGTCATTACTGTCACATCAGCTTTTTACTCATAATTCTTACTTGCATTCTCTCTCCTCTATTTAACTCCAACCCATCATTCCCATATGCATTCTCTCTCTTTCACATATTTTTCTCACACAACCCTCTTTCTCTCTCTACATTTGAATGCACGTCCCCACATGCGTGTGGGTGACGTGCACCCCTTTTTGTATTCCCTATGGTGCGCCTCTCCCATGTATGTCCTCCACCTCAGCACATGCAGCCTGTTCCACATGCTCAGTGGATATGGCCTAAGTGATATATATTTCATGTATATAGTTATATACGTGACATAAACCTCTTACCTATATATAAGGCTTCCTGTAATACGCATGTGAAGAGGGAGCATGTGGAGGACGTGGAGGCCGCACATTGGAAGGGTGCATTGGAGCTGGAAGTTGGAGTGGCCGCATGTGGGGAGATACACGTGGAGACGTGCTTTGCATGTAGAATAAATAAAAGAAATTGTGAAGTAAAAGTATGGAAAGAGAGATAACGCATGTGAGGAGGATGAGTTGGGGTTAAAAAAAGAGAGATAATACATGTAAAAATATAGTTAAAAAGCTGAAGTGACAGTGATGACTAGGACACATTTTTTAAATGCACCCACTTGCATTGCGGGTAGTCTAACATATGCAAACTATTAGTTGTTACATATTAAAAAAAGGCTTCCAGCCTCGTGGTATTGCAATGAAGGAGATAAGCTGCACCTCATTGAGGTCAGGGGTTTAAACCTGAGCAAATGAGAGGGTTTACGAATTTATCCGGTTCCCGCTTATCTGTTGGATGAAGGGGTGACGACTAGGCCTGCTTTTAGATGTGTGCCTATTTGGATTTAAATCAGTCGTTCAGTCTTACGTATTAGTATAATGTTTTGCTAAAATAAAGAAAATGCACAGGGGAGGCACAAGTCTGAAATATATAAAGGCAATCAGACTACCAATGTCTTTCTGATGTCTTTGCTATCATGTGCAAAACCAAAACCTCACTCCCTACCTCTGTCGTCTGCACTGCACTTTTCTTTCTACTAACCATTCTAGCTCTAGCTCACGGCCATGGAGAACAACGAAGACAATCACAAGACTGCAATTTATTCAAAGGAAGCTGGATCATCGATCAATCGTATCCCATGTATAACGGATCTGAATGCCCCTTCGTAAACCCCGGATTGAACTGCCAGAAGAATGGGAGAGACGATAACATGTACCTCAAATTCAGATGGCAGCCTCATGGTTGCGAACTTTCCCGGTGAGTAATCTGTTTATGAAGTGCGATTGGATCTACTGTGGATTACAGGATGAACTCTCGTGTCCAGATCTGTTTATTTGAAGTTTAGGGCTCTGTTAGATCGGTTTTGTTTGCTCAGCAACAGTTCATGTGCATTTGCATTTACTCTTGGAACTTTCCAAGTTTAATTGCAGAATCAATCGATCCCCGTTTCAGATTTTTCGTATTTGATGTTTAATTTCATAGAACGATTACCTTATATCTTCATGAATCATACAACATGGTGTAGAAACAAGGTGAAATGCTAAATGATTGCAATGAAATCTGCAGGTTTGATGGGGAAAAGTTTTTGAAGATGAACAGGGGTAAGAAAATCATGTTTGTGGGAGACTCATTGAGTTCGAACCAATGGCAGTCACTAGCTTGCATGCTTTACCACACCGTTCCTTTCAACCACACCTTCCAGATTAAAGGACCACTCTCAACTCTTTCATTCCCAGTGAGTTCTCATTTTCATTGCAGGCAGGGGTGTTCAATGTTCCTAAGCCGCATGAACTTAGGATGATAAAGTAGCTTGTGGCTCATAACTAGCTCGAGCCACTTGGCTTGTACAATTTGGGACCCTATATTTGACTCGTATACTTACTGGCTTTGCTTGTGAACAGCCCTGGTTTAAGCCAACCGAATCGCCTAAACTGAACAGGTTGGTTGGGTCAACCAGTTTGAGATTTATAAGGTTCAATTTGGCTGTTGGTTGGGTCAACCAGTTTGGTTTTTGGTTCGGTTTCCAACCATATCCGAGTTCCAAATTAGGTTCCTAATCGTATCCGAATTCTGAATTTCGGTTATTGGTTCCATTTTAGTTTGAATTTGGTTTGTTCGGTTTATTCAGTTAACCGAATAAACCTAATTCAGATTTAAAATTATTATTTTATAAACACTATATAAGATAAAATTTGATTTATTGGTTTTTAACAGGTTTGTTTGGTTGAATTCGGTTTGTAACCGGTTTATTTGTTTTTTAATCAGTTTATTCGGTTTGTTTGGTATTAACCAAAAGTGAACCGAACCACTTCCCGACTTTGGTTCGGTTTTCGGATAGAATGAAAACCTGTTAAATCAAACCAATAAACACCACTGATTTAAATGACATAAAAAGAACTTCCTATGCTTTATAGGAAATTACTTTTTGTATATATTAAACCGTGTTTTTATAAATAGTTCCTTTTCGTGATCTATAACTTGTTGGTTTTCGTTTAAATGAATCTCTGTATACACATATAGGTCAAAAACATTGTGCCCCCTAAAGGAATGGGCCCGGGACGGGGGTCGGGTTTGCCCCTCCCTTGGGCAGGCCTGATTATACGCACACGTTGGTCTAGAATTTTCATTAAAACCAACTAAATCAGACCTTGAACACCTCTGCATTGTCTACATAGTAAAGATGTTTGGTACTTTGGTCCATTGTTTGTTGTCTACCGAAGCCATAGTTAGCGGTTTGGCCTAGAATTTTTGTCAAAAGTAGTTAAATCGGACGAGTCTTTGGTTTTGGTTTGCATATTTGAACATTTACTTTGTGTTGACTGAAGGAATATGGAGTCTCAGTTATGTACTTAAAGAACGGGTTTCTTGTAGACCTGGTGGTGGAGAAACGAGGCCGGATTTTGAAACTGGACTCCATCAGCCGGTGTAGTAAATGGAAAAAAGCAGACATTCTCATCTTCAACAGCTATCACTGGTGGATGCACACCGGTACCCGCCAAACGTATGCTCTGTTTACAACTCATAATGAACATTATACTACTTCTTGATGCAATGATTATTACATAGATGATATGGTTTTGGCTGCAGATGGGACTACTATCAAGTTGGTGAAGATATATACCGAGACATGAGCCGGATGTTGGCTTACAAGATTGCTTTGACAACATGGGCCAAATGGGTTGACTCCTACATAGATTTTAAAAAAACCCAGGTCTTTTTCCAAGGGGTTTCTGCTGTTCATGACAGGTAAGCTTCAGTAACTAATGATAATCTTTTTACACGGTGTGAATTTTAACAAGAACCTAAAACAAAATTCATAGGTTAATTTTATGCTAAACTCAGGTCGACCTTAGAGCTCAACAGGTTTGTGTGTGTATATATATAGGGTATGGAATTTTACATAACCCACTCTTAAAGCGATAATTCTAAATAACCCAGCAAGATCAAGCCAAATTTTCGATTTTTTTTAACATCATTGTAAACACATTTAGAACACTTTCTTATTTTATGAGTTTGCGTAAATTCATCACCGTTTGAGAGTTAACATCGTTGTAAGTTTTTAAAATTTTACACTTACAGTACTGTAAGCTACAAAATTTTAAAAACTTACAACGACGTTAACTCTCAAACGGTGATTAATTTACGCAGACTCATAAAATAAGAAAGTGTTTTAATTGTGTTTACAACGATGTTAAAAAAATTCGAAAATTTGGCTTGATCCTGACGGGTTATTTAGAGATATCGCTTTAAAAGTGAGTTATTTTTTTAACCTTCATGTGTATATATACACACACACACACACATATTTATGTCAGTACTTAAAGCTATTTATATTAATGTTATCTTACAATTTAAATATAAAAGAGAAATCTGGTTGTTATTTTATAGTTTAAACGTAATTATTTAGATACATTTATTCTTTTGTTGTAAATTTGTAACTTTAGATTATTAATGCAAAAAAAAAAAAAAAAAATTTAATGGGTTTTGTTTGTGTCAGCCCATGAAAACTTATCTTGTGTTCTGATCACACTATTTTTGGGTTCATGCCAATTTCGATCCGTCAACCAGTGAACATCTAACACCCCTAATTATCTTAGCGAATCAGATGTTTCGCTGTTTGTTCTAACTTAAATTAAAATTATGTTACCAGAGGCCTGGATTGGAACGAACCTAATGCGCATAATTGTAAAGGACAGACGCTACCTATACAAGGACTTGATTACCCAGGAAAGAGATACCCTGGGGAAGAGGTGGTGAAAGACGTATTAGTGAAAATGAAAAATCCGGTCTATTTATTGGATATAACCCTTCTTACACAGTTAAGAAGAGACGGTCACCCGTCTAAGTATGGTGACGACGGCATGGACTGCAGCCATTGGTGCCTTGCAGGCGTTCCTGATACCTGGAATCAAATTTTGTACAATATCTTGGTCAACAACTAGATTTTTGTAATTTGCTTAGAAAACAAGTGCCATTGTGCAATTTAGAAGTATAATTTGAATTGGTTTATTATTGGCAAGTCAATGGATTTTTCATTGATCTTGGTGTGGGATGATCTGGGCCAGTGGCCCAGTATACACCTATAAGGTGAACCCGCATTGAATGCCGGGCCGGTTAAATGATGTTAATTAGAACAGAAATTCACTATTCTTAACAATAGGTCCTGAAGAGTCGAAGACTCTTTGGATAATAGACCTCTTCCAACCTGAACAAGCTAAGTTGTTTGAACGAAGATTATAGAAAATATATATTTAAAAATAGATGAAAATGAAAAAACTTCGTTTATAAATTTGAACTTACCAAGCATCACACCAGAACCTCCGATACGAGTTTTACAACTGTTTGAAGATCGCTGTATGGCACAACTGTTTTAAGCAAATGCTCACGCAAATAACATCAACTAAACAAGCATCTAACAACCAAAACCTCCAATACGAGTTTCAATTTCAATCGGCAACATAATGCGAAGAAAACAATGCAAATAAGGTGATAAAAATGACTTACAGAACCAGTGAAATCAGAACTGGTTACCTGCTCAACAGGTGCAAGGTTTCGTTGCTGAACTTGCTGTTCTTGACAACGAATCTGAAAGTTCCTGCCGGTCTTTCCCATGGTCAATCGATTGCTACGGTTTTCAATCTTCGTTATTCAGGTAAGTTTCAAGTGGTTTTAATCGAACACAAGTCATCTACAAAAATAAATTGCTTTTAATCGAACAGAAGTTACAAATTCGCCCCTGATTGTTTTATCATATGTATATAGACCCTGTAATTTTGAGTGTGGATCAACTTAGAAACGAAACTTCAAACAAACAAACTTACACAGTATGTTTTTACTCTTCAGTATGGTTTGGGGGGAATGATAGAGGTAAACCTTAGCTCTATTTCAGTTGGGATATTGTGGCTGCTTCGAGTGATTCAACGGTTCAAAGTTATTGTTTAAAGTTAATCATCCCAACGTTTTTAACGTTACTTTCATAAAATAAATAAAATAACGTTAAAATTAATGCAATTAAGCGACTGAGGCATGAGTTGGGTTTATCTTGACTCATGTTTTGTTTAAAAATCATGTTGAGCTAGCTTGACTTGTTTACATTGCCTTAAAATTTATTTTTAGACTAAGTATGCTTTTGTTATTGGGATCTTACTTTCACATGATCAAACTTTAGTATTTGATTCCAACTCTATATTTTCCTCAAACCATACTGAAGAATAAGAATATACTGGATAAGTTTGTTTGTTTGAAGTTTCGTTTCTAAGTTGATCCACACTCAAACACATCACATCACATATCATGCTAAATTGCTATTGGTAATGCTAATCACTTTAACTAATTAATTTTTCTTGATATGAAAGTTGGATGCGGTTGCAAAACTGTAAATCTTCCCCTACCTTAATTCAATTCTAAGTTTCTAATTAAAAGGCTCAAATCTAAGTGAAAAAAGGTGTTAGACATTTTTAAGAAATATGTCGTTCTCAATGACTGATCCATTGGCTAGTATAATTAATATCTTACTTATTTATTTTAATTTACTCCATTTTTTGACGTATCTAAGTTTGAATCTTTTACAATATTTATGACCAACAAAATGAAAACTTAGCATACTCAAATAATCAAGAATCAATATCAGGTTTTCAAAAGTAGATTCTGTTGTTTTATACGTTAACAACTTTTTTTAACAAATTGAAACACAAACACAGAACACAATATTTCAACTATGTCCGGCAAAATGGGCGGGTTGGGTTGGGTAACGGATCAGAACGGGTTCGGGTCAAGATGGATGCGGGTCAGAACGAGTTGTAAGCAAAATTAGTTTGGGTCTAAATGGATTGTTCTTAAAAATTAAAAAACATCAATTTAGTTTAACTTAAGATGTGTTATAAGTATACAAATAGTCCATTTGGATAATTTTTAATGATTTTCTTATCAAATATGTTATTAATCATTTTAAATGTTTGAATCCATTGCATTTACATAGTTTTTTAATTACTCATCTTGACCCGCATTGTGTTTAATTGCTACCAATCTCAACCCATTCAATATTATGATGTTATTTATTTCAACCCATTATACTAAAATTGTTTACCCAAACAACCCATTTTCTTTGATATGGGTAAAAATTACCACATCTAATTTCAACGGTCTGTTTTCCTTCTTTTCCTGCTAAGATTGAAAATCATGTAAATCCATATCGCAATCGCCTGACTCACGAGACGAGCCAAAAAATGATGTATGAACGAATGAATGTGTATATATCTTTGACCCGGTTCATGAATAGTCGTAGCCGTTGCTTCCTATCGGCTCATAAAAATGATGGAAACAATTCCGATGTCAAACTTTGTCACGACCCTCCCACCACTCTACTCTCCACCGTCCCTCCGCCTTCTCCGGCGAAAAAATCTCTCTCCGAACCTCTTCTGGACGTACAAACCCTTGATTTCCGATAGTAATTCGAATATGGTCTCGTTTTCAGTCCAATCGGCCGGTGGTTCTGGTGTCCCCGATCTAGGGCTTGTTCAGCGTGCAGTTCAATTAGCTCAATTGTCACCACCCACATGGCAATCAGCTATTCTCAGTAATGTTTTTATTTTCGTAGTGGGATCGCCGATTCTCGTAACGGGACTGTCTCTTTCAGGCATCGTCGCCGCTTTCTTGCTCGGCACTCTCACTTGGCGTGGGTTTGGGCCATCGGGGTTTCTTCTCGTCGCTGTTTACTTTGTCATTGTGAGTAATTGGATGAAACAATATGAATTTTTTTTATTTAGTCAGATCGATCAAAATTGCACCTGTTTTAGTTTTTCTTACGTAGATTGGTAATATATATGCGCATACAAAATCTGATCAATTTTGTCTTCTTTTTCTTCGGAGATCTGATATAGCTTATCTTCAATTGAAGTTAGGTATGACACCTATAGCATTATGATTTTTCATGAATTTTGGTACAAAATAAAGCTAAGATTTTTGTGACTTTAGTAATATAAGAAATAATTTTCATTCCATATGCATATTCTACGCCCCATTTGCAGTGCACGCATATAATGTATATTTGTGTAGACCCTCAAGGGGCAGAAGGAAAAGTGCACTAGTTTTAACGTTATTTTGCTTATTTTGTGAAAATATGTTAAAAGCGTTGAGTTGATTATTTCAATAGATAACTTTGACCCGGGGACTATTTCCGAGCAGCCTCTCTATCCCAACTGGGATAGGGTAAGGTTTGTGTTCATCCTTCCCCCAAGACCCTACTGAAAAGTGGGACTGGGTAAATTTGTTTGTTTGTTTGTTTGTTTCTGTATGCATAATTTGGTGTAATTTTTGTAATTTTTTTGCCTTGTCTGTTTGTGACTTACTGCTGTTCTGTTTCATGTTTGTGAAAGGGTGTTTGGATGTGTGGTTAAATTGATATTTGATTCCCAATTATCATTTCTGAATGATTTATTGATGTGGATTAGGAATGATGATATTTCTGATTGCCAAAATAATATCAGGTAAGAACTGGCCCTGAAAAGCTGATTGTTGAAATGAATGTAAAAATCAATCAACTATTTCTAGTGCTACTCAACCAATCGAAGCTCTACAATTACTTTCAAATTTATTCGAACACCCTTTTGAGAGTTTGAGTTGAGGATATGAACACATCATCCTAGAATTTACAAATGTCTATTGACTTCTTGAATTGTATAGTTCTATAGATATTCAAGTGCACCATTTGTGGCCCATCTTGTTGGATCTGTAGTACATTATTTAGCACTATGTTCTTTATTGTTTTGGTCTTGAATATTTTAGGCATGATTAGAATAGATATAAATATATAATAGATGATGAAATTGTAGGGTACAGGAGTTACAAAAATAAAAATGGCTCAAAAGGAAGCTCAAGGTGTTGCAGAGAAGAGAAAAGGTAGACGAGGGCCTGGGAGTGTGATAGGTTCAAGTGCTGCAGGCTGTGTATGTGCATTACTTTCAATTTATGGAGTTGGTGGCCAAACTTTTTCTCGCCTTTGTGAACTCGGTTTTGTTGCTAGTTTCTGTACCAAGTTGAGTGACACTGTCTCTAGTGAGATAGGGAAGGCTTATGGCAAAACAACGTAAGCAATTTTAGTTTTATGCATCTTTTTTATTATGTAACCAAGATAGAACTCATGCCTTACACAGGTTTGAATAAAGAAAATATGAAATAATGAAAGGTGGAATAAGAAATACGTGATTAAATGAACGAACTATTAAATATTATTCAAGGAAGAAATAGAATATAAAATGGTGAAATAAGAGAAGCGGGAAAAATAAATTTTAGACTCATAGAATTATGACACTTGGCACAAACATTTGCATACTTTTTATGCATAGAATAGCAGACACATTCGACCCCTTACACAATCATTCCTTATTTAAAGGTATAAAACCTCCTAAATTTTTCTATTTTAGAAAATAAGTTATTATTGGAATAACATAGTGTAAATCACTCTTGACAGTTGACAAAATTGGGGGTCAACTTGCCATTTTGACTTCTGATTTTGCAAAGTGACCCCTTTCAATCTGTTATCATATGCAGCTTGCTCGGCCTCTCATTTTGTTACCTATAGCAATATATTAAAAAAATGTACATTTTACGTCTGTAGATACCTAGTAACAACGTTCAAGGTTGTCCCAAGGGGAACAGAAGGGGCGGTAAGTGTTGAGGGGACCATTTCTGGCGTTCTAGCTTCTATTATTCTTGCCTCTGTTGGTTGCCTCCTGGGTGAGGTAAATGTTTTAAATTTTACATCTTTTATTTCCAATACGTTAAAAAGACTATGTTTTTGTTAGGATGGGATTATTACATTATTTTAATCACCTGGTTATGTAATCACATAAGCTTTTTTATGACTATACTCTACACATCATAGGGTTTTTGGTGCCTTTTGGAGCCACGGCTCTCGTTGGTATGGGCATCTATATCCCCTGGTTGCCCACATCACACCCTCACTAGACCCAGCTAGTTGCCTTGCTACAAATGTGATTTTACCAAGTATGTTTGTTTCTTTTAATTACCTGGTATGCAATGTTTTTTTCCGGGATGCTAGATCAACGTGGGTGAAGCTGTCATATGTGTGTTGGCGTCACAAATTGCAAATGTTGGTGAGAGTGTGATAGGAGCTGTGCTTCAAGGTCAAGAAGGATTTAAATGGGTAAGCTGAAGCTCAATTTTCATGCACACATTCGAACTAGTTTCAGCTTTTTATTCAATATAATCATTATGATTTTGAATTTGTAGCTCAACAATGATGCAGTCAATGTAATCAACATATCTCTTGGTTGCATACTCGCCATCTTGATCCAGCAATTTGTTCTTCAAAACTTGCTTGCATGAACCCTAGAGTTCATCTGCAAACCAAGTTCATACAAATCATCAAATTGATTATTTGGTGATGTTCTTTTAATACCACCTTTTCAAAGGGACAAGAAGGGATTTTTTTTGTTTTCTAAATATAAATGGCTAATTTTAATGTTTGTTATGAACTAGAAATTCTTTCTTTAGCTGTACATTATTGTAAAGCTTCTATCATTATTCATCTAACCAAATATCATGTAAGCTGCATAATTTTCTACTATGAACAGATTGATTAAAAAGTTACTTTAGTGTTCGTTTTCATCTTTCAGTTGACTCAAGTAAACTCAATAAGTCGATATTTGTGTTGTGTGCAAGTAGTCTCTCTGTGATGCTGGGATTGTTTGTGCACAAGTTAGAACTGGATAAGAAATCGTCTTTTGAGAATTATTATTTTAGAAATTTTATTTAGTATATTCAAGTGAATTGAAATTTTAAAGTTTAAACATGATTGTAATATAGTAATATGAGTCGGTTTAAATTAAAATTTACGTTTAGTACTGGAAGATGTTAGTTGAAATAACTCTTAAAATAGACTTTAGGGGCTGTTTGGTTGTATCGGAAACAACTAATGGTTTAGAAAAACCACATTTGAATATAACCAAATGTCTGAATAGAGGTCTGAACCATTCAGACATGAAGAGAAGAGCGCTGGGTTGGGGCACCATCGGCCGCACCACAGCGCACCGATCGGAATCACAAACAAGTCGGGAAGAGGGGACGATCGAAGGAGTCTCGTGATGGTACGGCGGCAACCGAAGGTGGTCGCAAGGTTATGCGGAAGACCGAAGAAGACTCGCAGTGGCCACAGGCGACGACGGGGGCAACGAAAGACGACGGGGAGGCTGGGAACTCGACGGGAGGTACCATTTTTGGGGTTTTGAGGGTATGTTGAGTTTTATTCAGATGTTGATCCAAACACTCTTAACAGGTTCAACACTTAACTATTCAAATCCTCTTAAGTCTTAATTATTAAGACATTTTAATTATTCAGCACTTAATGGTTCAGAACTTCAGATGTTACCAAACGACCCTTAATCCACTGCTTCACATTGTTATTTTTTTCTTATTTCTGACATGTTACTATTTCAGATTATATTATCATCTTTCACTTCCATCTTTTACCTATGCAAGGGTAACTTTTCATTACTCCTTTACTTTTTTTTTTTTTTAACAATATTTACTGTTAAAATATAGAGATACAAGGCAGAGAGAGAAGTTAAATACGTGAGTTTTGAGTAGAACAGAAATCGAACTTATGAAGGATGAAAGAGAAGTGGTCGAAGGTGGGTGGCACGGTGTTCCCACACCTCGCCACATGCCCACATGGTGCCACCTTACCATAACGCATATTCTTTCTTAAACTTTACCGACTATGAACAAAAAATCTATCACGTAGGCGCCACTTGAGAAGCGAACGTGATTGGATAAAAAGAAAAAAAAAATCAGTTTTGGTACACTCCTTTCAAACCATGGGATGATGTTTCATTTCATATTTTTATGACCAGATGAAGTGTATCCTATTAAAATATGACAGTTATGACAGATGTTTATCTTATTTAAAATGAAGTTGGAATATAATATTTTAAGCTTTTAGGGATATTATATTACGATTCCCCCAAACAAAAGGATCAAAAACTGCTTCATCACTTGTTTTAAGATTTCGTATTTTGAAATCCGTGTTTATGGACCCCAATTCTTAACAGAAATTTTAACCAAATATGAAATATAGTATTACATTTGGGTCACTTTTTTACCAGCCAAGGCTATTTTTCCAGTTATTTGATTGTTAAAAATTAAGCCGGGTAAAATGGACGGGTTGGATTTGGGTTAGATAACAGGTCAGAAGGAGTGTGAGCTGAGTCAAGATAAGTGTGGATTCGAACAAGTTTCAAGTAAAATCAATTTGGGTCAAAATAGATTGTTTTAAAAAACACTAATTTGTTTATGTTAAAATGTGTTAAAACTAAACAAATAGCCCATATTTAGGATATTTTTTTGTAATTTTGTCATCAAATATGTTATTAATTATTCTTAAACGTTTGAATCTATTGCATTCACATAGGTTTTAGATACCCATCTGGCCATCTTGACCCGTATTATGTTAAAGAATTACTCATTTCATGTTATAGTGTTACTCATTTCAACCCATTATACAATAATTGTTCACCCAACTCAACCCATTTGTTTTGATTTGAGTGAAGATTTTCCACCTCTATTAAAAATAAAACATAACTAGAATGCACATCAGTTGTAAAGAATTTGGTGTTCTCTAACACTTGTCTTTTCTCTTGTGAATTATTCAATCCTTTACATTCATTTGTTACACAACCACATTAAATTACACTACATGAGGAAATGAACAAGTTTCCACTCGCAACAAAGAGAAATACATCTGTAAACTAAACCCTAGAAGCACATACCGCCTGCGACACCTGGTTGAAGATGCACCTAAGGTTACAACACTAGCCAACCATCAGATCCACATGAAAGCACACATTACAAGTTTCTTCTCCTTTTGAAAGAATCAGAACCAGTATTTTGTTGAGAACCATAGAAATTTGGCATTGGGAGGTAGCATATATCTGGGACACAAGTATCAGAACCTATTTGGTGCTGATGACGTTGACGGTTTTTTGGCCAGCTGAGTCCAGAGGCAGTAGGCGGGGATGGCATCTGTGGGACTGCCCAAGATGCATCTGGGACCTGACCCAAGCAATCGTCACCATCCAGCTCAATCTCCATGGCTCGTAGGATCGGTGAACCATCTGACTCTCCCAGCTTCCCACTATCAGCCTACACATCATTCATTTATGCCATAAAAAGAGGTGCAGAACTGTAAATGAGCCAACCTGCCCGTAAGCTACTCGAGATTGGCTCCCTAAAAGCTTGAGCCAGAGCTTATTACATGAACAAGCTTGCGTCCAAGCTTGTCACTTATCGAGCTTTGACTAGGCTCATGGATCTACTGAGTCAATCATCTATATAATTTAACTTAATATATTAAATAAATATTTATTTAATAATTATTATTATACACAAAATTATAATAAAAACTAAACATTACATGTTATATTATATACAAAAACTAAAATGAAAATGCCTGAAAAGAGTGAGTATAAATGTATGCATATAAAATAACTAAATGAATAATAAATGAGTCAAGAACTTGAGCCACAACTCTAAATGAGTTGTGCTCGAGCTCTCCTAAGTTAAACAAGCCAAGTTTGGCGAGCTCGGCTCTTTTACACCCCTAGATGCATGAATAATTTTTTAGAGTAGGCCGAAGTATTATGTTACCTTAGATGAACCATTGTCTAAATAATTATAATTCTGATTAAAATCTGTCAATGCAAGAAAATCATCGAACTGCCATTGAATACTGTCAGCAGAAGAACCTCCAGTAAAAGGCATCTTAGAAGGTACAAAATCACCAGCTCCTGCAGCTTGAACAGGCATGACTTTGTTGAACTGACTTGTTGCTGACATTTGAACAGTTTTTGCTGGCAAAGAATGTGGTTTTTTTGCTTCTAGAATCTTCTCACCAGAGTTTGATTTTCCTACAGAAGATGATGCACTGTTGTCAGCAGCTTCAAGACCTACTTTCACTCCTGTGAGCAAAAACCTCTGATGTAATGAAACTAAAGAATTGACAGTGTGTATTGCAACATCACATTTTCTGCATAGTAAAGCCCTGTCTTCAAGACAAAAGAAGTAGCCAGCTGCTTCCTGTACAATTAGACATGTTAGGCAACTAAAATTAACAGATGGCACTTGAAGCAACTAACACTCGGTATAAATGAACAAATCACGTGATCAAGGGTCCCAAATATGATGTTTGAGTATAACTTATTAGAAGTACAAAATGTCGCTTTTTACTCAACTTACACAACTACGCACCAATATATTTTAACTAGTTTGTATCCCAAACATGATCGTTGACTATTCAAAGGTAAACACTAAATAAGAAATAAACTCGAGTTTGCAAATATTTATATACTGAATGCATTACTTCTGATATGAATTTGGACAACCAACTCAGCCCACATGTCTATATAGAGGATAAGTACCTTAAACCGACCACATATATCAAACTAAAGTAAATACATAGGAACATGTCAAAACTTCATGGGGACGAAAATGGCACAGATATCTCATATGATGTCATCAATGAAAGAATTGTTACATTCATTTAAAAAGTACCAAATGATCACTGCATTCATTGTTGACACTTATAAGACCTGCTTAATGACACACTTAGCACTCCTGCTCACGATTGCAAAACCAACCATTTTAGCATTCCCACTGGGGCAAAAACTGTAACAGATTTAACAAGAATCAGTACTATCCTATCCTATCGGATTGGATTGGAGGAAAAAAGTCTTCAGTGATGTGTGCTTTACAATGTTCGAACATTAAGAAAAAATTAGTTACTCAGCTACCGGCTACCGACTTCAAAGTCTAATCACTGCCAAAAAACCACAATGATCCATTTATCTTCCTTTATCCAAGCGAATCATTATTACCAGCCTATGATCCCATCTATCTTCAATTCTATTTAAACTAAACAAAAATAAAAAATAAAAAAAAACTAATTATTATATAACCTAATCCAGTCCTTTGGTCAAAACAATCCATCTGCCTTTCTTAATTTCCAAACAAACTCACAATCAACAATCACCCATCTCCTAAACATGTCGCAACTCGTAAGAACTCACGATTAACCGTCTAATATATTCAAATCCAGTAAATTGGTCAAAATGATCCATCTATCTTCCTGATTTCCAAACAAACTTTATAATCAACAATCACTTGCGTCTTAAGAACGTCACAACTGAATAAAAATCAAAGTTAAAATTCAATATAAATTTTCCAAAACACCAAATCAACTGACGCAAAAATCAATTCCTGTAACAAATCATATAAGAAACAAAACTGAAAACATAGGAATTAAAATTTTGAGACACACCTGACAGATATCACACTTCGGAATCTGAGAACTAGAAGTGGAAAGCGGAACCCTCTGATGCTTACCGGCGAGCTTGTTGGCGGCATGCACCTTCTCATCGCAGGACCAACACAAGGCCGCCTCATCGGCGCAGCAGAGCACCACCGCCTCCGCCGATTCACATACGTTGCACTGAATCTTCATCGTGGAAGTATCGCACAGATCTTATCTTGTGTGGAGATGTATATAGGGTTTATGTTTAGTAAATGAGGCCGAAAGTGGGAGGAGGTGGAAGAGCAAGTGGAGGTTTTTAAGAGAACATGTACTGATTCGTAATTCAAGGTGTTATTAAAGTCTGTTTTTTTATTTATATTTGTTATTTTTTTATTAAGTTTAGGTTAAGAATTTGATAGATATTTTTCCTTTTTTATTCCTGTAACAGTCCACCATGTGACAGTCATACCAGCTCAGGTGTATATGTGTATGCCGGCTTCCCTCACATTCGCCCGCATTAAAACTTATTTATATTGTTTTGCTAGCTTAATATCTTGTGTATTACACGGGTTGAATAGAAAAAATATAATAAATAATAATATATGAACATCTAAATTCTAGTATGAAATATCATTAAAATTTGGTATAATTTATACTTTAAGTAATAATTATATTACTTTTAAATATTACATTTTTCAAAGTTTTTTCTTTAAACATTTCAATTAAAAAAAATTAAAAATTGTATATTTTATAATAATTTGATTTTTGTTAAAAAGTATGTTTTTAAAAAATATATTTTAAATGCATTAATTTTTTTTAATTTAATAATGTAAAAAAGTATATTTATAATAAAATGTATTTAATATGAGAGAGAGGAGGGAAACCAAATGTGAGGTGTTCTAAGAACATGACATGTGTCCTTAAACACTTTTATTTATTATAATACTAGACTAGATTATTATCTCGTATATTACACGGAATAAATATAAAATATTAAATAGTTAAAACTGATAATTTAGATATCATAAAAATAATACTTAGATATAAAATAATTATGTTACGTATTAATAAATACTTTAAGTAGTAAAAAACAATTAAAAAGTTTAATGAAAATTTTATGAGAGTAAAACAAGTTTGTTTTTATTTTATTATATAGTATAGATATTTCAAACCAGTACTTTTATGAAAATTTATATGTTGGATATCATATCAACCGTTATTAAAATTATTATGATTTAAAAATTATAAATTTTATTTTAAAATAAGATATAATTGGAACTTAATTATGATTATTAAGTTATATATAATAAATTACTAAAATAAAAAGATTTATATTTTTTACATTTCATTATATAATTTAATTATTTAAAATCATTAACATTAAATAGGAGAGAGAGTTAATAAAATATAATTGAATGAGAGATAAATGTGAAAATGACAAGTGTCAAAAATTAATAACAAATAAATATTAGAGTGACATATGGCAAACTTGTTATTCTTTTATTATATAGTATAGATAGATATAGATATAGATATAGATTTCACTTAATCTGTTTTAATCATGAAAAACACTTTACTAATATATTTTAATTTAATTAATAAATACTCATATCATTTTAAAACCAAAAAAATATTTAAAATAGTCCAAATATTCATATAAAAAATAGGGCCCATATATATTTAAACTATAATTATAATTCAATATCTCTAAGCAACAATACGGGACCGGGACCGTATAAATGAATATTATACGTCTGTACAAACTTATACGATCTGTATTGTCCTCCTGAAATTCACACATAAACTGATCTCACCTCCCATGTACGAAGTCATACATGCATGTAGTCCGTCGTATGGGATTTGATATACAACCTATACATGCATGTGTGGGCCGTACGTGGCCGTATAGGAAGTAAGAACAAGTTTTTTGAACTGCTATGATCTTACGTACCACGTATGTTGTCTTAACCGGGCAGAGGGAAGACATGCGCCCGCAGATGTAGGGTGTTCATTGGTTCGATTAACGTTTTGTTCGTTTTATTCAGCTCGGTTTATTCGGTTTTCAAAAAAAATTCCTAACCGTTAACCGAACCGAATTCAATTCTGAATTCGATTCGGTTTCGGTTAAAACAGAACAAACCAAATTCAACCAAATAAACCGAACAAACCGAATTCAAAAAATTTTTGAAACCGTTAACCAAACTGAAAAACCGTATTCAGAATTCAGATACAGTTAGGAACCGAACCGAACCGAACCGAATTCAGAATTCAATTCGGTTTTTATCGGTTACAGATACTGCTCGGTTGTCAGTTTTAAATGGTTTTCGGTTATTATGAACACCCTTACCCATATGCGCATGAACCCCGTGGAACAGACAAACCCTTGCCCCCCATTGGGATCAAAACCCGGATAAGTTTTTAGCGGATTCTTCACCTGGTGTCCTTAAACTTGCTCTCAGATGTATTTGAACCCATAACCTTTAATATGTAATGTGAAAGCCCTAACCACTGGGCTAAGTTTTCAAAACGAGTGTAAGAATAACCAACACCCTAAAAATATTAGCTGTGTTTGTGGAAGACCATTGTTTGCGTTTATCTCCATTTACGCCAAACAAAGCACCTTGAACGTTGCATTTAAGTTGCAAACAGTCATCATGAATTTCAGGGGCGGTCCTAAAAATTGAGGTGCCAGGGACGGGCCGGGAAAAAAAGCCCCTAGCGAATACAAATATTAAAACACAGGTGTTCAAAAAATCAAAAACCGAACCGTATTTGTAACTAAAAAAGCGAATTTTGAATTTGGTTTTTGGTTCGGTATCCAACCATATCTGAGTTCCAAATTAGGTTCCTAATCGTATCTGTCACACCCCCAAATTCCCACGTGCGGTGTCAGACCGCGCGGGTGTGACGTGGCCAGGATCACGGCTCATGGTCATATAGAATGACTCTATATGAGTTACACACATAGACACATACAGTTTTGTAAAGTAATACAAGTTTTCATAATAAAGCAGCGGAAAAGTTGAAATGTTAAACAGCGGAAAAGTAAAGTGTAGCAGCGGAAATTAAAGTGTATCAAACACTACATTGTTTAAATTGTTTTTAAAAGAAACACATCAACACAAGCCTAGGACTAGAGTATAATGCATGCGACTCTTCTTGTACTCCTCTTGTGTGTCCTAGCGTGTGCTCCATTAGTTACCTGAGAATACATGCGAAAAGTGTCAACTAAAAAGTTGGTGAGTTCACATGTTTAGACAGACAGAAATAGTAAACAGACATATACTGAGTATGTTAAGTTGTTTGTTGGATTCTACGATCCATGGAGTGTGTCAGTTCATCTTACCGAAACTCGACTGTTTCCGTTTGCCTCCGCGGGTCATCGCTGAACCCGACATCAACATCGAAATTACACTCGTTATGACCTCCAGTCAACATTGATGCCGAGTGGGCTAGTCAAACCCAGTAGTACTACGTAATAACGACTCGTTTGTTACACAACTAACGGTAAGGATACGTGAGGGCTTAATGCGATAATAGTTACACTCAAAATGGTTTTGCAACATACCAGTCATATATCTAAAACAGTTGCATTGTATTCTCACCCCAAAAGTTTAGCAAAAACAGTTAAAGAGTGAAAGTGGGGCTGTAAACTCACCTGAGTTTGTGTAGAGCGTTCTAACAAGAATCGTGTAGCTCACCGGCTAGCAGTTACCTATATCACATAGGTACTATGAGTTTGTGTTTACATACATGTGGGTCTCACAGGACCGTGTTTGTACCTAACAACTCCAAGTTGTTATGTGGGTCGAGTTTACCGTGTTTGACCGTGTTTGACCTAACGTCCCGTTGGTGACGGTTTTTGATCAAGTGCTCGTGTAACGTGTGTTTTAGTGTCGTGTGATGTGTGCGGATACCAAAGTCACTTTCGTGAGGAAACTTACTATTTATAGTAAGTTTCTATTTCGGGAAAGTTTCTAAATCAGGCAAGTCATGCAAGAAATCATAATCCGATTATTCTAATATGCTTATTTATCCTAAGTGAGCATGTTATCACATAGCACATAGACACAGTTAATCGATTAAACACATTTCGCGTGTAAAAGTTACTATATTTAGAAAGTGGTAAAAATAGACATTTTCACCAAGTTTTAGCAACCAACATTATCTAAATATTAATATCCTATTACTAAATAGTCATTTAACCACATTTGTCACATCAAACATGTCACCGTTTATCGACTTGTAATATAAAGTTACTATTTATAGTAACTTATGACAAATGCACATATTTCATTCTTTCCAAGACATCAATCCCTCAATATCATCATATTAACATCAAATAAGCATGTTAAGCACCCAACATTATCAAACTCATCATTCTAAAGTAAACTTATGATAAAAAGTTACTGTTTTTAGTAACATCTTCAAAATCATGGCTTTTAAAGATTCTAACCATTCTAGTGCATCAAATAACCATCACATTGGTTCTATATCATCATTTTAAACATAAATTATGAATCTAAACACATGCATGATCGTCATTTCATAAAAAATGCATACCTTGTAATATTAAAGTTACTATATTTGGAAATAATGCAATTAACCATGTTCTTGACCACAATCAACACTTCTAATCCTTGTAAATCATCACAAATATCACTTATAGCAACATTTCTATATCAAGAATCATACCAATCGGCTTAGATCATTCATGCATGCTACTACCATTACCCATTTCATAATAAAATCAACAAATCATCATTTAATCCCATCAAAATCACCATAGATCATTCTAAGAACATCAAATCAGTAACAATCTTGCTAAATAATAGATTCACATCATCAAAAATTCGTGATTAAGGTGGTGCTAGTGATGCATGTGGCCAAAATGGCTTGTATGCATGATTACAAGTGATTCTAGACTAAAATGGACATAGGTACTACCTCACAAGGCATTAGATTATCAAGATAGAGTTTGAGCAGGCCTAGAATAGTTCCCAACGTGGCTGTGATTGCTTCAAGTGCAAGAGAGAATAGGGTAGGATGTCCTTGGAGCTTCCACAAAGCTTAACCTTCAACAACGGACCCCCAACAAGCTTGAAGATGGCTTCTACTGGTGAAAAATGGTTGCAACAGGGTGGTAATGGCCTGTTAGAGGATTTTCAGTCGAGAGATTTGGGATAGGATAGCCAGAATTGATTTCATCTTGGATAAATAAAGATTTTGCGTGTGTAGGGCCGTCGCGTACCGCGGAGTCTGACAAAAAGCTCTTTCGCGTAGCGCGATGATTAAAATAATCATTCGGTTCCCGAAACACGCCGTGTATCGCGATGAAGGAAGATGATCGGTTGTCGCGTGCCGCGACTGTTTTCGAAGAATTCAAATTCTCCCACCTGTGTATCGCATACCGCGAAGAGCCATTCGGGTGCCCATCGCGTACCGCGATGGGTCCAAGTTGAGCCCAATAAGCCCAATTTCATTGTTTTGAACCGAATTTCCCGAATTTGTCGGTTACGATCATCGTTTCTCAACATATGAGCATTATTCCACCTATTCTAGGTTCTCTAGAACCTAAGTGTAGTGAAAGTGTATTGTGATTTGATAAATTCACCAACGTTCGTTATTCAAGACACGTGAGTGTGTTTTATGATAATTCCTCGAATTATCCGAGTGTTTGGACTGTTGTACCACGTGTCACACTAAATATTATCAATTTCTAGTGCCACGTATGAAATAATAATACACATTATTATTAAAATAAAGTTAATGCTGACCTGGAATTTGTGAGGTGTCACATCATCCCCCAGTTAATAGGAATTTCGTCCCGAAATTCAGTTCGTGTTGCTAGTGTTAGCCTGGTCGGAGAATTAGTGAGGGTATTTCTTTTTCATCTGGTCCTCCCGTTCCCAGGTGTATTCCGATCCACGTCGCGAGTTCCATCGCACCTTAACTATATGTATACGACTAAGTTTGAGCTTTTTGATCTCTCTGTCCATTATTTCCACCAGTTCCTCAACGAAGTGAAGTTGTTCATCGATCTGAATTTCCTCTAGAGGAATTGCGAGCGTTTCGTCCGATAAGCACTTCTTAAGGTTTGATATGTGGAATACGTTATGCACGCTACTCAGCTCCTGTGGTAGTTGTAGTTCGTAGGCCACAGGGCCTATACGTTTGGTGATTTCGAATGGTCCGATGTAACGAGGATTTAACTTTCCCCGCTTCCTGAATCGGATCACTCCCTTCCAAGGCGAGACTTTAAGAAGTACTTGATCTCCCACTTGGAATTCCAAAGGTTTGCGCCTTTTGTCGGCATAGCTCTTTTGTCGATCCCGAGCTGCTGCCATTCTATTACGTATTTCAACGATCTTTTCTGTTGTTTCGTGCACGAGCTCGAGTCCGGTCAGTTGACTTTCACCAACTTCTGCCCAACATAGTGGTGATATGCACTTACGTCCGTAAAGTGCTTCAAAAGGTGCAGCTCCAATGCTGGTGTGATAACTGTTATTATATGAGAACTCCACTAAAGGTAGGTGAGTCTCCCTGCTGTTACCAAAGTCTATCACACATGCTCGAAGCGTATCTTCCAACGTTTGGATGGTTCGTTCGCTCTGATCATCCGTCTGCGGGTGATAGGCAGTGCTCATATCCAACCTTGTTCCAAGGGCCTTATGTAGGGACTTCCAGAAATGTGCCGTGAATCTGTTGTCCCTATCGGATATGATGGAGATCGGAACTCCGTGTCTCGAAACGATTTCCTTCAAGTAGATTCGGGTTAGCTTCTCCAATTTATCGGTTTCTTTAATCGGTAGGAAGTGTACGGATTTCGTGAGTCGGTCTACGATAACCCAGATGGTATCGCAACCATTTGCTGTCTTAGGCATCTTGGTGATAAAATCCACGGAAATCTTTTCCCATTTCCATACTGGAATTTCTGGTTGTTGAAGCAACCCTGACGGTTTCTGATATTCGACCTTCACCTTTGAGCAAGTCAGACACTTACTCACATAAGTCACGATTTCTGACTTCATGTTAGGCCACCAGTAAGCTGTTTTCAGATCATGGTATATCTTGTCAGAGCTTGGGTGTACTGAGTACCGGCTCTTGTGAGCTTCATCCATCATTACTTCCCTCAATCCTCCGTAACGTGGAATCCAAATTCGATCCATTAAATAGTAAGCTCCATCATCCTTCTCCTTTATTTGTTTATCCATGCCACACATGGCTTTAAGAGTAAGATTTTCCGTTTTCAGAGCTTCTTGTTGTGCGATTCAGATCTGATTAGGTAGCTCTGACTGAATGGTAAGTTGTAGTGCGCATACTCGTTTGGTTGTTTCTTTCCGGCTTAACGCGTCAGCTACTACATTAGCCTTCCCCGGATGGTACTTGATAGCACAGTCATATCACCTATTAGCTCGACCCATCGGCGTTGTCTCATGTTTAGTTCCTTCTGGTCGAAGATGTGTTGTAGGCTCTTATGATCCGTGAATATGGTGCACTTAGTGTCGTATAGGTAGTGTCGCCAGATCTTCAGTTAACCGAATAAACCTAATTCAGAATTTTGGTTCTCGGTTCGGTTATCGGTTCCATTTTAGTTTGAGTTTGGTTTGTTCGGTTTATTCAGTTAACCGAATAAACCTAATTCAGATTTAAAATTATTATTTTATAAACACTATATAAGATAAAATTCGATTTATTGGTTTTTAACAGGTTTGTTTGGTTGAATTCGGTTTGTAACCGGTTTATTTGTTTTTTAATCAGTTTATTCAGTTTGTTTGGTATTAACCAAAACTGAACCGAACCACTTCCCGACTTTTGTTCAGTTTTCGGATAGAATGAAAACCTGTTAAATCAAACCAATGTACACCACTGATTTAAATGACATAAAAATAACTTCCTATGCTTTATAGGGAATTACTTTTTGTAAATATTAAACCGTGTTTTTATAAATAGTTCGTTTTCGTGATCTATAACTTATTGGTTTTTGTTTAAATGAATCTATGTATACACATATAGGTCAAAAACATTGTGCCCCCTAAAAAAATGGGCCCGGGACGGGGGTCGGTAGGGATGGCAGAAAAACCCATACCCTATGGGAAAACCCGAAGCCCGAAACTTTAGGGCCGGGTATTAGCCCGAATATTAGGGTATGAGACCGGGTATGGGATCAAAAAAAATATTTTTTTCGGGTACGGGTATGGGATTAAGGAATACCCGGCCCGATACCCGGTCCACTTACCCGAAGTAACACCCATAATATTTTGTTAATATTTTTTAATGAAACATCATAACAAATTATAACTTTTATCTTATTATTTTATATTTAAAAACTAATCATGTTGTTTTAAATATGTAATTTCGGTTTGAATAATAAATTAATAGTCCATGATAGCATCTTTTAAGAGCTAGATGTGATGATATTTATACTTAATTTGTTTATATTTTATAGTGTTGATCTTATATGTATGATTATAATTTATTTTTGTAATTAAACAATAACATTACATAAAATTAATACTATATAAATGTACTCGGAAAATCACAAATTTTTTTTAATAAACTAATGGGTATACCCGATACCCATGGATATGCCCGATACCTGATGAGTAATTACCCGATAGATACCCTAAGGGTAATGGACCGGGTATGTGATACATTTTTACAATCGAGTATGGGATTGGGATTAGCAATACCCTACCCAAACCCGACCCATTGCCTTTCCTAGAGGTCGGGTTTACCCCTCCCCTGGGCCGCCCCTAATGAATTTTGTCTCCAGAGTTGGTGATGCTCTCAAAACCACCTGATGAGGGTGGTTAGTTATTCAAAAAATTAGTTTATATTTTAAAATTAGAAGTGTCCATGTGGTTTATAAACTAGCCAGATACATAACAGAATATGCCAACAAGTTACACAATTTTATTTTATCCATCTAACTTTCTTGATTGACTCCCCTTTATAAGATCACAGAGGTCCCATGTGGCCAAGTGGTTTAGATGGGTCGTCTCCACCCTATAAAAAACTTTTTATTAGTATATATGCTCAAATCTAGACCAATCTCCCATTTTGATGCCAACCCCAAAAATTTTGACAGGGTACACCGTATAGAGTCACGAAGGGTGTAAATGAGCCGAGCCCGATCCCGAGCTCGTTAAGGCTTGAACTTGGCTCGTTTTGACTAAATAAGGCTTGAGCTCGGCTCGTTAAGAGCTTTATTTTCAAGGGTCGATCTCGGCTCGTTAGAAAACTTTTAGACTTGAGCTCGGCTCGGCTCGGCTCGGCTAGTGTATTTTTAGTTATTCAATTTTTTTATTTTAATCACTAATTCAATATATATTTATAAATATACTTTCCCAGTTTTACATAAATATACTATTTTATATATCATAATTTTATATATAAAAATAATTAATTTTATAAATATACACTTAATATAATAAATAAAAATTATATAAATAAAAAATCATTTAGGCTCGCAAGCCGGCTCGAGCTCGATATGTAAGGCCCATGCTCAATAACTAAACAAACCATGTTTTTGGGCTCGAACTCGGGCTTGGGCTTGTTTAGGCTCAGCTCGTTCAAGTTTTTTACCAATCTTATCCCAAATATTTCACGAGCTGGCTTGATTCATTTATAGCCTTAAGCGCAACGGTGGTACAAATTAACTGAAAGATGAAAAGCAGTGTCGGCCTTGGAGAAGGGCGAGGTGGGTGACTGCCCGGGGCCTGGCATTTTTAGGGTCCCGAAATTTAAAAAAATTATATAATATCAAAAAAACTTATAAAACCTAGGACCCAATGAGTTTTGATTTAATAAAAATAATTTATTTGGTGATGGATTACCCTAAAAAAGCCTCACATATTTAAAACAATATATTAGGTTTCTATTCTCCCAAATTGATTTTCTTTCCACTCTTCTTATTTTCATACGTACTACGTCCAACTCCACCCCTCCAATCCCACCTTCCAAATTCAACGAAGCGTGACCCCTGCAGCCTCCACTACTTTAATTGCACAACCACGAACCATCGAGCACAACTTCGATCGCAATCTCCAACGAACCACACATTGAAGTATGAAGAACAATCAAATATTGATGTGGATAAACTTTATTTGGAATTGAAGTTGTTTGAGATACTTTTGTGTAATAACATCATCGTCCTTTTGATGCTATAAACAAGTTGAAGCAGCCTGGGTTTTTCTCAATGCATTAATTGCATATAAAGTTTTGTTGACTATTCCGGTAACTGTGTCATTGGCGTTAACAAGTTTTTCTAAGTTGAAGTTGTTAAAATATTATTTACGATCATCAATGTCACAAGAGCGCCTTAACGGATTGGCAATGATTTCTATTGAAAACGTTATCTTAGACAATATGGATACCGAATAGATGATCGCAACTTTTGTTTCAAATAATGCTCAGAGAGCCTCACAGTTTGCTTAGATATTTCAAATATATTATTATGTTACAATATTTTAGTTTTGTTAATTTTTTGAAAAATATATTCATATTGTTAACTTTATATATATAAATTATTAACTTAATTTTTTAAGAGGAGCCCGTTTTTTTCATCGCCCTGAGCCCCGGAATTAGGGGTGTGCATGAGTCGGTTTTTAGATTAGTCCAAACCCAAAACCGAAATTTCGTTTTTTTTTTTGGTTTTTGGGCCCGTTTGGGTTCGGTTTTTACCTTTTCAAAACCCATTTGGGTTCGGTTTCGGTTTTGGTTTTTTTTTTACTGAAGCCTTAAATTATGCTTATAAAAAATTAATTAAAATATTATATTTCTACTAAAAATATTTTAAGTACAACACTACTTAATATTTAAAAATATATACAAAAATATTTAAATTTAGTAAAAATTATACGTGTTTTTGGTAACTTAAGCCAATAATAATAATTAAATATACGATTCTTATTTGACTTTTGATATTAACAACTAAGAAAATAAAAATAGACGGTTTATAAATTGTTAAAAATTTTCAAATGAGATATATATATATATATATATATATATATATATATAAATATATGCATATATACTATGTATTCGGTTATTTCGGTTTTTCTTTAAGGCAAACCCAAACCCAAACCCAAACCCAAACTTTCGGTTTTTAAAAAACTTACACCAAACCCGTCGGTTTCTATTTGGGTTCGGTTTTTTCGGGTTGGATTTTTCGGTTTTTGGGTTTTGGGTCTGTTTTTTCGGTTTTATGCACACCCCTACCCGGAATTATTATTATTTTTTTATTATCGGGCCAGCCTGATGTAAAGAGAGAGAAAATAAAGGAAAGATAATAGTGATAACATAACTTTATTTAATAAGCATAAATTATGTTGAAAACTATTATTTAATTTTATTGTGAATCTCCTATATTCGTGTAAACGTAGATTGTTTATATATAGGGTAGGAGAGACAAAGAGCATACACTAATTATTGTATTGTATCTACACATGCAGCTATGCAATTACTACTTTTGAAAATTGTTGGCAAGATTGGTCCCCACAATTCGATCTCCATGGATTAATCCTAGGAATCATGGATGTGAAGCACTTGATGGGAACAGGTTTTGGTTTCGTTGCCCGACTAAACATACTTTAATTCTCGTGAACAAAGACATGAGCTACCTTGTGCGCCATTTGTTTCTTGGCTATCAACCTTATAAGCTCCAAGTTTATGTCCCTTAACCAAGCGTGCAAAAAATAAAAAACCGTTTAAAATGAAAAGTGAAAAATGAATCATATTTGTAAGCTAAATAAATGAAATGGATTGTTAATTCAGTTTTTGCTTCAGTTATCGATTTCATATTTGTTTAAAATCGACTTATTTGGCTTATTATGTTTGTAGGAATTGGATTAACGTTTTTATTATAAAACAATAATAAAATATACATAATTATGATACGCTCGTTATTCGTATAAAATAATCTAGTACAATAACGGTTACACTATTAAAATAAAAGAATATAAATTACTAATTTATATACCAAACTTGTTTTGATCCATGTCTTCGTTGGGTACTCTAAATAGCCTCCTTTATTAGAAAATGATGAATGCTGAGTCTTCAATCAAGCATCTTGACGAGCCGAAAATAAATGCTTCAATACGCTTATGTCTTCCACATATTCTTAATTGACATAATATAAGCATGTTGATGATTATGGTTGAGACACGTATTCAATACGCTTCCCTTAAAACAGATTTCGCGCCTCTTCTCAAGACGAACGCGTCTGTCTCCCAGGGTACAACAACCGAAACAGTATGTGTACTGCCGAAGATGGTTCTCACACTCGAGACAACTCCAGGTATAGTTGTGTCTAATATATGTTGAAAAAGAATAAGTTGTTGATAGAAATTGTAAATAATTCTCTCAAGATTTGTCATGTGAATGTGTATATTGTTGAATTCCTTCTCATGAAAAATGAACTGCTATAGTTCACATATATATACACACAAAGATGAAACTTATTCAACCCAATTTATTATTGTCATAAACGTGATAATAGTATGTCATAAACATGACAATTAACATCATAAACATCACAATTAACATGTCATAAACATGATAATAATATGTCATAAACATGACAATTTACTTGTCATGATTCTCACATTCCAACCATACAAATTTAAGCATTGATATCTCATTCATCTTAACTATATTTTAGACATGGTTTGGTTCATTGTGATACTCTCATATGAACACAAACCCATAGATAAATATTTATATAACACATATATAAATATAATTATTTTGGTCTAAAGTCAATGAAAATACATTTCACAAATAATTTTTCCAACAATGTTAAACTGATTAAACCAAATTTGAATATAAATCAATTATTTTTATTAATAATATATAAGTTTGACGGTTTGAAGTAGTATATAAAGTAAATCCTACTATCTATATATTCTGAATAAAATAAAACAAATCGATTACCTTTATGAAATGATAAAATAGATTTAATTTCCAGCTTTTTATATTTGGTAATTTTAAAAATTATTTAACTAAATTTTAATATTAGGATTTATTTTATTTGTGCATGTCATGGTTAATCTACGCTTTTAAATTTAAATGTTAAATGTGTGTTTGTCGTAGTTTATCGAAAATTAATGCGCCGCCCTCTACAAAGCAACGGCATACATGTCACTAAAGGCGCGCAAATCCAGTTTTTTTGGAACCGGTTCCGGTTCCGGTTTCAGTCAACAAAATCAATACCCGGTTCCGGTTCCGGGTTTCGACCGGTTCCGGTTCGGGTTTTGGCCGGTTCCAGTTCGGGTTTTGGCCGGGTACAGGTGGAACCAGTTCCGGCTTTCCCGGTTTCGGTTATAGTTTGTCTGAAAAACCATACCCGTTCGTACCCACCGGTTCGGGTATGACCTGGTCCAGTTTCGATTCGGGTTGTCGGTTCCGGTTCCGGGTCAGTTTTTTGCCCACCTCTACATGTCACTATATGTACAACTGAGAACAAATGTTAACTAGGAACCAAGCGTCCAAGACTAGCTCATTTGATAGATGTTTGCCTCTTAAAATAAAAGGTTATGTGTTCAGTTTCATACAATGATGTAATTATGGTGTGACTCATGTGAGTAAGTTTAGTAGTTTAAAAAAAACTAGGAACCAAAATAATAATTTCTAGCCACAAGTTTAAATAACATAAAACTAACTTTTTAGTATTAAAGAAAAATACTTTTATCTTTATTTAAATCATGTAGGATTTATAAATGATTATTTTTAGATATATATAACTTATTGGTTATTATTAATTTGAATGAATCCATATATATATATATATATATATAGGGGAAGGTTCCCCTAAAAAGTGTATTTTGCCTAAGAAGGCTAAGAAGGATTTTTAAAAAATTGAAAACCGACTCAAACAAACTCCGAACTAACTCATTTTTGCGTCATTGAAACCGTCTTGTCGAACCTTAAACCCGGAACGTTAAAACCCAAACCATAAACCATAATACTAAAACCTAAACTTTAAACTCAAACAATAAAGCCTAAAGATAAAACCTAAAAGTTAAAAATCAAACCCTAAAACCTAAACTTTATAGATAAACTTTAAATCTAAAACTTAAAAGCTAATATTATAGAGTTCGACGATACGGTTCCAATGCCATCAAAATGAGCTCAATCGGAGTTCGTTTGGGTCGGTTTTAAATGTTTTAAAAATCCTTTTTAGCCTTCTTAGGCAAAATACACTTTTTATTTGATCCTACCCCTATATATGTGTGTGTATATATATATATATATATATATATATATATAGATCGAGAAATGATAAAATGAGAACTCGTTGTGAAAACTTTGAAAAGTCGTTTGGGTCTTTGATGATACTTGACCAACGACACATTAATTTGTAGATTTGGAAAAAGTTAAAAATCAATAAAAAAAAATAATGGTTTTTGTAAAGGTAAATTGGTAAAAACACATATTGTATTTTTTTCTTAGAAAATTTATTTAACTATATCTTATTCTTCTCCGTTTGCCTGGCAAACTTTATAAAATTCGCACACAAAATGTCTGCTATTTCAAACTTCTTCCAGTATCATATATATTTGATATTGCAATAAAATTTATTACCATTCGTTTGAGCATCTGTTAAATATAGAATACCGCTTGAGACATCTTGTACATGATTCCAAAACACATGCCCAAAAAACACGTCAAAATACAATGTTTGATTATTAAACATTTAAACTAGAGAATCTTTCGTTGTCCTTGATATATTTTTGTGGATATCTTGATATAGACACTAGCTTCCTTGTATGATCAGTCGTAGTTTTTATGAGATTTTGAGGATAATGTTTGATATAAAACCCTATGCTAAAAGAATAGCTAAGAAAGATATGTGTCATTCGATAGTAAACTATTGTATTTTATCAGACCTGGCAATCTTAACCCATAGCAAGATAAATGGGCATATATGAGTAAACAATTAGTATAGTTTGGGTTAAAATGGGTAGCAATATGATATTGAATGGGTTGAGATGGGTAACACTTTAACACAATGCGGGTCAAGAACTTTAAATATTTGTGAGTATAATTGATTCAAATGAGTAAGAATGAGTAGTAATATATTTGTTGTGAAAAATCATGAAAAATTACTAAAATAAACTACTTGTTTAATTAAAATTCATTTTAACTTGAAATAAGTTGATATTTTTAAAAACAACCCATTTAAACCCAAACTAATTTTGCTTAAAACTCATCTTAACGGGCATCCATCCTGACCCGCACCCATCTTAACCCGCTACCCAACCCAACCCGCCCATTTTCGGGCATAAATTTTATAATTAAATAATTATGAGTTATTATCTAATTTTTTATTCATTCAATATGTACATTATGCATGTTTTATAAACTAGTATTTTAATATATTTGATTAATTATTTGTAAATTGGTAACCTCTTTAGAAATATTTGTATGTATTTTATTTTTTTTATATGTATAGAAAGTAACATGTTTTCAGAAGAACGACTCAATCTTTTTGAAAGTTTATTGTGAATTTTAAATCAAGGTTATTTTTATTTTATTTTTGACTTGGGACGTTATAACCCATATGAATATGATCAAAGGAGCCCATAATAAGTTTATATGAGATGTTATAACTTATAACCCATATATAACTTTGTTGTTTTACACAAACTGGTTTAATGAGTACTGTTTTACCCACGTCAGCTTTTCTGAATAGTCTGAATTTTGCTCCATGGTGATAAGGAAGCTGCAGGAACTTCTTTGACCTTGAATCAAGTTATCAAATTGATTATATGATTTTAGGTTTATTTCATACTAGACCAGACCGGAATAGAGTTATTAATTAACTATTAAGTTGCTTCCATGGCAAAACAAGACAATCGACCTAAGACTATAAATCAATAACTTGTGACGTAAATAAATTCCATTTTTGCATTTTGAAAATTGCAACTAACCCATCCACATGATGATGATTGGTACATATAATGGACCACTTCCCGAGGCATCCATTTTATGAAAGGAAAATTGCAAGCAACCCACGTAATGACGTGTACTTTTATTTTATTTATTTATTTTGTTTGAACGACTAAGTCTAATACTACCTAAATTACACTATAATTACATTATTGCATTGATTGAACCCATGACCAGCTTCTATCAAGTAAGCTAGTTCCACATTGACACATAATGACGTGTACTACATGAAAAGAACCAGAACCCGGCCCAAGAAGCCAAGTTTCACTCTCAAAATAATTACATGGACAAGGGTAAATGAGTCATTTTAAAAACCGAACTGAACCGATATGTAATCTTTTTTTAAAAATTAATATATGTATATATATTGCTATTTTTATACTTATTTAACGGAATAAAACACACAAATAGTCTACCGTTAAAGATGATAAATATTTGGATTAGATGAATACTATCATTTTAAAAGATGAATACCGAAATTATTACATATTTAGTTATTTACTTTTGATTTTTTTTAAATGTAAGAATATAATGACAATTATTTAGTTTTATTTTAATTAGTTGGTGTTTGATCAATTAATTTATAAATTAGTTATTGTAAAACCTCTTTGCACTTTAATATTGTGTGTGAGAGAGAATAAAAAAACAAAAACAAAAATAAATAAAATAAATAAAAAAACCGAAAAAGCCGAAAATCGAACCGAAACCGACAAAAAAACCGAAAATCGAATGGTTTCTAATAACTAAAAACCGACTGTGTCGGTTTCGGTTTTAGCCAAAAACCGAGCCGAGTACACCCTAGACTTCTAAACTTGTGGCATGTTGTTGCTACAAAAAATCAGATCTTACTTGATAGACAAATGACCGGGGAAAAACAATTTTTAAATTCGAGCCGCCATGTGTAGATAGGTTATGATATCACTGGATGAACAGAATTACAAACACTAATATAGTAATGTAGATTACTCTTTCGTTTGTATACCAGTTAACATTCATTTATTCCATCTTTTGTTTTTAGCTTATTGTGTTGCTAGAATATAAACATGTATACAAAAACAATAATACTGACAACATGAGATCAGATTAAACATGTTAATTTAGTGAATGCATAGTTTATTCTTGACATTATTCTTTTCGAGCATTCTAATCGAGTTTCCATTTAAAGTGTATGATGAAAACAGAATAAAGAGACTTGAGAGGTTACGAATTGTATGTGCTTAAAAATTTGCTTTTGTGATGTTGTGTAGTGTAACCTAATCATGGGCGAAGGTTTATTCAGACTGGGGGGCGACCGCCCCCCCTGTTTTTTCGTGTAGTAGTGTAAATTTCCCGATACGTAATGTAAAATTTTTTAAAAACCTTTATTTCGCCCCCCGGAAAACAAAAAAAATAGTTTGCCCCCCTGGGATTATGATCAAGCTTCGTCACGCCACTGAACCTAATTAAGAGTTTTAATCTCCTTTATATATACACACACTCAAAGGGAAACCTTGATTATGAATTTATGATGATAAAGGTAATTATATACATCAAATAATTACATATCTTATAAGAATAATTAAATAACTGATCAATTAAATATTCATTAAAGATAAATTAGTCCATGTATTGAACATTTGAACTCAAGCGGGCTGATTCAGGTGAAATGGGCTCTCTCCTCATGTATGGAGATCTTTGGATAGAATAGACCGCACTGTTGCTGTTGATCCGGCAGCCGTTGAGGTTCTTGGACTGTGAGATCAGCAGTTGACCAGAGATGAACTTGATTGACTATTTGACTGTCCTTCATATAATTTGTTAAAAAAGTGAAAAATAAATAAATAAATAAATAACCAGACAAATATGCTGCTTCCAAAATTAATAGAGGTAAACCGTAAATCAGCAGATTTTGATTATGTTTAATGTTTTTTTTCAAGCTAAAAATAAGGATTAATTCCCAAAATCTCCATTTAACCATATTTTTACTCCAAAATGTCTGTTTGAATTTCATATGCCACAAAATGTCCACACTGTTTATTGGTGTTGCCACCCATGGTTTAACATGCGCCACCCATAAAAAGAACCAATAAAAAAGAAATCACGTACCTTTTATGGGCGTTGACTCTCAAGTTTATGGCATCCTGCTCATTTATAGTGTCGTCGATTGGTTTTAAAGTTAAAATGGGTAAACCTCTTAAGAACTTAATAAACTGAACCACATATACAAAGAGTTACAAGTTTACAAAAAGTTTTCACCTATAGAACAGTAGAACATGAGCAAGCTAGTCAAGGTTAGTCTTCGAAATTTTGAGTATCATATGTGAATAACAAAATGAGCTCATATACATCTAAAAGATTCGTAAATCAATGATAATTAGGATAAAAATAAATCAATAACAAACAAACAACATACTCTTTAGCATTGTTGTAAAAGTCGCTAGGCACTAGTCGGGCGGAGAGGCACCGCCTAGGAATTAATCGGCGCTAGGCGGATTGGAATTTTTATATGTAATTTTACAAATATATATTATATACACACATAAATATCAATAATTTAATATACTACTTTAAATAATTTTAAAAAATAAACTTAAAAATACTAAGTTAAGTACTTCAAAGTTCAAACTTAAACACCGAGTTCAAAGTTTAGAGACGAATTTCAATGTTAAGTGGTTGGATTCGATGTTTTAGAAACATATTAAAGATTTTGGGTTAAGAAATGTCTAAATAATCATGAAATTTGTCCCTTTTTACTAGAAAAACGACAAAAAAATCAAAAAAATCAAAAAAAAAAAACCTGACTAGGCCGCCTAGCGTCTAGGCACTGCCTAGGCCAAAATCGACACAGTAAATGATCGCCTAGCGCCTAGGCGCCGTCTAGGCCGATTTTTACAACAGTGCTCATTAGAATATCACTAATCAGTAAGGTAAACATAAGTCAATAAACATAATAAAATAAGATTATTGTAGCTAAATAATGTTTTTTACTTAGCAAAATGATTTTTTTTATATAACAGTACTATATTTTGCTTAAAAATAATTTTATATATATAATTTGTAGAAAAAGTTCAAAATTTGGGTCTTTAAAAAAATTAGATCATATGCAATTACATATCTGACACTCTTTGAGGGTCAGCATTGAAGCTAAACAGCTAGTAAACAATATTTGAAAGTAGTGAAAACAAAAGAAACAAATTTGCCACTACACAATGTTAAATTTTAATATAGTTTTGATTTAATATTTGAGATATCATACAATGACCAATTTTTCAATCCTAATTTAGCGTAAAATATGATAACAAAATTTAGTGCCCCTAAGATCGTACTATAGTTTATACAAAGCAAAATTTAGTGTATTCTGTTAGGGGTGTATTCAATATGCAACTAATTTATATATACACTTACATCAAGTGTATAAACGCTTCTGGTTATGTTTATTGGTTAATGGTTAAATAGTTTTTTTTTTTTGGAACGACCAACTAAGTAAACGCCGGGTACTCCGTACGCGGCCCCCATTGGCTAAAGGTAGCTCGAGCCGGCCACTAGTCCGGATGGACGGAGCCCCTAGCGATCCACCAATTGAGGGATTCCCCGGATAAAACCCGACCCCCACGCCCGCCAAACGGCACGACAGCGAGGAGCCAGTAAAACCGGGTGAGATCAAGACTCGAACCCTGGCAAGCCAGGGTCATCCCTCATATCTCCCATATAAATTGGTGGTAGAGAGATTTGAACCCCCTACCTCTTACTAGTAAATTGAGTGCTCTACCATTGAGCCATATCTAATTTATTAATGGTTAAATAGTTACATACTTTATTTCATGTATCACCAATTCACTATAAGACCCTTGGGTATGCCCCTTGAGTGGGCGTGGGGAGGGCGTGATAGGGCGTGGCACACCGCCCCCCTTGGGGCGTGAGAGGGCTTGAATGAGGGTGGCGTGATTGTGGCAACGGCAATGGGGCATTTCTCTCTCTCTACACACACACACATTCACTTTCTCTCTCTTTCTCTCTCTCTACACACACACACAGACTCACACACATATATATATAAAAGTTTAAAAAAGGGATGATGACGTGGAGTGAGTGGGGTAATGGGGCATTTCCACCAAAATGGTGGGGTGAGTGGTTGTGGTGAGTGTTTATGTGGCGCCTACGTGGCGCATACGTGGAGTGAGTGGGGTGCCTTGGCACACCCAATAGTCTAAGGCTATGTGTTATCATATGTGAGTAGGGTGTGTGAGAGGCCGGTCACGTCTCGGTAGCACATAGCCTAATAGGGGTTTAAATACAAACATTTGTAAGTTTTTGAATAAATTACGCTTTTGGTCCTTAAGGTTTGGTTTATTTAATCCTTTCGGTCCAAAAGAATTACTTTTAACGTATCATTTCCTGAGTTAGCATTTATGTAACCGTGTGGAGCCCTCGTTTTAAACCGTAGAAATTTAGAAGATTGCTGTGTACCAATCACTCAGCGGGTTTAGGTGGTTGTGGAGGTGTGTGATGGTGGGGATCCAATTAGCCCACATCTGTGTGTGAGAGAAGAGGGAGAGAGTACCTGGGGCCGCCGATCGAAACGGAACTTGGGTGTTGCAGATGGTTACGGTTTTGGGTGGATCCGGTACCTGAGTCGGAGATGTATGGATCGACGGCAACGAAAAATAATATATATTTCTGAATTGGCGATCGAGGTAACAATTTTGGTTGTTTCTGTGATTCTGCTTTCAATTATGATTCACTGGAAATGTGTGTGGTTCTTGAGAAACCATTGTTAAACAACGACAGGAATATGACGGTGATGTTGCAGGAGACAGAGAGAATATGAGGTTGAGTTGCCGATGAGGTGATGGTCGCCGGGAAGTTAACCGGGGATCGGTGAACGTCAAAGTCGATTACTTGAAGAATTTACGTGGGCTTTAATTTATTATTTGACTAGTTGACTAGGTTATAACTCGTGTATTACACGAGTTTATATGATTTTATAATGGGGAAAACGTCGTAAAAATGTAATCAACTTTCAGCTTTGTTCCACTTAGGTCACTCATACTTTTTTTTGTTCCGATTAAGTCACTCATACTTTTTTTTGTTCCGATTAAGTCACTCATACTTTTTTTTGTTCCGATTAAGTCACTCATACTTTTTTTTTGTTCCGATTAAGTCACTCATATTTTTTTTTGTTCCGATTAAGTCACTCATATTTTTTTTGTTCCGATTAACTCACTCATATGAGTGAAATAATTGAAACAAAATTAAAAGACAATGACCTAATCAGAACAAAAAAAGTATGAGTGACTTAATTGGAACAAAAAAATTATGAGTGACTTAATCGGAACAAAAAAAAATATGAGTGACCTAATTGAAACAAAGCTGAAAGTTGGTTACATTTATATAAAGTTACCCTTTTATAATGTATACATAAATTTATATAATTAAAATAATTTTATTACATGTTTTGGGATTTAATGTATTTAATTATATCCTATTTATTTAAAAAATTAAGAAAGTTGTTATAAGTTGAAAAGTTACTAAATAGTTGTTAATTAAATTTATATAATGCATACCAAATGCAAACATAGATGCATTTATTATTATGAATTATAATATTAACTAAGTGTATTTATGTAAACAATGTTAGTTGTAAGTTTTTATATTTAAAAATAAACATTTTATTTGAAATAATAAGAAAATGACATGTGATATTATTTGAAATAATTTATTTGGATATGAAGATTACTGGTTTAGAATTAGAATGTTTTCTATTAAACAAAATAAATAAACAAAAAGATTAAAATATTAAAGACAGATGATGAAATAAGAAATAAATGTTACGACAGTTTATTCATATTGTGACACCCCGTAATTTCCAGGTCAGCATCTTATTTATTTAAATGTTTATTTAAATACATTATGTACACGTGGCACTAGAATTAGATTAATTTAGTGTGACACGTGGCACGACAGTACAAACACAGACACCTGACAAGATAATTCGTGGAATTATCGACGAACAACACACACGTGTCAAAACACACGAACGTTGGTGAACGTCTCACACATTGTGTAGCACAACCCTCGAAACCT
This sequence comes from Mikania micrantha, assembly GCA_009363875.1. Classification (NCBI taxonomy): domain Eukaryota; kingdom Viridiplantae; phylum Streptophyta; class Magnoliopsida; order Asterales; family Asteraceae; genus Mikania; species Mikania micrantha. Next base: position 20,942,972 of record CM018693.1, read on the forward strand.
CACGAAACACTGTCACAAGTCAATTATGACTAATAATTGACCAATAGAGTCCAAACGACGATCGAATGATGTCCTACAGTCGAGAAACAGGCAAGAACGGGCCCAGAACAACAAAATAGGCTTATTGGGCCTTATATTTGGGCCAGGCGGTACGCCAGACCCGGAGCGCCCAAAACAGGCGATACGCGCGGGACACAAAAGGCGCCTCACACGACTGCCCATCCGCGCGTAACGACAGGGTGAAACCACCCACGTCAGGCGATACGCCTGACTCATAGATTCGCAGATTTTCTTTTTAAACTTCCAAGATCATCATTTCACCTATCTTAACCATTCTTACACGCCATAGCTCGGCAATTTCTCTTCCCAAACCACTGAAACACTTAATCCTACCCTGTGGAAGCCATTAGAGGACCTTCTTGAAGCTTTGAAGCTTGGTTACCATCAAGAACACGAAAGATAAGGACGTTGTAGCTTGTAGATCACCACCACCACCCTCCTTCCTGTCGAAATCAGTAATATCAGGAGGTCCAGGAGCTGATTATTCATCAATCTAGTGTTCAAGGATCTCTAGAAGGTAGTTCTATGCTTAAAACTTACTCCCTTCACTCCTACACACACATGCAATGCACAAAACCCACATGCAAGCACCTATAGTGCACATGCACGAATTTTGTTTCTGGGTTTGTTGATAAACCTACTGTATTTGATGATCTAAGGTGTTTAGATGATGATCTATGATGATGGGGATGGGTCTTGTTGCTTAGAATGATGTTTTGTGATGAGATATGGACATGCATGTATGATCTAAGGCATTTTAGATAGTCTTGTTGATGTTGAAATGATTCATGATGATGTATAAGTGTCCTTGCAAGATTAGATTGTGATTAGGATGGTTAAAATGTGATTTGTAGACAAACTTGCCATTTTTAGTAACTTTTTAGTTACAAATCGATGATTTGGGATATATGATGAACATGCATGTATATAGAATTGTTGCTAGGATGATATCATGATGATTTGATGTGTTAGAAAGAGGTTTTGATGATGTCTATGATCATATGTAGTGTTATTTCTATTTTTAGTAACTTTTCTAGTTAGAATGTTGTTAAACGATAATTTGGGATGAGATGACATGATTAAATGGTGTTAAGTGGTTTATTATGATGATTGGTGATATAAAAATTGGTTTAGAAATGTTAAATGGTCATTTCTATGCAAAATTAGAAAGTTACTATATTTAGTAACTTTATTTTTACAAAAACCAACTTATGAACGTTTTGAATGATTTGAGCTTGCTAAATGGCTTGATATGTTATAACATGATGATTAGATGCTAAGTTAGATGGTTTCCGATGTCACGTATGCTAAAAATGGAAACTTTCCATTTTAGGAAACTTTTGTGCACTAACATGTTCTAAATGACTTATGTGAAACCGTATGATGACGTGCTATGTGTTAACATGACCCCGTAGGACTATTGAACATGCTAGAACTATAAAACCGTCATGCTTTGTGAACTTTCTAAAAATGGAAACTTACTATAAATAGTAAGTTGTCCATAAACGCAACCTACGCGTTTTGCACACGACAAACACTTACACGATTGCTACACGAGTCACAAACCGTCACACGGTAAGCCAACGGGTCGTTGACTTGACACGGTCAACTTTGGTCAAACATGGTCAAACACGGTCAAACATGGTCAAACATGGTCAAACACGGTCAATATGGACCAACACGAGCAAACACGGTCATTGTGGACCGACACGGACAAACATGAACAACCAAGGGTTGTTGGACACAAACACGAGCACTAGCAGTAGCACGGTCACTTACACGAACTCACGTACGATCTACGATATAGGTTGCCGGTGACCGACGTGCTACACGACAACTCGGGAGCTTACGCTTACATACATTCGTTTCACTAAGGTGAGTTTACGGCCCCTCTTTACTCTTTTCAAACGCTTTTAAATAGGGGGAGAATACTAGTTGCATCGAGTCAAACATTATTGCTTTTACAAACATTTTTGTGTATGCTGGTTTATTGGACAAACATTAAGTGTTGAACTCGTTACAAGCCCTCACAAAGTCTTACCGTTAATGTACAAACAACGTGGTAGATTTGGATGGATCCATTAGGGAATGACTAACCCCACGGGGCACCATGTTGACTGAGTGTCATAACCCGTGCAAATTCTGACCTATCTTGCTATGCATACGAGGCATAGCGGAGGCAAGGACAAACAAGTCTAGTTCGGTAGTGACGCACTGACACTTTGGGCCTAGGGCTCGGTACTAACATTGATAAACAGCATGACACACTTTTTATTACTATATGTATATCAAAACCTGTGAACTCACCAACCATCGTGTTGACACTTGTTTTCAAACTTGTATTCTCAGGTAACTAGCAGGCTATGGATGCCAGGAATGCACGTAGGGGATCGGGCATAGGACCTACATGCATTTATTTATGTTTTCATGCAAACACTGTTTATTATGAATATGTATCTTTATCAAACATCGTAGTGTTTAACAACTTTTGATTTTCCGCTGCATATGTCAAACATTTGAATATTCCGCTGCTATATGATGAAATACTTTTTTTCCGCTGCAAACTATTTTAATTGTGTATGTGTCAAACATTGGATTTGTAAACGCATATAGAGGTGTTCTATATGACCTTGAGCTGTGATTCTGGACACGTCACATCCACGTGGACATTTGCCACAAGTGGGAATTTGGGGGTGTGACACATATAGAATAAGACGATACCAAACGTCTAGCATTTCCTCACGCTTGGCGCTGATGAGGCTTTGAGATCCAAGAGTATGGTAAGTAGTTGAGCAGATAGAGTTGCGGGTACAATTTGACGACGATGAGGCTTTGAGATCCAAGAGTATGGTAAGTAGTCGTTGGAATGGTGTGCAAGGGAGGTTGCTGTTAGAGCCATAAAAACAGTTGATTAATTACTTTAGAACTTATTTAAAACAATACAAATAAACATAATATATATAACATTCTTTTTACCATCTCTTATATCATACAATTGTTATTCAAATGAGACCTTATTTTTCTCTTTTGGTCCTCAAGTAACTCCAACGTCGAATATAAAGACCTTCAATTTCTTATGCATGTTGCCACCATTCACTACACCATTCATGACATGTCCCGACGACATTTACACGCCCTGTCCCGACGCTTTTGGTTGGCATAGAGTTTGTCGGTATAGATTCGTACCAATAGATAAAAAAGTCGTCGGCATAGGGTTCGTCGGGACAAACTTGACCTGTCCCGACGACTTGTGGTTGGGATAGGTTAATTAAAAAATTTTCTGAAGTAGCCCTATAGCGACGACAGTTGGTCGGTATAGGTTAATTAAAAATTTTTCTGAAATAGCCCTACAGCGACGACTTGTGGTCGGGATAGGTCAATTAAAAAAATTCTTAAATAGCCCTATAGCGACAACTTGTGGTCGGGACAGATTAACTGAAGGTTTATTTTTTTGGGATTGAGTCTGTCCCGACGACTTCACGTCGATATAGGGTCCTCGGTTAAAAATTTTTACGCGGGTATCTATGCTGACGACTTCTCGGCGGCAACATCAAAATTCATTAAAAAAAAAACCCGGGATCCCACGCATGAAAATGGCAAAAAAAAGGAGGAAAATAAATTTGAGCTATGCCGACGACGGGTAGTCGGTATAGGCCATCAGAATGAGCGCCAAAATATCCCGCTATTTTCCGTATTCTATACCGACATAAGGTCGTCGGGATAGATCAAAAAAAGAAAAAAATGCGCAGCAACCTGTACCGACCAGAAGTCGTCGGCACTGATCGATCTATGGCAACGACATTTGTCGTCGGGATAGGTTAAGTCGGGGCAGGATCAATTTCTTGTAGTGATTGCAATCAAACATGTAGATACAAGTTGCTACAAAAAAGATTTATAATGGAATTGTGATCATGTGAAGGATTGTGAGGTTATTGTGAAAACAACTCAAAATACGATGAGAACACTTTTAGATCGAGATTTTGACCATATAATGATTTAATTCTAAGAATTACTACTAATACACAAGAAACTTTTAAATTGTTTCAAGAAGACTAGAAGAGCTAGCTATAAACAGTGATGAAAGAAAGTTTAAGTCGTTACAAAAATTCACGTTGGTGATTCATCCGCTTGCAACCATGAATGTTCCCAACAAATACGGTAAGTTAAGAAATGATATGTAGACATGCATTATATTACAAGATATGATATGTACATATGTATTTTAAGCTTAAATTACGCGACAACAAACTTAGATATCAAGGTTTCGAACGACGGGTACTTTAGTATTCTAGTTATTTAAAATTTTATTTTATTTTTTTGTTTGATTGGTTTTCATTTTTATTATTGTTATAATTCTAACTTAATAGCATTCTTATTTTATTAGTTAACATTTTTTTTTTAATATTTAGGGTACGTTGCATGGCAACTTATAAGGGTAATTTAAGGTTGGATCAAAAAAATTATGATCAATGATTGTTGTGCTCTCTTTAATCTTTACCATTAAGTAAAAAAAATGTAAAACGATGGATTTAAGTATGTCAATTTTAAAAGATTTATTTTTAGAGTGAAAAAGTTAAATATGTCAATTTTTAGGGGTACTAAAAAAATGACTTACTCTTAAGTTTTTCTTTTCTTATTATTTCATATTGATTCCTTGTTAAAAGATTATATTTCTCTCTTTTGCAAGTGTTGGTGATCCGCCAAACATTCGCCAGAAATTTCAAAATTTCCAAAACTCGTATTTACCTTTGTAAAAACGTTACTTTAAGTTGGTCAAAATTCTAAACTTTAGAGTTTTATCTACTGTTGTATATCATCTCATTTTCCTTCTGTATTTTTTTATTAGTTTAAAAAATTAATCATGAATTAAAGACTTATGAAAATGTAAAAAATGAGACCAACATTAACCGAAAATATTATAATTATTTTTTGTCAATGTTCTGATTTACATAACCAAATTGTTGTAACATTTACAATATGTTTTAATCCTTTTAATCATTTTATCTATATATTTTATATTTAATGTATAGAACATAATAATATTTTTTACATATGTTTTAATCCTTTTTAATCATTTTATATGTTTTACCTTCACGTGAGTAGGTTTGCTTGTTAGACTTATAGGTGAGCCATTCACTGATGAGTCATGAAACAAAATCTGAGGTCAATTCAAAAAGATAGAGATCCTCCGTATAATAAAAATATGAAACAAGAGGCAGTGGCGAGCACTACGTGGGTGTCGCAGCATGCACCCATTCATTTTTATTTTTTTCTTCGCAATTAAGATACTCTTTAAATCAAGGGCTTCTAGCCTAATGGTTACCCCCTTGGCTTTCCTTGTGGGAGGTCACGGCCTCACGGGTTCAAATCCCTCCCAAGGCGAAATAGGGGTCCTTGGGAGGTCAGGGGGTTTTCCGGTGCGGTTTCTTCCTGGGGTGGTGGTGGGGTCTCAACGGAGGTCATGGTAACTAAACCTTAGTGATGTGGCCTGAAAACTAGTGGTTCACACGTTGAGATCAAATGCTGTTCAAAAAAAATTAAGATACTCTTTACAAAAAGTTAAATGGGCCAACCAAATGTGTATCATTCTTGGAAATTGGATATTAGTCGTTTAATCTTACTGAAAGGTCAACTATTAATATAGTGTGATCTTATATAAAAATCTATATATATGTCACATGTTATATAGGCATCAAAGGGCTTATAATCTAATGGTATCCCTTAATTTTTCGAATGGAAGGTCTTGGGTTCGAGTCTTGGCTGGAGCAAAAAAAATGCTCTAGGTTGAGCTAGAGGGTTTTCCTAATGTGGGTTTCCTCCTAAAAGGTAGTGTCAATGTACCCATTTAAATAGTGATACTTGTCGTTAACTGTTAAAAAAAATGTTATACAGGCAATTAGCTAAACAAACGACAAACACTAATGAAAACTTGTTCATGTATGTTTATTTTATATTGACAGAACAAATGAAGGGACACTAACATTTAAGTGAACTAATTTCTTTCTTTTCGTTCGTTTGTTAAGAAAATAAATATTTTTGTGCCTGTTTGTGTTTGCTAATTAACAGTCTAAAGAAACATTTTGCAATAAACAAAGAAACGTAAACAAATGAGTATAGGTGGCAATTTTCACTAAAATCAAAAAAATAGGTTAGTTTGAATAAACAATTGTTGTATAATGAGATGAAATATGTGACATCATAATACGAAATGAGTTGAGATGGGTAATAGTTAAACATAATATGGGTCAAGATGAATAACCTAAAAACTATGTTAATAAAATGGATTTAAACGTTTAAGAATAATCAATAACATATTTGATGAAAAATCACTAAAAAATATCCTAATTGACTATTTGTTTGGTTATCACTTTTTAACTTAAATTAAAATTCATTTTTTTAAGAACAAACCATTTATGATCAAACTGACCCGAACTCATTCTGACTCGTTACCTAACTCGACCCGACCCAACCCGTATATTTTGCCAGGTATACAAATGAGCTTAAATGAATTCAAATTACTATTTACTATATATATATTGTGTAGGTCCCATGATCATATATATATACTAGGGTTATTCAACACACGTGTTGCGGCAGGTTATCACTATACACTCTCGAGAAATGACATTATCTATCATTTGCAAAATCATAAGTTATTGCATCACTATGTAACTTATGCTTATACAAATGATATATAATACCCGTTCTCAGGAGTATGCTGTGATAACTCGCCGTAAACGCGCAGGGGAATATAGTAACATACCTAGTTAAAAGTAAATACAAGTATCTAAATTAAAGTCTAAAATGTCATCATCATTGCATCTAGCAATTCAAAAGTAAATAAAGTGATCAAATTGAAAATTGATCTTAAAATGGGCACGCGAGTCATAAAGTTATGAAGATCAAAATCTTAGACCATCCCCATTAAGGGGTTTTTACTTCTGAACAACAGCCGATGACCATTCTTCTGGTTCTTTATCATGAAGTATCCTGTTTTCCGCTCTTCTGTTCCTACATAATAATGAATAACGCCAAGAATATTGGCTTGGTGGAAGGCAAAATTTTTTTTATTATATTATAAAATGTGTTATTATATGTGTGTATATACACGGAAAATATCAAATAAAAAATTTATTTCGTCTTAAAAGACTAAAAATGATTTTTAAAACTTTTAAAACCAAACCAAACGAACTCCGATTGAACTCATTTAGATGGCATTGGAACCGTCTTATTGAACCTACAATATTAGCTTTTAGGATTTAGTTTTAGAACTAGTTTTAAAGTTTATATTTTAGGGCTTTGTTTTTAACTTTTATCTTTATGTTTATGGTTTGTTTTTTAAGTTTTGGTTTTAGTATTAGAGTTTATTGTTTATGATTCAAGGTTAGGGTTTTAAGGTAAGACAAGCGGTTCCAATGATGCAAAAATGAATTCAATTGGAGTTTGTTTGCAAAAATGAATCCAAAACTTTTAAAACAAACCATAAACATAATGATAAAACCTAAAAGCTAAAATAAAGCTCTAAGATCTAAACTTTAAAAATAGTTGTTAAAACTAAAACCTAAAAGCTAATTTGTATGGTTCGATAAGACGGTTACAATGACATCGAATGAGTTCAATCAGAGCTTGTTTAGGTCGATTTCGAAGGTTTTAAAAATCATGTTTAACCTTATTAGACAAAATATACGTTTTATTTGATTTTTCATACACACACACACCAATAGTTGGGAATACGTTCAAATGTCAATTAACGAGTTGTAGATAACTAAAAGAACCATTTATAGTTATATGCATTTTGGTGTTTTAAAATAATAAGGGTCTTGTCTAAGAGATTAGACGCCATGTGCGAATGTTAAACATGGGCTTCTGTGTGTGTGTTGTAATTCGTTTGTAACTAAATTTGAAGTGAGTTAGTTTGTTTATTTTTTTGCTAAATTTTACATTGTAATAAGTTATTAGTTCAAATGTTAAAGAAACAAGTTTTTCTTTAGCTTTATACAATTATTAACTGGGTTAAATATTTTAAAAAAATTGGATTGTAAATTATGTGTGTTTGTTGTAAAATAAATTTAAGGCCCTGAAAACAGGTCATGTGCGGTCGCACCTTTCGTACTTAATCTAATTAAGATCTCCTGAAAATAATGATTATTTTTCTAATGTAACACCTAATTAAACATGCTTCTAATATTTTTGGATCTTCTTGCCATGAAATCTCTTGAACATGGAAGATATTTCGAAGTCTTGCACGTAATTCGCTCATAAGGTGTTTGTTTTTGTTTCACTTTACACGCCATCAATAATGTTTTTTAGTTATGCATAAATATCCCGTCAATACCCAATTTTTCCTAGCTCACGTGATTTACCTCCCTCATATTGGTCGTGAGACCGGTCGGTAAGGCGCGCTTAATAGTGACATTCACTATTTTTTTTAGTTATGCATAGTATAAAATTTTGAAGTTTTACAAACGTATGAAATGATAAAGGATGGTTTTTAATTATACATACACACATATATATAATTATGAGGTTTTACAAACATATGAGATGATTAAAAAACGGTTAACTGTATTGATTTTTAGAAACTTCAAACAAAAGCTAAAAACAAGCTAGTCTATATGAAGTTTTACAAACATAGGAGATGATGAAACGTTTTTTTTTCCCTTCTATTTTTACTTTTATATCGACTAACGGTGACATGTTATTAGTGAACATGAAACCGACACCGATTTAATAGCATTTGCCCATTATATAACTGTTTTTTGTATATATTTCGATTTCTAGATTCGATCTGTTGTAACTTTATACATCTCTTTTATGCACAAACAAGTAACGTAAATAATGAAATTTGTAAACACACAACACCTCATGATTTCGCTTTTGTTTTTTCTTATACTTTTTTCCTATGAGTATTTTTTTTAAAATTCATATAAAGCAACATGTAAGACACAATAATGTTGTTTATTTATGTTTTAATATTTACAACCGATCAGTCGTGACTTCATATGTTTCATTTAATCGTACTTGCAAACACATGAATCTTAATTGTATCACCAAGTTGCAACATACAAATCTTAATCATACCACCAACCGTAGCGCGCGGGTAACTTTTATAGTATTATCTTTAAAGATAAGATATATGTAATCAAAAGAAAATGAATTGATATTTTTGAAGGATACTTTAAAAATATAATATATCATACTTATTTGAAAATAGATGTTTTTAATACACAATAAAATAGACAAAATAACTTATAGCTTAATGGTTATCACAAGATTTTCTAATGAGAAGTCTTGGATTCAAATATAGGATAAAACATACTTGTCGAGACAAGCTCAGAAGTCAAAAGATTTGTTTAGTTGTAGGATTCCTCATAAAATGTGCTTAACCGTATGCCCTCTAACGTCAAATTAGTACTAATATTTATATTTTGTTTTGTTCCTTGCCTGATAATATTCATAATTCTAAGTTGAAAATAGATGTTTCAAGTAAAGCGGCTGTTCAGACAAAATAAAATAAAATAAATAAATAAATAAAAATAAAATTAAAGTGAACTAAAATAACAAATTCCGTATGGCCAAATAGCCAATGACTTTCATTTAAAATAAATGATATCTTGAGTTAGACCATGTTGACTAATAAAAGCTTTACTTGATTTTAATTAAAAGTTAATGATGTGACGTTTTTGTTCGTTTTATAATTATTAAACGATTTTAAAAACTAACATGTTCGTGGTTTAACTAGAAACTCGAAAGTCGAAACTGAACGAACTCTTGGAATTAAATCACAATAAATAAAATACGATTATTATAACAATCCATCCTTGAATAATAATAATAAGTTAGTAACATAAAAAAATGTCATAATAATAATCTCACAAAAAATAGACTTAAATTTTTAGAGCTTTAAGAATAAAAATTATAATTTTTAACTTTAAGTAAGACTTTGGCATTTTATAATATATATACACACACACATATATATACACACACATACACACACACACACACACATATATATATATATATATATATATTAGTTTAAATATACTGTTATTTCTAAACACTAAACAACATCCAATTTTTACAATGGAAAATAATAAATAAACTAAAAAAGTTAATAACTAAAGTAGTAAAAATGGGAAAAAGTAAAAAAGAAACAGTATATATAATAAATAAAAAAAGTATTATGTGATATTTAAGTCGAGTGTCTTTTTATAGACAACCTATTACTATATATCTACCTATCTAATAATTGATTCCAATAAAATACCACATGACATTCTCCTATTATTTCAAAAATAAATGTTTATTTTTAAATATAAAATGTTATCATTAATGTTATTAATAATATATATTGTTTACGTAAATATACTAGATTAATACTAATAATCTCCCTAAACTAATAAATGAGTATATTTATATGACACTTGTTAATTTTTTAGCATTCAAAAACTTTCATTTTTCCGCCTATTACTTAACCCAAAACTAATTTTAAATGAATTATTTTATACCCAATCAGAGACCCCTTATTTTAGGTTTTCAATAAAGTCAACAATTATACAATACCCATTATACCCTTCCAACTACTTAAATCCTTCTTAATTCTGTCTCCAATGACATGTCATACTTACAACCATTCATCTAAAAAATCAATGGGTAAAATTCTTTCCTACACTTTTTATAGTTTTTCTTCTTTTTAGCCTAACCCTATACTATATATATATATATACATTATTTACATGTCTGATTCATATGATGGCGTTTTAAAAATTTGGACTTAGACCACTACAAGTTTTTTTAACTTTTAAAAGTAATAAACAGAGATAAGTGTATTAAATTTGAGAGATTTGCTTAAAAATTTGGGTTTATATTAACTTTGTGATATTTGTTTAGAGATTTGAGTTTTTTCTTTTTAATTCAAATGACTGGTTGTCGATGAGACGCAATTTATGAGTAATTATTCTATTATTTTTATAACATATTTGTGAGGATTTTGTCTGATTTTATGTTTTTATGAAAATTTTGTATAAAGTTCGTGATGAGAGATTTAATATTACTATGCAACTCATGCTTATGCAAACGATATATAATACCCGTTCCCTAAAGCGTACTGTGATAACCCGCCGCAAAACACGAAAGAATAAACCTAGTTTTAATTAAGATACATGTAAGATTGGTCTTCTTCTTGTCCTTATTTTATTGATTTGTAAAACATTACGGAATATGCTTATTACAAATAGAGAACTACCACTCGAAGTGCAAGAATTCGAGTTAGGCTCCAATTTTCACCATCAATAAAAAAATAACATCCTTTAACAAACTTGAAGATGTTATGCCTGGCTCAAAGGACCTTCTTTAGATATTTTATAGATAAGATGAGGCTTACGTAGTACGCCCCATTTTTCGGTGCATATATATATATATATATAGGGGAAAGATCAAATAAAAAGTTTATTTTGCCTAAAAAGGCTAAAAAGGAATTTCAAAACCTTGAAAACCGACCCAAACGAACTCCGATTGAACTCATTTCGATGGCATTGGAACCGTCTCATCGAACCCTACAATATTAGCTTTTAAATTTTAGATTTAACAATTAGTTTAAGAATTTAGATTTTAGGGCTTGATTTTTAACTTTTAACTTTTATCTTTAGGTTTAGAGTTTGTATTTAAAGTTTTGGTTTTAGTATTAGGGTTTATTTTTTATAATTTAGGGTTCGGGTTTTAGGGTTCGACAAGACGGTTCCAATGATGCAAAAATGAATTTAATCGGAGTTTGTTTGGGTCGGTTTTTGAGTTTTTAGAAATCCTTCTTATTCTTCTTAGGCAAAATAGACTTTTTAGGGGAACCCTCCCCTATATATATATATACACGTGTGTGTATTATGTGTGGTCTTAAAGGTCCAAAGTAAAATTATACTAATTTTAATATTGTTTTACTTATTTTGTGAAAATAAATTAAAAATGTTGGGATGATCAACTTTAAACAATAACTTTGAGCCATGTACTCTTTTTAAATACTCTTTATATCACAATTGGGATATGAGTAAGTGTTGCATCCATCCTTCATTTCCAGACTCTACTGAATATACTCGTTAAGTTTGTTTAAAAAAAAAGTAAAAGAGATCGGCTACCCAATTTAAAAAAATTTAAAACCTTAAAAACAAAAGGTGGAAGAACAAATTCCCTCCCAAAGATCAGCCACCAAAAACAGCTTTTCACAAAAAGCCGATCCCACCCTTTCATTTGCGTATCATATCAGGAGCAAATGGAATTCAAACAGCAATCGAACCTACTCGATACGCCTCTGTCCAATTTTGCTTTCATGATTCCTATAATATGCTCTTCTGCATCCAAAAACACACCATCAACACCTACAAAACCTTCCATCATCGTTGATTTCTCCATCATATGCTGCAGATTCCTTCTCAATCGACAACCAGAAGGTAATTAACTTGAAGTTCGTCCAATCAGTGGACAGAGTACGCAGGTGTGCATCCACCAGCAATCGTAAACAGGTTTGATGTCTATCATCTGTGTTTTATGGAGAGATTTGTGATTATTTGTAACCGTACACTGGTTTCTAATGCGTTGATTTGGATAATTAACGAAGAATTATGACTAATTTATACTGGTCATTGAATTACCATGGTTTAGTTAATAGTCAATACACGATGAACGATGAACGTTTCTTGTAGGAGAACATGAAATTGGAGCGACTTTATAACCAGATTTGCGTTGATGTGGATAATTAACGAAGAATTATGAGAAATTGATAATCCGGTTTAATGAATCATCATGGCGTTAAGCAATGATTTGCACATGTTATAAACCCATTTCCATTTTCTTTTTTCAAGCTATTATCAAAAATACACAGGACATAGCTAGTCATAATCAGGTTAGCCAATTTCATTAAGATAGTTCATAGAACATTATTAGAACCGCATATACGTAAACCTATAGTTTTAAATATCACATGTGATTGATTATTTTCAATTAACTAAACTATGTTATATGCTTCTATAAACTTATTTGCCCTCAAACGATAGTTATGTTTTTTGATAGATAATGATGTCATCAGAATAAATTAAATCATATTATTATTGTTGTTATTATGTATCGTGGACATGCTTTCTTGTTTTCGTTACTTGTTTTCGTGTTTTTAGTGCAAGATGCTCATGTTGGTTTACGAAATAGACAATAAACTAATGAAGTAATGAGCAAATTGAATGTAAATGATCTCAGCTGCTAAAATTTTCAATATATATATTATCAAACCTTTAATTTGGTAAAGCCTAAAAATGTACAAAAAGGCGACTTTTATCCATTGTTTGACAGGCAACCCATGCCCCTTCGTCCTTTATTTACCCATCCCTCCTAATCAACACTCCAAGAGTCCAAGGGCCAAACACAAACCTCCATATACTTATAAACTAAAGTGTAAATTACGATTTTGGCCCATGTGATTTGAATCTTTTAACCTATTTAATCTAAAACAAAATCTTCTAACAAAACAATCATGTCGTTTAAATAATTAACGATTTTGGCCTCCATCGATAACCAGAAACGTTAAATGATATATGATGGAAAAAATAAAAGACTTAAAACACATGGGCTAAAACTATTAATGGTTTAAATAATATGAGCTTTGTTGTTAGAATATTCCATTTTGAGGTGAGTAGATTAAAAAACTTAAGCCATTAGAGCCAAAACCACTGTTTTGGAAACCGGACTAGTCGGATCGGGAACCCGGGGGTTGATCGGCCAAAAAGAAGCATGTGAACCGCCCTGAAAGGAACCGAACGGTTGAGCCAGTTTACTGGTTGGACTGGTTCTTAAGGTTTTTTTAATCGAAAATCCAAAGAATGAAACATTAAAATCGAATGTTATTTTTTTTAACATGATTATGTTTGTTTAAATATGTTTATGATTATATAAATTTTTTATAAATTTATTATGTAATCCGGTTCTTAAATCCGGTCCGACTACTACTCAGTAAGACGTTCAATTCGACGTCTGGTCCAGTTTTGAAAATATTGGCCAAAACCATAATTGAATTTTTTTTAACTTTATATTTATAATGGAAAAACAAAGAGTTCACAAGAAGCTAATGTGTTATTGATTTTTATTTAAAAGTCTGAAGGTGATAGCATGATACAAACAATTTTTTATTTATTATTTTTTATAGAATAGAGGAGACTAGGAGATTTGAAAACTAACGATGTGTTCCGAGTTTATTGAAAGAGAGAACATAAAGAAAAAAAATACAAGGAAAAGAAAATAAAGGTAAAATTTTTGTCTATTTTTTCTTTTAATTTCCTCTTTTTCTTCCTTTAAGTGAAATTTAAGAACACAACATGTTTTGTTTTACTTTTTATTTTTTCGTTAAATGAAGCTCACGAACATGTTTATTCTTTTCTTTTTTTTATTATTAAATAAAGTCAGTTTAAAAAGAAGCTTTAACATTAGTCGGTCTCTTTTATTGGTGATGCAACATACCAAAAGCAGCATAATTATTTGTTTTTTTAATATTAAAAAAGATATTTAAGATGACCTGATTACTTTTCCTTCTACGGGGACCTAATCATGCAGCCTTTAAAAAGTATTGCTCGTCTTTCATCTGCAAAAGAACAAAAGAAGATCTTGAATAGAAAATAAACAATCATTTGGTAAGATCTGATAATTGACATCGGAGCACCTCAATTCGATTGAAAATCGTCCGTTCAACGTCGCCGGCGGTTTACCGGAAAAAATAGGAGGGATTCTTATCCTCTTTTCTAAAAAAATATCAACGTGTCCGTCTTTTGGTGATGTGTATTTCTATATGCGTAAGCATTCAATAAATATCCTTTTTTCTGATTTTCTTTCAGAAAACCGAGTTTATTGTTAATTCTAAAATAATTGAATAAATATAAGGCTGATATCACCAATCATTGATGTTTTTACCTGCATGGCTGTGAGACATAGACCCTGTAAAGCTTACACGAGGATCCAACTGTTCCCTCTTCTTTCTCCCACTATGCCTATTTTTTGCCACCCAAACGCTCCTTCTGTATCTTTAATTCTTCATTTCTCTCTCTCAAACCCTCAATTCAACGGCTGGGATTGGAAATCTTTCATCCGATGATCTAACGGCTGTTTCAAATCAAGAAAATGAGTCAACCTTGGTGAGTCTGTGTTTGATTTGTATGTTTCTTGAATCCATATGAACTTGGGTTTGTTTGATTTCTTGAAAGTTTAATTTTTTATCCCGTTAGTCTTCATTCATATGCAATGTCTATATTACGAGAAATCTTGAAATTAATTTGAACTTTTGGAAGTTCTTTATAAGATTCTTGTTATGGATTTATGGGTATCAATTGTGATTAATAAATTGTAATCGTGGGGTTCTGAAATATTGGACTGAATATGGACCCCATTAGTACTCTGATTAAAGTACGTGGATCCCATTCTTTCTCCTTGTTATCTCCTTTCATGCCCTTTTGTTTATCTTATTATCTAGTTTCCTTTGTGTTTATTGAAGATGGTGAAGAATTTATATTCACTCCATGACTAAATTCAGTAGTCTAACTATTACTCTTACTGTCAAGAGTTTAAGGATTAATGAATTTACTTTCTTCTTTATTTGTTTTAATCATAATGTAGAACAACAACTGCTTTGGAAATACTGTCCACTTCTTTTGAGGTTGGATAGGAAACAATTATGCCTGGAAATAAGTACAACAACAACGCCAACTCCTCATCGGTTCCATCAAGTCGAATTGAGAGACTTTTAAGAGAAAGGGAGCTTAGAAAGAACAGCAGAGCTTCATATTTTAATGAATTATCCCCTAATGATGGTTTTGAGTATAGTGAAAATCTATTGGAACAGTATCTAGAAGGAGCATCTGCTGCACGTGAGAATTGGGATAAACCAGATGGTGGACTTTTTACCCAACGGCTATTGGTTGTTGCAAACAGACTGCCTGTTTCTGCTGTTAGAAGAGGCGAAGAAAGTTGGTCCCTTGAAGTTAGTGCTGGCGGCCTAGTCAGCGCTCTTCTTGGTACGTTTTTAAACTCAGCTTGCTCTTAAACCAATAGAAGTTGATCTAATCTATTTCATTTTAATGTATATTAGGTGTTAAGGAGGTTGAAGCAAAATGGATCGGGTGGGCAGGTGTAAATGTGCCTGATGAGCCGGGGCAGAGAGCACTGACTAAAGCATTGGCGGAAAAGGTACTGTCCTTCAGTTTTGCTTAACCTCCAAAAGTGAAATATTCAATAAAAGGTTTAAATTAATAGTTATTACCATTGTTGTAGAGGTGTATACCAGTGTTTCTCGATGAAGAAGTTGTGCATCAATATTATAACGGCTACTGTAACAACATATTGTGGCCACTTTTTCATTATCTTGGTCTTCCACAAGAAGACCGTTTGGCAACAACTAGAAGCTTCCAATCACAATTTGCAGCATACAAGAAAGCAAATCAAATGTTTGCTGATGTGGTTAATGAACATTATGAAGAAGGTGATGTTGTTTGGTGCCATGATTACCATCTTATGTTTCTACCAAAATGTTTAAAAGATCACAACAGCAACATGAAAGTTGGGTGGTTTCTTCATACACCATTTCCATCTTCTGAAATTCATAGGACATTACCTTCTCGTTCTGAGCTTTTACGTGCTGTTCTTGCTGCTGATCTGGTTGGGTAAGTTTCTAACATTGAAGAAACATTATTCATAAATGAAAACATATAAAAAACTTTAATTGAATATCTTTCAGTTTCCATACGTATGATTACGCAAGACACTTTGTTAGTGCTTGTACTCGTATACTTGGGCTTGAAGGTACTCCTGAAGGGGTTGAGGATCAAGGGAGACTCACTCGTGTTGCTGCGGTAAATTGAAATTAAGTTTTTTTATAACTCAAGTGATAATTATTTTTTGTTTTAATGTTAGTTCTTTATTTTTTGGAATTACAGTTTCCAATTGGTATAGATTCAGATCGCTTCATTCGTGCACTTGAGAATCCACAAGTTCAACAACATATGAAAGAATTGAAAGAGAGATTTTCAGGGAGAAAGGTGACCTCCCTCCCCCCTCCCCCCAAAAGATCACTTGTTAATTTTTAAAGCTAATTTACATACGTGAAATGTACTTGAACAATAGGATCAGCTAAGATCTAAAGATGTTCAATTTCTTACAAAATTGTTCGTGTTACAGGTAATGTTAGGTGTTGACCGGCTAGATATGATCAAAGGAATTCCCCAAAAGATACTTGCGTTTGAGAAGTTCCTAGAAGAGAATCAATATTGGCGTGATAAAGTGGTTTTGTTACAGATTGCAGTACCAACAAGAACCGATGTTCCTGAGTGTAAGTTACAAGAGGTTTGACTTCTCGTTTATGATATTGCTGTATAACTTTATTTTTGATAATGTAATGTTGCAGATCAGAAACTCACAAGTCAGGTTCATGAAATTGTGGGCCGGATAAATGGAAGATTTGGGACGCTGACGACTGTTCCAATTCATCATCTGGTTACCCTTTTGTCTTTTTTCTCATTCAATTTATTCGGGTGTGTTTTTACACACACAATGCTTCATGTTAATCAAGTTTCAAAATCATTCTGTCATGCATGCAGGACCGATCTCTGGATTTTCTGGCTTTATGTGCACTATATGCTGTCACTGGTACTAATCCATAGATCTACAGATTTTTTCCCTTTAAAATTCTTATAACCAAACATGGGATTACTTGATGCAAGTTTTCGTGCACTTTGCACTACTAAATTTTACACTGGCGTATGAGCTTTAATGAAGATGGTTTGACTTTTTCATTGTCAGATATAGCAATTGTCACATCATTGAGGGATGGAATGAATCTTGTCAGTTATGAGTTTGTGGCATGCCAAGATGCTAAAAGAGGAGTGTTGATTTTAAGTGAGGTAAAAGTATTGTAAACTTCGTTTGTAAATAGCTTATATTATCTGTAAACATTACATAGTGCACAAGTTAAGGTTCAAAAATAAAAGACATACATATTGTTGAAAATGTAATATAATACATGAACACACTTACTATATGTGTGTGTGTGTGGATATAGAAAACGAGATCACATAAGAACTCAAATATAAATAAGAGTTGTAAGAACCGATCTGAATTCAAATGCATACAACTCCAACTCTGCATTTAAAATATGCGCCAAGAATGGTTCATACCTATATTTAAGCTCTTATTATAAACCTCCCTCTCTGCGTGCACACACGCACACACATGATGCACATTATTTTTAGATGTATATATAATTCTGCTTGTGTACTTGCAGTTTGCGGGTGCTGCACAATCCCTTGGTGCAGGGGCTATTCTTGTTAACCCATGGAACATAACTGAAGTTGCAGCTTCAATAGGCCAAGCTTTAAATATGAGTGCTGAAGAAAGAGAAAAACGTCATCGCCACAACTTCTTACATGTCACAACACATACTGCTCAAGAATGGGCTGAAACTTTTGTAAGGTAAAAAATGGGGCAGTTGGGTCAATTAATGATCAAAATTGGTTTGGGTCAACAAAGGTTCTATATAGTACATGTCAGATCTTTTTGACCCTCCATTTTTTTTATATGGTACTATCTGTACAGGTTGAGTAATGGAGCAACACCTGTTCAGGTTAAAATGGAATAACTTATTAGTACATGCCGGGTTGGCACCCCTAAACATAGCTTCGTTCAATCTTTTTGAATAGTGACACCTTAAAAATGATTTTGTAAACAGAAAATTATATATATACACTTTGGGTGACTCTCTATCCACCCTAAGGTAAGAGTTGACTTGACTTCAAGTTTTTGATCTATTTCATGTTGACTATTGTAGTGAACTGAACGACACTGTAGTTGAAGCACAACAAAGAATAAGGCAGGTTCCACCACCACTGCCAGTTGAAGAGGCTATCGAGCGTTATTTGCAGTCAAGTAATCGGTTAATTATACTGGTAATATGTCCATATCTGATTATCCATATAACAAATAGACTAAGCCCTTTAATGATCTTGTGTTGATTATTTTTCTAATATTATACACTGTTAAAAATTACAGGGATTCAGTGCTACATTAACTGAACCAGTTGATACCCCAGATAGGCGTGGAGGTGATCAGATACGAGAAATGGATCTTAAATTGCACCCGGATTTAAAAGAATCACTGATTAAGCTTTGCAATGATCCAAATACAACCGTTGTTGTCCTCAGTGGAAGTGACCGAACTGTATTGGATGATGTATTCATCAAAATTTACTTCTTTTTTTATAATTTTTTTTATCATTTATTATTTTTGTTTTGACAATGTCAAGGCATTCTTAATTTCTCAGAACTTTGGCGAGTATAACATGTGGTTGGCGGCAGAGAATGGAATGTTTCTACGATCTACCCAAGGAGCATGGATGACGACTATGCCCGAACATTCAAATATGGAATGGGTTGACAGTGTGAAGGTACATATCTATTGACATATTTAGATTTTTATTTTATAATAATGTTTATTTTTAATCATAAAGACCACATTAATTACTTGAGTTCTGCTAACTTGTGATCTAGCATGTCTTTGAGTACTTCACTGAAAGAACACCTCGATCACATTTTGAGCTCCGGGAGACATCACTTGTTTGGAATTACAAGTATGCAGGTATTTTGATTTTATCTGGCTTTTCATGATTGCTTGTTATTATGTTCTTTTTTGGGGTCTTGAAAACGGGGATGCAGATGTTGAATTTGGGAGGCTTCAAGCCAGAGACATGCTACAGCATTTGTGGACAGGTCCAATATCTAATGCATCTGTTGATGTTGTACAAGGCAGTCGATCCGTTGAGGTTCGAGCAGCTGGTGTAACTAAGGTTATTGCTTCACCTTTGTTTAATACAATCTGATTATGATTTTTATAGTTTATTAAGATAGTAATTATTGATTATTAATTAGTAATATAAGACATACCACATTTTCGAAATTATAGCTTTTGCTAGAGTGGCTAAGTGGGCGGTTCTGGTGGGCTGGTAAAATGTCGAAACTGACGAGCATTTTCTGGGTCAGGCAGGGTTGGCCATAAACACATTCTGACCAAAAAAATTAACTTTTTGTATTTTCTTTTGAACGGTTAACACACACCTTCTAATCTTTACTCCGAAATCTGCACTATTATCTATTACGGGACTTGAATTTTCATCCTTAAGAAGAGGGACACCTTTTCCATACATGAGGTTGTTCGCTACATTCCCTTTGACGATTCCTGCATTTATACTATTTTAGCATTTTTTTTTCAATAAATTAATTAGGAGATTTTACTATTTTAGGCATTAAAAATCACATGATTGGATACTTTCAGTGATTTTACTAGGTTGAGCTGTTAAAGATGAAGACAAACTGAGTAAAGATGACCCATCCACAAATACAGCTTGCAATCTTAAGCAAGATAAATGTGTTGGTTTGGGTAAACACTTATTGTATTTTGGGCTGAAATGGTAACATCAAAACATAAAAATGGGTAACATCATAACATAGAAGTGAGTGAGATGAATAACACTGTAACATAATGTGGTTCAAGCTAGGTAACCTAAAACTATGAGAATATAATATATTCAAACGAGTAAAAATTATTAATAATATATTTGATGATAAAATTACTAAAAATTATACAGATAAATTATTTGTTTACTTAATAACCTATTTTTACTTGAACTAAATTAATATTTTTTTAAAAACGACTTATTTAAACCGAAAGATTTTACTTAAAACCTATCATGACCCAAACCGTTCGGACCCGCTACCTAACCTGACCCTCCATTTTGCCAGGCTTAACGACAAGTAAATGGGTTGAAATATAATTGCATTGGAAAAAAATGTTTTACAGGGTATTACAATTGTTCGCATATTAGGGGAGATTGTTCATAGCAAATCCATTTCATCACCAATTGATTATGTCCTATGTATCGGCCATTTTCTTGGGAAGGTATGCATATACTTCTAAATAATAAAATTAAACACAACTTTCACTTGATTTAAGAATTTACATTTTTTTCAGGACGAAGATATTTACACCTTTTTTGAGCCGGAGCTTCCCTATAACAGCATGGGTATTCCACGACCCAAACTAAATGATGCTGCAAAGGGTCCTGGAGACAAAAAGCCCGGTAAAAGTGGGTCAAAATCATCTCAAAAGCAACGAGCTTCTCCAAGTGCAGATAACAAGCAAACAACTAACAATAACAGAAACAACAGTTTTGAGAATGGTGGAAAACGGTCATCCGTGTCAGCAGACAAGGTGTCATGGAATGTTTTAGATCTCAAAGCGGATAACTATTTCTCGTGTGCGGTAGGACGGACGCGTACGAATGCGCGCTATCTTTTACAGTCATCGGACGATGTCGTTTCGTTTTTCAAAGAGCTTACTCAAGCTTCTTGAGTATATAGTTTTGGGATTACTTCTGTATCATTCATACGCATTTTGTTAGTTTCAGTGGTATTATTTGTTGTGTTACTAAAATCATGTATCCAAATTCTAATTGGGCCATGCGTGTGTAATGCAAGCTATTTTCTGTTCTTTTTCTTTTTTCCTTTTTATTTATTTATTTTATATATTATTTATTTTTCTTTTTAAATTTTGCATGTGAAAGATGCATGGTGGTATTTGTGGTATGATTGCTGCGATTTGTTTTTCGGTTCGTGACAAATTTAGATTTTAGAACCAAACTTCAATCCACGTTAAGAAAGCATAGTATATGTTCTTTCATGCTAAAAGCTATAAATGATAAATTTTTTAAACCTAGAATAATGACCTGTTTTCTAACAAAAGATTATTTATTTTAAGTTGATAGTATCGAACGCTTGTTGTAAAAATGTGAGGTGGGTGATGTAAGAACCTATTATTTGATTTGATTTACCCCCCCCCCCCCAACCCAATTGCATTTGGCTTTAGGGAGCATATTAACAGATTCCATGTCGCAGTATATGTGATTGATTGCATGAGTATTCAACGTTCTATATGCTCTGCTGATTAGGTACTTGGTTAGTTTGTTTTGTTGGTATTATTGCTTCTATATTTATCCACGCTTTGTTTACATGTGTTTATGTGTATGCGATTGCCATATATTCCTATATGTTTTGGTTTTTACATGAAGTCTGATTTGAAAAAGGGGGCAATATCTTGAGCCAGGGGTCTCTTCTGAAGTAACTCTCCCAAACAGCCAAAAGTCCCAAAACTTGAAAACCCTAATATTTAGTTTCTCAATTCACTTTCTCAGTCCCAACGTGGGTTACCACTAACCATAATTCAGAAATACGACTACTCAATCCTCATCAACCCTAAAGGCTCAACGACAAGGGGTGGGCAAACCGTTTTCATTTTGGAAATGCTAAATTGGTTCCGGTTTTCGTCAATAAAGTCAAGAACTCGTTCCGGTTAGGTTTGGGTTTTTGACTGTTTTTTGGTTGGTTTCGGTTTGGGTTTTGGCCCGGGTAAAGGCGGATTCGTATCAGGTAATTCCAGTTTCTTTTTCTCTGAGAAACCGGAACCACCTATACTCACCTGTTCGGGTATGACCGGTTTTGGTTCAAGTAACCGGTTTTTTTTGCATATCTCTATCGATGACTCATAAACCTCATTCCCCATCAACCCTAACTGTGAGTTGGCGATTCTCAATCCTCATCAACCTAAGTCCCTAACGACCTAAGCTCACTAGAAAACACTCGGTGAATCCTTTACATTCATGTTTGATCAATAGATTTCAAAGCTTGGATTTTTATTTTACTTTTTTTTTTTTTTTACTAATGGTTTGTTCAGAAACCGAAACCTCAGCTATTTCTTGTTCATGTGTATGTACATCTGGTAACTGACTGAGTAAGTTGAACTTTACTCTATAGTCCTAAAATTTCACTAAAATGTGTTTTTTTATCGTGTTTCTAGACGGGATTTATCGTAAAACCTGTTTTTAAACAGGCTTGTGATCGAATATGAAGAAATGACATGAATAGTTGCCATGTCGTGTTCTTGTCATCCCTATTTGTGTTCGTGTCTAACCTGCTATGCCAATGATAGCATGGATCAGTCATTTTATTTGATTTTAATGGTTTTTCTACTTAAATGCCTTAAATTTTCAAGCCTGAGAAAAGAATACCAAAATATTTAATTGTTCTCTCCTATTTGTTGCACGGAAAACTAAATCTCAAGCTTCAGATAAAAGATGAGCATTTCCAATAATATTTGTAGCATGAATACTTCTATGTTTTGTAGAGATATTGTAGAGATTACGGGTTCAAGTCGTGAAATGACTGATAAGGTTACTTTTTTGTGATTTTAAGGTCATAAGTTAGAGCTGTGAAAATAACCACAAATGAATTATTGTTTCCATAATTTTTTCTAAATCAATGTTCCAATACCTTTTTGTTATTTTTCTTCACGCTATTTTTCTCGCATCAAAGACTTCATTTTCCGCAAGTGACCAACTGAAGCCATGCAATTTCTTATATTATAAAGAAGAGGTACCCTAAAGTACGTGATTGTTCCAATGAAACATTTTCTTCTACCATAGATTAGTGAGGACACACAATCACGCATTTTTCCATTTGTTATTTTTTTTACTATTATTACCAAATCAACGGACTTTACCTAAAAGCCAAAAAATCCTTTAAAAGATGAAAAAGATGAGAGAAAGTAAAAAGATAAAACTAAAAGGGTGAATCTATGGTAGAACACATTACCTCCTCTATTAAACCTTTGTTTTATTTATTTTTTGTGTTGAGTTCAAAAGCAATGTTGTTAGGCTTGCTTGAAGGTGTTTTGAGGACACTACGAACACATATCATCCTGCGAAGAATGTTTTCTTTCAGATCTTTCAATCAATTGATACGCCTCAAGAGAGCTACATTTGTTAAAACTAATGCAATTCCATGAAAACTCACTTTTGATATGTAACTTTGAGTATTTATGGATGCTCATGTTATTCAAAAATAATGGTAGGTAACAAATCGCTTCTTCCAAGGCCGCCTCATTCATTCGGCTCGCATCAATCCAGTTAGTTATTTGGACGAATAAACATTAGACGTTTCATCTTCTGAATATCGCCCCATTTGCGGTGCAAGCATATAATGTATATATGTGTGGGCCCTCAAGGGGTTAAAATGACACTAATTTTAACTTTATTTTACCTATATTGTGAAAATAGCGTTAAACGTGTTGGGATGATTATTCAGACGATAACTTTGAGCCGGGTACTCATTTGGAGCAGCCTCTCTATCCCAACTAGGATAGGGGAAAGGTTTGTGTCCATCCTTCCTCTCGAGACCCTACTAAAAAGTGGAAATATACTTGGTAGGTTTGTTTGTTTTTGTTTATCTTTTGAATCCATTAGAGTAGGTAACTCACGAATCCTCTGATTCTACTTCATATCAATATACATTTTTTTCATCATGAGACTTGAACCCTTAGCCACTTAACTTTACACTTGATTACCACTAGACCAAAGCCGTGTTGGTGATTTTTAGAACTGCAAGCAACAAAGACACATTGGAACACTACTTTCTACACCTCACAATCAGACAAGTCTTGGTCTATATCCCCATTTGTCTAGTAGGTCCTAACCCATCTTAAAAGACAAAAAGGATAATCTTCCAGGGACCATTGGGGAATGGGGGAAAGCCCTGGTTGGGGCAGGCCAGGTCAGGCCATTGGTCCACTCATGGAAGTATATTAGGAAGCTATTACTCATGAAAATAAATGAGGCAGATTAAATAGCATTTAATTGCCTGTATAATGGACCACAATAGGAAGCTACTAGTTCTTTGTTTTGGCAATACCTCTTCCCAAATCAAAGAAAAGTTTCTTGGGCCACAAGGAGTTCTCAGACATAACATGAAGACATGAAGAAATCAAGATTTCACACACAAACACACACAGAAAAATTTATACGAGGAAAAAACAAATCAAATTGAAAATAAAATAGTACAAGCCCACGAGCGGTTTTTAACAAAATTAAAAGCAAAATATTCAGCTAATTTCAGAGTAATTGAGACACAGGAGAATGAATCTAAAGCAAGTGTGAAGTGATGACTGATGATATGCTGCTTGCTAGGAAAATAAAAAACACTAAAAATTACAGATGTATAATCCAAAACATACAGGAGGAGGTGGACCAAGTAATCAACTTCTTCAATTTTACAAATTCTAATAAAGAATCAGTTATTATTAATTTTTTTGTTTGGTTCGAATACGTACTTGATCAAGGATTCCTTGATTGATAGCAACTCAGGAAACTCCTCCTTCAACTTTGATGCATCCAACTCGTTATTGCTTCGTGGGGCCACTATCACTTTTGCTTGTTCTTCCAGGGTGAAATTCACCCACTTAAATTCTGGGTTGATATATTTCTTGTACATTTCAAGAATCTCATTGTGACTTACCACCCCTGGATTTGTAAAGTTCCAGATTCCCCTTAGACTCCTCTTTGCCATCTCGATTGAAATTGGTAAAAGTTCATCCAAGATTGTCATGCTGTTTGGTATGTTCACAACTTTATCATAACGAGCTATTTTAGTGATAAAATTGCGTGGGTTGTTAAGATCTGATGATATTGGCATTCGGACTCTGAGGGTGCAAACATTATCATATTCTTTCAAAAGCTCCTCCACCTGTGAACAGATGTAGACGATTATATGACATGACTCTGGTATATCATATATGCATGTAGCCATGAAAATATAATTAAAAATGAAATATTAGTTACTAATTACCATGGCTTTGGTCTTTGAATAAAAGGACCCAATGAAATTGGGTTTGTCTTCTTCCTTAAAACCGATTCCAGAACCTTCTGGATGTTTAGCATCATATTCAAAAATGCATCCAGTTGCAAAATTGATCATTAAGAGCCCATGTTCTCTGCAGACATCTGCTAAATTAAGTGTGCCCGAAACATTGGTACGAATAGTTTCTGTTTTGTGGGATTCACACCAATCAACATTTGGTCTGCCAGTAACACCAGCAGCATTGAAAACATGAGTAGGTTTAATAGTTTGAATATCAGCCAAAAGTTGTGAACGATCTTCCAAACGACCCTTTCCGTACTCGTATTGAATTTGTTGTTTTTCACACAATTTCCCAAGTAAACCACCAATCCAACCCGTTTTTCCATAAATCAGGAACTTCAAAGTTGGTTTCTTGGAAAAAATGCTAGTTTTTGATTTAGAAACCTGGACACCAATCTGAGAAGTATTGATTGCCAAATTAGCCGAATCAAATTCCGCATTTTCAGGTCCATCAACATGTCTATCAATACCACCTGGCATCATTAACATTCTTGGATGAGGAAGAAGTGCTCCAGAGACATCACCCCACCAATCAGGGTTACTGGTGTACCACTCGATGGTCTTTTTCAAACCTTCTTCCCAAATGGTTCTTTCAGACCAACCCAAGCTCTTCAATTTTTCGTCATCTAAGAAATATCTTTGATCATTGAAAGGTCTGTTTTCTACAAACTTAATGCTTGAATCAGGATCCATATTGAAAAGCTTGCACATATCTTTTGCAACATCAATAACTCTTCTTTCTCTTTTGGTCCCTATGTTGTAAACATGACCAACTTCTCCTTTGTGAAGAATCACTTCAAAAGCTTCAGCAACGTCTTCACAATAAAGGTAACTCCTTACATTAGAACCATCACCATGAATTGGAAGCGGTTTTCCTCTCATAGCTAAGAGAATGAACTTAGGGATTAGCTTTTCTGGAAATTGGTTTGGGCCATAAACATTGTTTCCTCTTGTAGTAATTACAGGCAGCCCATAAGACCTAGCATAAGCCATAACAAGCATTTCTGCACCAGCTTTAGTGGCTGAATACGGGTTTGTAGGAAGAAGTTGTGAAGCTTCATGGTTACCAATAACAGCATCCTCCTCTGTTTCACCATATACCTCATCTGTGCTCACATGGATGAACCGTCTGATTTGGCCTGTGACCTTGCAGGCTTCTAGAAGCACATGGGTGCCATAGATGTTGTTCTTTGTGAACTCAAAGCTGTTGCCAAATGAGTTATCAACATGGGTCTGTGCAGCAAAGTGCATAATGGTATCAATAGATTCGGTGATCAGGAGGTAGTTGACTAGATCAGCACTACCAATGTCACCCTTCACAAATTTGAAATTGGGAGATGACCTGGACGGGTTGAGGTTTTTAAGATTTGAACAGTAATCAAGCTTGTCAAGCACGACAATCTTGTAATCAGGGTAGCTTCTAATTAGCCGATTAGCAACATGAGAGGCAATGAAGCCAGCAGCTCCCGTGATAAGAATATTCTTTGGTGTGTAATTAGCCATATCAGATCTGTCCCCATGTAAACAAATCAAATTTTAACTAAAAGATTGCATGATAAAAAACCTTTAAAAAAATTTATCACACTATGGAGAACCAACAATCTTGATTTAAGAGACCAGAAAACAAATAATTTACAAACAGCATGGTATGTTCACAGTTCTAAACAATGTTCTACAGGAATGCAAGATCAATAATAACATATGGAAGGCACAAAGCTGATAGATCACTAATCAGCAAGTTATCCCATTTACGATGAAAAAAGAGATGCTAATTTACTAAAAGCACAACAAATGCAATTAAAAACAAACTATTAGGGTTTATAATCAACTACTTTAAGGAGATCACAATCAATATCCGCATCAGATCCAAAAGTTGAACTAATCACTAACCTAACTCTAATAAGATTGGAAATCGAACTGCAAGATGATTGACTGATACATGAATTGGCACATTAAACCTAAAACAAAAAACTAACCAGATCTAGAACAAATTACGCGTTTTCTCGAATCATATTGAGGTTTAGACAAGTTCGATTCAGCATACAAGTCACTAAACCAGATCTAAGCAAAAAATCAATTGTCCTCGTAAAATGAACCGAAACTTGCAATCATTCAATAGCCAACAAGATCGAAGTTTCGCCGTGTTTGTAAACAACATTTACAAATGAAACAACGTTAACCTGGAGAATTGTAAACTTACATACAATTTTAATCCGGATTGGTGTGAATGCAGATTATGCGTATGAGAGAGATCTCGACCAGAAAGGTGATGAAGATGAAATCACGAAATTTCTAGCGAGACTCGCGGGCTGCAACCGGCGCCTCGATCGATAAATACACTCAGATATATATACATGTGTGTCTCTGTGACTGAATGCATGGGCTCGTGTTTAAGGGTTCTAATCCAGTGGCAGCAGTAACTATTTCTTGCATAACTGAGAGAGTTGGTTTGCCGTTTGTGTAATGTGATAATTTAATTATTAATGACATAACTGTTTGAGATATCAATTTGAGACTAACTTATTTGTTAAAGGCTTTGATTTTACGTATACCTAGGCTATCCGTAATGCTAAAAATGTATTTACTAATTTTTTTGAACAGCTTGGTACGATGATGGTACGATGATATCAAAGACGTGATTTCAATCGTCCATTCGGATTAGACACTCTGGGTCGTACACCCGAGTTCATCCTAGGAGGAACTTCAAAGCTGAGCAAACTCATTGAACTTGTCTTAGCAAATATTAGGCTCAGCCCGAATTCGAACTCAAGACCTTACATAAAGAAGTCAAGAGGGTAACAATTTACAATTAGACTAGAAGTATTTGGTTGTATTTACTAAATGCATCCTACTTATCACTGTTACATCACATTTTTTACACATCTTTCTCACACGTATTTTTTCTCATCTTTTTAACTTCAACTTAGCATTCTCATATGCATTTTCTCTCTGCTTTTCTTTTTTAAAAGTTTGGGTCACCTTCTCTCTACACTTGGTTGCACTCCTAGAAATGCAAGGGAACGTGCGTGGAGCTTCGTCGGAGAAGGAGGCGTCCACGTGAGACGTGCAAGGGGACAAAGGTGCGCGTTGTATTCAGCCTTATATAATATTGAAAATCAATTACGTATTTCTTTTAAGAAGAGAGAAATATGTAAGTGTAATTGACTAATTTATTTCAAATTATAAATATATTTTAAGAAAAGGAAACACATAATCAACTTTTTTATTTGATTACATATGTAATAAATGATATTAACAAAAAAAAATGTAAATATCCTTTTTTTTTAAATGAGATGTTATATTTTCAATTTTATACAATAATGTAATTTAGTGAGGGTAGTTTAGGACAAACAAATAGAACAATTTTCTTTAAACGCTTAATCTGTTGCTCTCGGTATTGAAGAGACCGAGAGGTTTACAACGTAAGTGGGTTTCATAGATATCAAAAAGAAAAAGAAAAATAAAAAAAAAAAGAAAAAGATAAGAGTTAATTTTGATACACGAGTTACCTAACTTAACCAATCATTTAAAAATAAGTATGTTTTATTGTAAAGTTGGTTTTTTCGTAGTTTAAAATAAAAAGTAATTTTAATATGAATCACACACTATTTTATAGATTTAAAATAAATAGTAATAAAGTTTAATGATTAATTCTTCAATGCTAGGTTGTAAGGATGCTCAAAACTTGTTAACCAAAAGGAAACTAGCTTAAGAATAATCAAACTGGTTAACTTGTCAAAGTATAGATTAACTTGTCAACGTTTTCATAATGGTTTTAGTCATAACTAGTTTTTTAAACTCTAAAACCATAATCCATCTAATAGTCGACATGTTAATGTCTAACTGATTTTTTGCTCTACAAATAGACCGGTTAGAAAAACCAGTTTATGCAGTTGAAACCTCAGACCAATTCTAAATCAGCGATTTCGAATGGGTTATTAACTGATAGATAAACTATTTTTTTTAATACAGATCGGTTAGAAAAACCACCAGTTTACACATATATAAAATACTTACCAGGTTTAATATAGTTTGTAAGAAATACTCAAGTCTCAGTATTGTTTCATTGTTGTCATTTTTTTAAAACTTTTTTGTATTTATTTAAATTGAATGACCGAAATGAATTTTTTTTTTTTAATTTGGCTATTATTTGTTGAGTTTTTCTAACACGCACTTATGGCTAAACTTGAAAGTAATCACTAAATTATAATAAAGTTTCATATCTCTAAATATCTCTAATTAATATTTAGTTACACTTAAATTTAAGTATAACAATTGAACAAAACTGAAACTTAATTACTTTTCATAAAAATTTCCATGTAATATTGATTTTTCTTTTCTTATTTAGAATGACAGATGATCTTTGCATGTTAGCCAATGAGGACCGGCCGATGTAGTCAAGGTTAATTCCTCGACTGCCTAAGACCGTATCCCCCAAACAACTAGGAATCAAATAAATCTCTAAACCATCTATATGCATAAGTTTAAAACACTGATGTTAATAAGGTAAAACTTCTGTTCTTCATTATATAACGATAGGTTTGAAGATTATCCCTTCCTCATGATACATTAGAATTGAGGTTCCAAATACATTGAATGAATGATAAAAATACTTGTATTTATGAACATCACATAATAAATTTTGATTGCCGTTCAAAAAAAAACATAATTAATTTTGAGGACACAAGAATTTCAAGTGTGTTGATCTTTCCGCGTCTCCACCGTTCCATCAAAATAA
The DNA here is from genome assembly GCA_009363875.1 of Mikania micrantha. Taxonomy (NCBI): domain Eukaryota; kingdom Viridiplantae; phylum Streptophyta; class Magnoliopsida; order Asterales; family Asteraceae; genus Mikania; species Mikania micrantha. Next base: position 20,973,584 of record CM018693.1, read on the forward strand.
ATGTTCCCTTAAATAAGTGGGACTACCTACATCTTAAATCATTATTAAAAAATATTATAAAAACTTTAAAATTTGATTTTTTTTTACGATGAGAAACTCCTGGGATCATGTTTGTAGGATTAATTGACAGATCAGGTTAGAGGTGACAATCTTCACCTAATCAAAACAAATGGGTAGGTTTGTGTGAACAAATATTGTATAGCAAGTTGAAATGAGTAAACATTATAACATAAAATGGGTTAAGGTGAGCAACTTTTTAACATAATACGAGTCAATATTAGTTACCTAAAAACTATTTGAATGCAATTGATTCAAACGTTTGAGAATGATTAACAACAAATTCGATGAGAAAATCACAAAAAAAAATCCTAATGGACTATTTTTTTAGTTCCAATACATTTTGACTTAAACAAAATTGATGTTTTCTTTTTTAAATAATCCATTTTGAACCAAATTGATTCACTTAAATCTTTTTCTGATCTGCATCCGTTCTGACATGTTACCCAACCCTTCCATTTTAGTAGGCTTAGGTCAGGTTATGGTCCGACATTGCTTTAGTTTAATCAAACGTTTTTAGTGTTTAATTAAGTCGTAAGTAGGTTTATATTTACGCAGGTGGGTCCAGAGTGCAGGAATAAGGGGTCAATAATGTGAGCCCATCTGCCCATGTTTCCTCGTGCATGCATGTTTGATGTTTCTAGGTTTTGTTTACCTCTTGTAGTCTTGTATATATGTGTATATATATGATGAATAAGAGCCACTTTAAAGCAGAGAACTTCTTGAACAGTGATTGGTAATTTTGAGTATGTGATTGTAGAGGTGCGCAAATCGGTTTTTTTTGGAACCGGTTCCAGTTTCAACTGGTTCCAGTTCCGGTCAACAAAGCCAATACCCGGTTTCGGTTCCGGGTTTCGACTGGTTCCAACCGGTTCCGGTTCGGGTTTTGGCCGGGTATAGGTGGAACCAGTTCCGGTTCTAATTTGTCTGAAAAACCGCACCCGTTTGTACCAACCAGTTCGGGTTTTCGGTTCCGGTTCCGGTTCCGGTCCGTTTTTTCCCCCACCTCTATGTGATTGTGTGTCATGCTGTCGTGCGTTATTTTGGGCCTGGTCCAGCAATGTGAAGGTTATGAGACGACCCATATAAACATACATATAAAACTTGGGTCTACGGTGCTAAATCATTTATTGCCCCAACGACCTTTTCATAATATTATTTTAAATAAATCAGGCTCAAATTATTATTTTAAAAAAAAAGGTGTTAAACCAAAAAAACTATAAACCAGAATTTAAAATTTTCCTTTAAGAGTAATCCGATATCTTTTTAATATTATTATACCATTGTATAATACAAGACTTTAATCTTTATACTTTATAAGAAAATGCTCTAATATATTATATATATAGTCAGCTATTATCAGGCGACAAACATTTTAAAACCTAGATTTTAAATAATAATATTATTTAATCATTATATGTCGCTTATTGGTACACATTGTTAGCTAATTAATTATTATTATGATTTAATTATTATATAACTAGGTTATTAACTCGTGTATTACACAGAACAAAAATAAAATATTAAATACTCATGACTGATAATTTAGAAATTATAAAACAATATTTTGATGGATAATTAAGCTACACATTAATAAATAATATAAATAGTAGGATAACAACATAATTGGTATTTGATAGGTAAGATACATTTTCGTAGTTCTTAAAGTTTTTTAAACGACCAATGAACACATAAAATATGTCTAATATGAATTGGATAAATTTAACATGTTATAAACCAATAGTTTTATGAAATTTGTATGTTGAATATCATATATATTGTTAGTGAAATAAGAAAATAATTAAGATTTAAAAGTTATAAATTATCACTATTTAAAATTAAAATTATATTTTAAAATAAGATATAATTGTAGTCTACTTATGATAATTAAGTTATAATACATTATTAGAATAAAAAATTTATATTTTTGCATTTAAGTATACAATTTAATATATTATTTAAAATAATTAACATTAAATATGAGAGAATGTTAGTAAAATAAAATTGAAGAAAAGATGAATATATGAATGACAAGTGTCGAAATTTAAAAATAAATGAATATGATAGCGACAAGTGACAAAAGTTAATGATAAATGAATGTGAAAGTTACATGTGACAATTTTGTTATTCTTTTATTAGGTAGTATAGATAGTTAGTATTAACATTATATAATTATAGTAATAATCGTTATAAAATATTATTATTATAATAATTTATTAATTATTATGATGTATGCCGCTTTTGTTGACTTTAACTAGCAACAATAATAATAATTAATTAATAATTACTATTATATAATATTAACACTAATTAAATATTATAAGTAATACATTTCAAAATGCGTGCTACACGTTATACCCTATACATTTTAAATTGCGCGCTATATTGATTCATGATCATTGTCTTTTTTTTTTCTACTTTTTCAAGTTTGTTAATATTTTCTTACAAATGTATCTTTTATATTATCAACTTATTATTTTAAAATAAGTTTCGTCTTATATCGATCATCTATTTTCTCTTTTACTATTATATTAGATACTTGACGTTTGATTTCTTCACATCGTAATGTGTTTTTCTAACTTCGTTCAATGGTTAAAACTGAGTTAATGTAATATTTTTTTTTATTAAAATGTTGTTTTCCTAAATTACATTTTCGGCTTTATGTCTATGTTTTGATTTAAGTTAACATTTATTAAATATTGACCGGTCTAGTTAATTGCGGTCTTTCACATTTAATATTATAGTTATACAATTTATATAAATTCGTTTTCATGTTTATAATGCTCATTTTTACAAGGGTAAACATTTATGTCTGAAACTTTATTATCAATTGGCTCGATTACCGCTGTGATGCGTGGGTATAACCCTAGTTTTATTACAACTAATCATCAAGTTCTAAGTACTCCAAAGCCTTTATTTGGAGAAATTTAAGGAAAACTTTAAATAACATACATACATACATACATTATTGTATTTACATTTCATATAATTTCATGTAATTTTGTTATTTTTTTTCATGTATTAGATAAATTGTTATTTTGTTATTATGTTTTACATATTAAAAGCTAATAATTGTGATATTTTATCATTATTTTCAAATACTTATCATTGTAAAAAACAATAAAATACAATGACAAATAAAAAGATACAATGTCAAACAGAAAACACAATGATGTGTTAGAAAACATAATAAGTTGACAACACATTTTTAAATATTTTTTTATACAACAATACACTTGTTTTTATGGTACATTTTTATCAATTATGTCGTATATAAAAGTTACGGCAGCTTAAAAAAATTAAAAAAGTTGACAAAAGTTATCCAAAAACGACTTATTAATTTAGTTTTTCTTTTTTAATTTTTATTTACAATTTGATGCAAGTTAACTGTTTATAAATCTAATGAAATTAAATAACTACTATATTTTTATATTAAAAATTATTTTTATAATAACGCAACCCTCTAGGGCTCTAAGACCATCCCCATTAACAATTTTGATTGGGTTGTGGCACTATTAAAAAAAGAAGAAGATAAAAACACAAAAGTAGGACGATCAGCTCGTTGCTGCAAACAAGTTTGCAACCCAAATATATGTGTTTTTTTTCTTTTTCTTTTTTACTTTAAAATAATTACTTTTAGTTAATCTTATTTTATTTAATAACTACTAAATATTAACATTTTTAAAAGATCTAAAAACATAGACTTGATCATATTTTTTATGAACATGTCAGTATAAATTTTGTTAAAAACGGAGTTCGTTTAAGAAAATGTATTTTTAATATAAAATAAATATAAACAATCATTGATTTATCTTATCTAAAACCAAAGTTTTTTATTGGTTCAGAAAATTTCATGGATCAAACTTTTTATCTGAAAAATCATAAATTATATTTATTTAATAAAAACTAAAAAATCTAATAATTTTTAATAAAAACGAATAATCATAAATTATATTTATTTAATAAAAAGTAGTAAAGGTTAGGTTGTGAATGAGAGTAAAAATTTAGGTTTAATTGGGTTGTATAGGTTGAAAAGATAGAAATTAATTTTTTATTAAAAGGTTGGGTTGAATTGGATCGTGAATGGGGATGGTGTAATAAGTTATTAGGTGATCCATTTGATCTTGTGGTGCCGTTTGACTTTTAGTGCCGTTATGTTGGTACTAAATATTGTACCCAAACGACATGGGTATATATAATATGTTAGTTATAAGCCCATGGGTAAATTATTTATCCCTTTCTAAAGTCACATAATTATTTTAAAAAAATCAAATTTAATCGCTTGTTATTTGTAAAATTTATTTTTCTTTTTACAAAAAGTCAATAAACTCCTTTCATTATTTTTGAAAAATATTTACAACACGACAATTAACACGTGTGTGTTCTTACCAACAACTCTCTATCTAGCAGAAGTTGTCAAATAATCAAAAGTGTGTATTCAATTTCACATATCCTTTAAGACATGCGCAGGGTTGCTCATTGAAAATTTTACAATATAAGTCTACCACTTGCTCCACATTAATTATTTGTATAATTCATCATCATTTTATGATGTATTATATTGTTTATAATATATATTTATGTTTCTTATCATCGTTTATATAACCGGACAAATTATTAAATGTTTATTCATAATCATAAATGTTAAAACATAATAAACTGCAGAAATAAAATAGTATACAAAAAGCCCTACAAAAAATATTTTATTATTAATGCCTTTGAACAAGATGAACCTACATATAACAATTAATTTTGATCTTTAATTTCTTCATCATCTCAGTCATTTACAAATACGGGCAACCTCCATAACCTGCTAATTAGTGAAAATTTGGTATTAAAATTTAAACTTAATTTGTTATTTCTTTAAATATTTAATGGGCCGGCTCAGCTTCAAATCTTTAATGGGCCGATTCAAATTTTACTACAAAAATCAAAATTTAAGTTCATATATGTCACAATGGGTAACTCAGTTTCTAGTTAAAACTTCACTGTGGCTTGAAACTTTGATAGGTTGGTAAAAACCTGGTTTGAACCAAGTTAAACGTTTAATATGGACCCGTCCTGACCTTAGCCGGTATGATCACTTACCCGACCTGACCAACCCATTTTGTTAGGGTTTTTAATATATATCAATAAAAAAATGAAATTGTCTTGAGATCTTTAACGGGTCGGATCAAGATTTCTAGTAAAGTTGATTGATCACTTACTCGGGTCAGTGAGAGTAATGAGACCAGTGTTACCAAAATGACAATTCCATGAGTTTCTTCCCTTGCACTGGTAGTATATATTCATGGCTATGGATGCATGATTGATGAGATTATCAGGTAAATAGCATGCACCACCTTTCTCTAGTATCCTGCAATCGACTTGCGAGCACGCAAAATTCACATTTTCTAACAGCTCGGATTGACTCGATGATGGCTTCGCGACGCACCATGTTTTCTACAACACAAATAGCCAAAACTTTAGCATTTTAAGGACAATACATCTATTTAATTAAAAGAAATGAAGAAAGATTGTGCCATACATCAGCCTCAAGTGTCCTCAATGTCCCAACTGCAAATCAAAACACCCGAAACGATGATCGATTAATTCATGAAATTTAAAATAATAATCAAAGGTTTGATCAAGTGTTAGTGTTAGTGTTGGTGATGATGATTATGATACCTGAAAGAAGTAGAAATATGTATGCAAATAGATTAGCAGCCATATATTGATGAATTATGAGACAGTGATGATCTGAGTATGTGTTGTGGATGGTTTTAAAGGGAATGATAAGGAGATATAACGGCTATATTGGGGATAGAAGATCAAGACGTTACGTTATATATATTTGCATTAATCTGTAATTAAAGAGGGACCCATAAAGTTGTTTTTTTTCTAATTCAATTTGAAGGTAGATTGTTTGATCTTGATCTGTTCAATTCGTTGATTAAAATATAATATATAAATATATATATATATATATATATATATGTTATATATATATATATATATGTTTTGTTATTTTTAGGACGCAAAACACGTCGTAAATTTATACCATAAAATGTCTCCATTAAGATTTGAACCCTACACCTCTATCACTGAAAGAAGGCATCTTACTATCTGGATTATCATAAAATTTGTTATATATTTACATTATACTTATATAAATTAGTCCTATAATTTATCTATATTTTAACATAATATTTATTATAATATTAGGGTATAGATTTATGTATTACAAGGTTGAATACATGAATTATTAAACAACGAAGACGTGAAATAATAAATTGTGGGTAATTTTTTTTTTTTTTGAATTAACCTATGAGAATTAGAAAATAAAGATGAATAAGAGATCAGAAATAGATGAGATAAGAGAAGTAGGAATATATGGGTAAGTTTGTTTGCGGGCTCGATCACATAATTATTTCACTTGTTGCTGAAAATTACTTATTTGTCATATACACACATATCCTTTTAACATTTTATATAATTTGAAATTTGAAGATGATTATGTCAGGGTTCATCACATGACCTGAAAATCACGTGTTTAAGCCTTGATATAACTTCTTACAGAAATACACAATAAAAATGATTACATCAAACCCAAATTAAGCTAACAACCCCAAACTCTACAGGTGCTTGTGTATGAAATTTGAGGTTAAATGTCTAATTCGCTAGTGAATTTTTTGGTTTAAAAGCATTCGTTGCTCCTATCACATGCAAAGCAACTTAAATCATTTTAAAAAGAAAAACATATATAATAAGTGATTAAATTAATACATAAATCTTTAAAGAATATATCATTAACCATAGGTTTTTCCTTTTTCTTTTCTTTTTTATAACAGCAACCTGATGGTGTAAGTAGAAAAAAATTAAATAAAAAAATGTTGGGTATCAAATACCAAGGTGAATTGAGATCTACAATAAAAAGGAAGGTGACGGTCACTTCACTCCATGTGAATTAGGAAACTTAAAAAGAGGATTCGCGTACGCCTTTTTTACTTTTAGTGCGTGATTTGATATTTATTATTATTATTTCTTTTAACCGCAACTTTCATTTTTATTTTTTTAACGTCTAACTAATCAACAGTCGGGTGCTTCGTATGCGACCTCTAATGGTTAAAGGATGCCCAAGCTGGACACTAGTTCAAACGGACGAAGCCCCTAGCACACCAGCCACCAATTCTCGGGTAAAACCCGACCCAAGCACCCGTCCAAAGGCACGACGGTGGAAGGTCGGTAAAACCGGGTGGGATCAAGAATCGAACCCAGGACCTGGGTCTTCTATCAGTTCCCCATACCTGTATCTTACCACTAGAATAAGACATCATTGATAACGACAACTTTCATTAGAAAACATTTAAAATCGAGCCAGTAAGATGTTAAACCTCGATTACATCAAAATTTACATATCCACCAATATTTATTATTTAAGAAACGGTCTTGTAATTTGTATAAATTATTATCTTTGTATTTTAGTAAACAAAAATATTTTTTGACACTTGTCAAATCCCATGCTTGTGTTGTCACTTGTTATTTTTCTACTAACTTATTAAATTCTCTATCCTACTAATGGAATCACATTCTCTCCTATTGAATATTTATAATATTAATAAGTAATAATATTATTTCCCTTTTTTTAATGCAAGAAAATAGTTTTTAATACATTAAAAATCAAATACTTTTATTAAAAATCACACTTAAAAAAGTTTATAAAATATGATTTTTCTGAAAATTATTTTTTTTAAAGTAAGAAAAATATTTTGAGTTAGTATTTTTAGAAAATAAAAGTTTAATAAAAAAAATTAAAAAAATAAAATAAACTATAAATCATAGTTTTCAAATAATAGAATTTCTATAAACAGATGATGTTTCTTAAAAAATAAATGCTTAAAAACTAATTATTTTAAACCAAAAGTTGTTAAAATGTTAGGAAAAATTAAACTTTAGTTATTTATATTTAATGATATTCCAAATTAAGTAATCAAATTTTAATAATTACACAAATTGTACATTATCTTCTTGATTTGTAACAATTAGTTTTTGATATAAATTAATGAAATTTTAACATCAATTAATTTAAAAATCTTTATTATTACAAAACAAGCAGGTCACGTATTATTTCTTTATTTATTGAAAATTTTAATTATTATTTTATTAGTAAAAATACTCATTAATATTTAATTTAATTATTTATAACAAAATATTGTATAATTTTTAAATTTTTATACTAATTATTTAATATTTTATATTTAATCCGTGTAATACACGGGGTAATAATCTAGTCAACTTATATGTACACACCCGATAGGGAGTTAGGACCCATAAACTTTCCAAAGTAGCTTTTCTATCATTAATACTACATTTTGAAAAAAATGAATAAAGGATAAATTAAGGAATACCTTGTTTTTACTTGATTTTTATTTTTTATGCATTATTTTTATTTTTCATTTCTTTTTTGTTATGTATATTTTTTATTTTATATGCTTTTTTGTATTGTATATTTGTTTTTTTGTCTGTATTTTAGTTTTTTTCTATATTTTTGATTTTTTACTAGAATAACCTACATTTATTGACTTTCTTGTAGTGAAATCAAATTTCACCATTTTTGTAAACTGAAAACTTTTAAAAAATTAATATTTTTTAGAAAAATTAAAGCACAAAATTGAAAATTCTATTATCTTTAATTTGAGTATAGTGTTGTTATAGTTTTCTTTTCAAATTTTGTACGCATTCCAAGATTTTTACGCATAGAATGTGATTATTTGTCCTTGATTATGCATTTGGTGTTTAATCTGAATGTTAAGTGATTGTATGTGATTTTTATATTTTGTGGTATGTGATGATTTGTGGGGCCCCGAAACCGGGCACCTCACAGAGGTTGGTTTTCATCGTAACACATAGCTCTTAAACTAAAACTTTCATAGTCATGCAGCGGAAATGTAAACATAGTCTGATAAACAGAAATCAATAACATGTCTGTATCAAAATCACATCGGATTGCCAAAACCACCGGATCGTATGACTCTATGCCCGAGCTCCATGCCTTCTCTTATCATACCTTCAACCTGACATACATGCTAAATCAAGTCAGCTTACGCTGGTGAGTTCTAGTTTTCATGAAACAACATTAAACATACTTAACATATACATCATCTCATACTCATAGACCATAACCTTAGCACATAACATTCTTACATCATCATCATCATACATTCCACTGTTACCATTCGAACAGTGGGCTTATGCCGGCACAAGGCTCCATAACCGTTGATCTGTCCCGCCGAAGCGTTCTACAGATCCATACTTACCCAGTAGCAAGTACTGGAGCAACCATACTTACCCCATATGAACATGGGAGCAACGTCATACTTACCCCGTAACGAGTACGGGAGCAACCTCATACTTACCCCGTAACGAGTACGGGAGCAACGTCATACTTACCCCGTAACGAGTACGGGAGCAACCTCATACTTACCCCGTAACGAGTACGGGAGCAACCATACTTACCCAGTACAAATACTGGAGCAACCATCATTCATCATGACATGACACACTAGCACCTTATCATCATTCATCATAACATCGTATCATTATCCTAATAACATAGGATTTCCCATACAGGGTATGCTAGTATCATGTCATCATAACATCCTAGTACCATGCACATGTCATGCTAGCAGCACGTCATCATATCATTCATCATGGCAACATAAACACATTTTGCTAGCATGTAATTATCATAACATCATACTTTCATCATAGCATACCTAGGATTTCATTACCACATAACATCCATATTTATCATCGTAGCCTGATATCATTCAGGTTATCATCATAACTTACTAACATGCATTCATCATTCTTAGCATACTTTCATGCAATAGTCATATTAGTACCCTAACATGCATACATAGTCAGTGCATACAGTCATTCATTCATTATCATCATAGGCACATAACATCATAGACATAACCATAAGCATGTATGCCAGCCCAAAACATTAAACATAGAATAGGGCGTCTAGAACTCACCTGACAGTAGACTCCTGTTAACCTTAGCCGAACTCCTTAGCTAGGGCCTTAAGGACCTATATCAGTTACATCATATCATCACATACCATCACATCACATACTTAGACTTAGAAATTATTCTAAGTCCTCATAGCCTACTAGTCCCCCTTATTGAATCCAAGTTTTCGAAATTTAGCTAAGTGTTCGAAACCCTTGAAATTCATTAAGTTCCCACATACACGAATTGCCATGTACTCGAAACATCTCTCGTTCACGAAATGCCATGTACTCGAAACATCCCTTGTTCATGAAATGCCATGTACACGAAATTCCATGTACACGAAATAACCATTGTATTCGAAATAGTCCCTGTACTCGAAATAACATTGTACTCGAAATACATGCATGATTTCGAGTACCCTCTGTACATGATTTCGTGTACTCATCATTTCGTCATTCAACATTTCAGAAATTCATCTAAGACTTTGGGGAGCTAGTTCTAGGTTCCTTTGGTTGTTACCAACGTATTGGAACCTCAAAGTTATGAACTTTATGCATAAAGGTGTGAGCTTTATGCATAAGCTCACCCTTTGTTTAACCATCCTAACTTTTGTATAAAAATCCAGCTTTCTATACATTAATCACTTACTTGAAGGTAGCTGATCCTCCTGGTAAAATCCCGTGCGTTTCCTACTTCGTTTGGTCGATCAAAGTTTGATTCTTGAAATTCTTGGACTTAAACTTCGTGTACTCGAGAGCAGATGAGCTTCCAGCCAAAGGTTGTCACACTTCCCAAGGCACCACTATTTATAGGCAAGGCTGGTACTCGAAACCAGTGTACACGAAATCCAGTGTACTCGAAATTAGTGTACTCGAAACTGGAGTACTCGAAATTTTACTAGTTCGAGTACACGATCTGTAATCCTCGCCTTGGTTATTTTTCGTCTCTTTTCCTACAAGTTAATTGTTCGTCACGCATTCGTAAGTCCAAGTAACTTGTATTAGAAATTTGGGATGTTACATGATTGATCTGTGATAATTCAATTGGTCTTTGATTATGCGTGTTAAATTATGGTCCGTGATTTTTGTATAACGTGCTATGTGATTATTCAGATGGTCCTTGATTATAAATTTTAAATGACGGTTCGTGATTTTATAAAGACCATGATACCACAATCCAGATAAACACATCTCAAATTTTGATGGCTTTCTACATTTTTTCTCAATTTTTGTACTTTATACATTATCCAACCTTCCTCTCTCTCTCATAATATCATACTGTATTATTTTTGGTTTTGTAGGGTAAGTTTAAGTGCCAATAACATCATAAATAATATCGTCTTTTGATAATATTCTTATATAATTGTTAAATTTTTATTATTAGCTATTTGATATTTAATTTATTAAGGATGTGTAATGTATGAGTTTTATTTAATATAGAATGTGTATATATATATATGTTTTTATAATATTGCAAAATATTTTATGTTATGATATGCATTATAGTTTTAACAAAATAGAAAAAAAAAATTCTAACAGTTTAGAAATTATGGCCATAGGATGGGAAAAATATATAGAAATTCCTTATAAAATAAGGGTAATTTGTTTAATAACTTTTTTTTTTCGTGAAATAGGTAAAGTGTAAACACGTAATACAAATGTTTTAATAGAGGAAAATATGTAATTATTTTTTTTAGTTTTGACAAATATGTAATTAGTGATATTAAATTAGGACTAAATTGTCATCTTAATAACTTGCAACTGAATTTCATAAATTTGAGTAAATATAATTACAATCACAATATTAACAAATTACAACTTATGATTGCTGAACAATGATGATGATTGGTTAAGGTGGCATCTTGTTTTCTTTCTTTGTTTTTTTTTAACTGCAATGATCTTATATACTACGTATGTTGTATTAACAGGGCCCATCGGACATAGGTAAGACGTGGTCACACCAAATGCGCAGGAACCCCCTGGAATGGGTAAGCCCTCGCCCCCCAATGGTACAGAACCCGAGATTAAGCTCAAGATTCCTTTCTCATCTGGATGTCCTTTAAATTGCCCATAGCAGAGCTCGAACCCATAATTTCTCAGTCACAAGGTAAAACCTCAACCAGTAGGTTGAATTTGCTAGACTGGCATTTTGTTTTCGAAATGTTTTTTTTTTCGTTTTCTTTGTTTTTTATTTTGGTTTTTATATATTTTCGTTTGAGGTTCTCTTTTATTATCATTACAATTAAGTTTATTATTATATATTTTATTTTTAATTTTTAACCAAACTTTTTGAAAATAGGCTCGTTTCCACATGAAACGACGAGCATGTTAAGTTTTAAGGATCTCTTTTGTTTTCGCAGTTTTAAGTATATCTTTTGTTGTTATTTTTTATTTTTATTTTGTTTTTGAAAGTTATATTTATCTTAATGTATCGCTGTTAATTTTTTGTTTTATGTTTCAGAAATTATTTTGTCCTCGATGTAAAATAAGGGCGTTAAAACTATCCGGTAACACGTGTCATAGTCTTGTGGTTACATAGCATCTATAACAAATTATTTTAGTTAAAAAATATTAAATTAAAATAGCAAAATATATAACTCAACAATAAAATTTAATCTAAAATTGATTGGTGAAGTAGATGTATCCTTGAAGCCTTCCATTGCCAACGATGAACTTCAAAAAAAAAAAAAATACATGCAACTGCGGTCGTTCACATGAATGATACCACATTCATAAATACTTTTTTAATCAAATTGTTATAGGTTTAAATCTTATATAACTGCAAGTTGTGATTTTATACCGAAAATGATGAATAAACTATTTTTTAATTAAATAGTTATGGGTTTAAAACCACCAAAAAAAACTAACGAAAAAAACATTTAATTGTTTTTTTAGCATGGTTTATATTTTTTGGGTGGTTGAATGCTATTTGAGGTAGTTGAATACAACGCACCTTGCACGCACATGCCTTAAAGCAATTTTGATGCATGCCTCGGGCCACTCATAAGCGCCCGATGCTTCATGCCACCATAAGCGATGCCCCTCTCTCCTTAAGCGCCTTGCGCTTAGATGTCACATTGGGTCTCTCGATTAAAATTCCATTTTTGGGATTTACTGATATTGGTCAACCTCTTAAATTAAGGATATAAAATCTTAAAAAAATATGAAAATATAAAATCAAAAGTTGGGGGATTATTGAAAGAAATTCAAAAGGGATAACATGTTACATAATTAGACACAAAGTTGGCCTGTCCTCTGAATCAAATGCTAACGAAAAAGATCAAGGTTCATTAATTTTAGGGGAAAATGGTATAGGTCATATTTTACGCATATCCGTTCAGTATTTTCATTCCTAAGATTACAAACCTGAATTACATTATAATTAATTTATTACAATAAATAAACGAAAGTAAAAAATAAATGAAATAAAATATAATAAGTTATGAAACATACTTCACAAAAGTTACCCGATGATGAACATCATATGGAAACCGAACGGCCTAGATGGTTAACATGATCTGTGTAATTTCAACAACATCAGGACGCCTTAACAATTTGATTTCACGCAACATACGAATAGTATCATGTTCGGTTATGACCTTGACTACAATGTTTGCCCTTAAGCATACGTGTGCCGACAACCGAACAAACAACACCATAAACAATCTCCAAAAGTTTCATATCGATTTGATCGATTGAAGAACGCAACCTCTTTTGTACGTAAGGCATCCTGATATTGTTGAAATTAAGCGGACCATGGTACATTAAAATCTTCTAGACGGGAAGAATATTCCATGGATGATAATGCTATATACATATGTGTAAACTTTGTGAATGAAGATCGTTCCACTAGTAATTGCATCATCTATTGGCAAATGCAACCCGAGTCTGTTGTGATGTAATAATATCATTTTTTATCATCTTCAAATTCAAAATTTGAGATTAATCGACTTAAGGCTAAATTTCAATCTTATCCTAACTAAATATACACATTTTGCTATCATAATTATCACGAGAACAAATATAGCTTATAAAAGTTTTTAACTATTTACAACAACTCTCAAAAAGCTTGCTAGATTTATAATTAATTTTAATAATAAGTAATTATTAACATTTAACATTAAATACTACTACTACCGGCAATAACAACAAGCATCACAATTTAATCGATTATATATATATTTTTTATAAGTTAATATATTTAAAAAAAAAAACTACACTATGTAAACAAATTTAATTTTATTATTTCGAGTTTGACATTGTTATTTTATAATTAAAAAAATTAATTTTAATTTCCGGTTCTTTGGATGAAATGCCAACATATTGTGTGAGTTTGAAATAAAAAATGTGAAGATAATTGAATTATTTAAACAAGCTAATGATAATTGAATGACTGGTAAATTAATTTAGGAAAAAATATTTAAATATTAAGTAAACTTAAAATAAACATTTTGTTTTAAAAATTAGTTATATGTTTTTATCGAACGGAAAAAAAAAATGGTGAACGCCACCATTAGACGCCCTCACCGACCGGTCCCACGGCCAACATGAGGGAGGTAAATCGCGTGTGGAAAATTAGTTATATGTTTTTATCGAACAGAAATTATATATATAATACATATATATTTTTTTAGACAAAATTACACATTTGAACCTTTATGTTTGTAAGAAAAAATAACAAATATGAACCTTTAATAATCTTAATTACGCTAAACAACCTTTAAGTATTTTAAGTTGTTTCAACTTTAAACCTTTACATTAACCACGGTTAGATTTACCAGTTAAATCTAGTCATGTGCAAAAAATATGATGGGTATTCTAGGTATTTTGATCTTTTGTTATTTTTAAATATAAAACCCACTATTCACGTATTATCGTATCTTATTCAATAATTTACTCCAAATTGGGGTGCTCGAAAATTAAGGCTAAAACCCACCCAGAAGTTCACGTGATTCCTCCCTCTTCGGTTAGTGTTCGCCCAGAAGTTCACGTGGTTCATCCATCTTCAGTTAGTGTTCGAAACCTAAGGTTGTAGTTGGATAGGATTTATCATTTTTCTTTTTATCATTATGTAACAATGGCAGTAGTAACAATGATAAATCCTATCCAACTACAACACTAGGTTTCGAACACTAACTGAAGATGGAGGAACCACGTGAACTTCTGGGTGAACACTAACCGAAGAGGGAGGAACCACGTGAACTTCTGGGTGGGTTTTAGCCCTAATTTTCGAACACCCCAATTTGGAGTAAATTATTAAATAACATACGATAATACGTGAATAGTGAGTTTTATATTTAAAAATAACAAAAGATCAAAATACCTAGAATACCCATCACATTTTTTGCACATGACTAGATTTAACTGGTAAATCTAACCGGGGTTAATGTAAAGGTTGAAAGTTGAAACAACTTAAATACTTAAAGGTTGTTTAACGTAATTAAGATAGTTAAATGTTCATATTTGTTATTTCTTACAAACATAAATGTTCAAATGTGTAATTTTTCTATTTTTTTAATTCCGGGTAACATGTGAGAATGAGTCATGGAATGTCGCCTTTTTTGCACATACCCAAGACCGACCCTGATCATAAAATTTGATCATTTTAATATTAATTATATTGTTAGTTAATTTCTAAAAAATAATTTGCTACAAGCTTATGTTATTTATGTATAGGTATAATTTCGAGAGAATCTATATTTTGAAGTAAATTTTGTTTGAAAACGAGGTGGGTTAAATATAATTCGTTTTCTTACTTATTTATTGTGTGTTTCAAATTAATCTACGTAACATGCAACGTAATTTTTATTTGGAAATAAATTGTGTCTAATATAATACATTTTGATTTGATGGTATAAATTTGAGTTTGTTTGGAAACAATTTCGGATAATAAGTAATAACAATCTATACTAATTCACACCGTATATGGGAGGGTAAAAAATTCGAATTCGTGTTTTGTAACAAATATTTTTTAAAACGTCACGCCTACACTTCTCTTTTGGTACTTGAGCATGTTGATTTCATCTCCGTAACGAGGTTTGTGGCAACATGTCAAGGTTGGATACGAAGTTTGCAAACATGTCCTTTACCACGTTAGTGTCATCGTCATGGACGAAACTTTGATAAGGCCAGGGGGCGACCCTCGACCACTATCCTTCTTTCTCCGTCCGTAGTGTTAATTTTTCACCGAAAGGTTATTTTTTGTTAAAAAATAATTGTTTCGTCCCTGTCTTTTCAAAAAATTAACAGGTATTATATGTCCCGTAAATTTCCGCCCCCTCAAAATGTTCAAGTTCGGTCACTGATGATTGTGTGGCCTCCTCGTAACACACAAGGGTAAGAAAAAACTTTTGGTGGTAACATAACGTGATCCTAAATTTCAACAATAACTGAAATGCCTTAATTAACAATTTGATTTCACAAATAGCAGCCACATGGTGGTGATTAATTAGTATAATTTGCTTTAAGCTAGAAAATTATTTAGTATTATACATTTAGCTTGCAATTTGCATTTGTAGATATGATCCAAAATACATAATGCGTTAATTAAATATTGATAAACTACCTTTCAGTATATGTTAATGCTTGTAGCGTTTGATATAGAGGTGGCCAAACCGGGGTTTTTTTGGAACCGGAACCAGCTCCGGTTCCAAACGGTTCCGGTTTTGGTTTTTGACCGGTTTCAACCGGTTTTTTGCCGGTTCCGGTTCGGGTTTGACCGGTTTAAGGGTGGAATCGGTTCCGATTTTTCCTGTTCCAATTTCTCTGAAAACCCAGAACCGCTTGTACCCACTAGTTCGGGTACGACCGGTTCCGGGTACGTTGGCCACCTCTAATTTGATATAGTAAATAACCTTTAATAACAGAAAATCAATTGCTTTTGTGAAAGAAATATATAATTTTTACTCCGAAATAAAAAATTTCAGTAAATATTTGATAGTAAAATTACATCAAAATATAAGACAAATGTACAACAAGTTACGCCGCTAGCCTTTTTGTTTATCAAAATTACGTTTTTAAAAAACTATGTTCATATATCTTTGGTGGTTATAACATTGTTATGACCAAAGCCACTTTTAAAGCAGCGTGGCCCATGTGAAAACGCTACATTTCAAACTCATAAGAAGTAAAACCCCTATCAGATCTACGCACGATTATTTCCCTCCTATCCATCCAAAGACCAAAATGTTAGTTGGTCTAAATGTTGATTTTCCTTCTAATACGTTGATGAAAAAATTCATTAGTACTTGTTTCTTAGCAAAAATCCTGACACACCTGAATATGTAACAAAGAATGTGTCAATACTTGAAACCTAGGAGCTCTTTGCAATCTATTGCATGTTCCCTAAAGGAGTCGAAAACGTCGTGTGACAAATAAGACACATCTCACCAACCAAAAATAAAAGAATCGTTACACAATACTTTAGGATAGTACGATGCTCTACCGAAGTCATCTGTTGGCCTTGCCTTTATACAGGGATAAGAAAGAAGAAAATATTGGGTACGAGGTGCTCAGAGATAATAAAAACGGGTCTTTGTCTAATAGTCATGTAAAGGTGTACTTCTATGTCATTGATAATTTTCCCAAATAGAGAACTCATCAATGCATGTTGGGCTTTGGTGAGATGATGTCTTTCATAGTGAAATCACTAAATCAAAGTCTGGAATCACGAACATAAGCAAAACACAATCAAAGTCTTCTAAAATGAATGTGGTTGTGGGCAGAGGTGGGCAAAAAAACGGACCCGGAACTGGAACCGACAACCCGAACCGGTCATACCCAAACCGGAACCGGTCATACACGAACCGGTTGATACAAACGGGTCCGGTTTTTCAGACAAATTAGAACCGGAACCGGTTCCACCTATACCCGGCCAAAACCCGAACCGGAACCGGCCAAAACCCGAACCGGAACCGGTCAAAAACCGGTTGGAAACGGCCGAAACCCGGAACCGGGTATTGACTTTGTTGACCGGAACCGGTTTTAGAAAAAACCCGATTTGCGCACCTCTAGTTGTGCCACCAAAGAGTGGGCCCTCAGGCCCACAAAAGCATAGCAATAAGGAAGCAAGTTATCATTAGAAGTTTAAAAAAAAAACATTTACAAACCATGTCCTCAATCATCCCACATAATCCTTTGTCAAAGAACACAAAGTCTCCTTCACGCATCAAAGAGTTTGATTTCACGGTTATGGCTTATTCGTGGCTTTATACCTCAACCAAGGATGGACTTTTTAGGGCTCGGTAAGGCGGGAAGCAGAACCAAAACTGACTAAAAATAAATTAAACCGGTCAAAAACTCAAATATAACCGGAACCAGTTTGAAACCACTTGCAATTAAAAAATAAATCATTTTGTGCACATATAGCTCCAGAGATGAATCCTATTTGACATGGGCCAAGAAAATTGCCTATCAGGCTAATGAGTAATGACTTTTCATGCTTTTTTATCAAATCAAAAGAGGCTACCATTTACACCAATCCATGAACAGGAGTTTTAGATATTTTAGAAAAAAAAAAAGTCACAAGGAATAGCTAGCCCCGTTATTGTTGCCACCAAAAGACAAAAATGTGTTCATTAAATATCAACAAATACTCGTATACATATGGCTTACAGATCATACCATTTGATAAAGGAAAAGAAAGGTAATTGGACGTTACGGAACATAAAGATTCATTGATGGTGGTAACACAACGTGATTTGTTTGATTTCAACAATACGAGGATGTCTTGAAATAACAACTCCAACTTTAATTCTCTTTGGTAAAATCTCCAATATTTTGTTAAAGCATCCTCATATTGTTGAAATCAATCGAATCATGGTATGCTACCAACTTTTGCATATACAGAACTCATGAGTTATGATCCACATCAAATTGAGAAAGGTGAAATGATTTGGGTGGCTTCAAGAAAAGTTTGAATAGATAGATGAATGGTATATATGATAAAACTTTTAGAAAGTTTTGAAAAATTACTCATCAAATAAATAATCTATCTTCTATAAAACTTATTAAAAATTTAAATTTAAATTTCCAAAAGTTTCTTAACAAACTTAACTAAAATATTTAAAATATACAAACAAAAAGTTATAAAATTTATGAGTTTGGTATTTTATTATTATTATTATTATTATTATTAGTTTATTACTACTGTTGCTGCTATAATAATAATAACTAGTTTTATTCGCCTCGCGCGTTGCGGCGGGTTATCACAGTTTACTCTCAAGAATGAGTATTATATATCATTTGCAAAAGCATAAGTTACATAACTAAATCAAATCTCTCATCACGAACTGGAACTTTAGACAAATTTTTATAAAAACATAAAATTATACAATATCCTCACAAATATGTTATAAAAATAATAGAAAAAATTACTTACAAAATCCGTATCACCGGCAACCAATCGTTTGAATTAAAAAAACTCAACTCTCTAAGTAAATATCTCAAATTTAAGAACCTTATTTCTGCTTACTACTTTTTAAAATTAAAAAACTTTTAATTGTATAAGTTTAAATTTTCAAAACATCATTACATGAATCGAACACTTAAATAGTATAATATATAATATATATAATATAATAATAAATGGGGCCTACTTATTAATAATATATATAATAATAAAGATAGGGATGTAGAGACGTGGTAGAAGACAAATTTAACCCTAGTCAATTTTTTTCTTCAAGGTGTCAAAAGTGTAAAACCTCATAAATTTATTATTCATTTTCATGCTTTATAATATATATAATAATAATAATAATAATAATAGTTGCAATAATAATAATAATAATAATAATAATAATAATAATAATAATAATAATAATAATAATAATTTTAAAGCTAGTAATAGGCGTTGTGTGCGTGTAATTTTTGTGATGTTTGTTTGCTATAATAGAATCACATTTGTTGTATGTTTGTAAGTACATGCGAACAATATGCGTGTACCTATTTAAGATTAGGGGTGTGCATGGTTCGGTTCGGTGCGGTTATGGCCATTTCCATAACCAAAACCGCTACTTCGGTTAATTGTAAATCCTTAACCATAACCATAATCATTTGATCGGTCAACCACTAATCGGTTAACCACCGGTTACGGTTCGGTTTCGGTTAAATTCGGTTAATTATTGACTTGTTGAAAAACTAAGAAAAACTTGAAATATGCTTGTGAATTATAGATATATTAATGATGAAAATCTTAGTGAAGCTTGTAAAATTTTGTAATGCCTAAGCATGTGTGAACAAAAAGTAAAAACCACGTGAACTTTGATTTATTTTCTAATATATTTAGTCTCATATATGATTCATAATATTTTGATATAGTAAAAAATGAGGATTCACCTTCTATACTTGATTTACACCATAACTTCTTAAAAACATACAAATATTAAAAAACAAATATACATTATTCGGTTCGGTTCGGTTAAAGTCGGTTAATGACTAGCCTTAACCATAACCATAACCGTAACCGCATGGTTCGGTTAATGGCTTTGCTTAACCATAACCGTCGGTTAAAGTCGGTTTCGGTTAAATCGGTTATGGTTCGGTGCGGTTATCGGTTATTTTTCGGTTATGGGTATATTATGCTCACCCCTATTTAAGATAATGTGTTTGATAAGATGGATTAAAATTTAAATATTATTTTAAAATATAAAGAATCCATTCGTAAACTTCTAATGTTATTTTAAGTCCATCATAAAATAAAACACTAATCATTTTGATTTGATAACTTAAAACTTATGCTAACTTTAGGCATGAAATTTTAAATAATTAAACATTTTTATATACAAAAAAATCAATAAAAAAAGGCAAACAACAAAAGTGCAATAAAAAAGTTAAAAGAAAATAAAGTAATAGAGATTTGTAGATCACTAAATGAAACGTATAATTTATTTAAGATACTTGAACATAAATAAAAACAAGTTGGATAAAAATAAATTAAAAAATGCAAATGAGAGACTAAAGGGTAATTAAGAAAAGTTAAATGAAAAAAGAAAAGAAAGATTGAGCACTAAAA
This sequence comes from Mikania micrantha, assembly GCA_009363875.1. Taxonomy (NCBI): domain Eukaryota; kingdom Viridiplantae; phylum Streptophyta; class Magnoliopsida; order Asterales; family Asteraceae; genus Mikania; species Mikania micrantha. Next base: position 20,994,650 of record CM018693.1, read on the forward strand.
GTAAACTTTAATTAATTTTAGAAAGCTGAATATAATTAATAAAAAGTTAATTAAAAAAAAACGAAAGTACCAACATCACAATTTATGTGTTACTAGAATTGTTATATCAAAATGATCTTTCAATAGGAACTAGTAATGTAACCCGCGCTCTGCGGCGGGCCGTTACGACTAAAACCCGAGCGTAATAAAATGATGATAATACCTAAAGAAACATATGAGACTGTGATGAATCAATTCTGCTAAGAAAAACGAAGAAAAAAACATAGGGTGAAGCTGGAAGAAATGACGAGTCAAAATAACGAATAGAAGGCCGTTTATGATGCCACAGTTATGAAGCTGAATGAAACTTGAAAGACGTTAAGGTTGAAGCCGCACATGCATCGGCTTCAAATTTTGTTTCCAGTCAACAAAGGAAGCACATTATCTGTTCTCTCTCAGGCTGGCCAGTAAGGGTCACTGGATTGGCTAACGAAAATATTTCTTCCCGATCATTCATCACCGTCCGGCGAAGAAGACAATGTGTTCTCTGGCGAGAACCCTAATTAACTTCCTTATAGATATACAATGTGACATATATCTATAAATTGTCTTTGTATATCTATAAATCGCGTATCAACACCAACTTCACTCTAAGGCGGGAGCGCAAAAATACTTCGAAGATGAACATGTTACCATGAAATAGTCATTGAGTCAATCATCTACTCTTGTATCTTAACGGTGATATTATTCATTCATTGATCAAGAATTACGATTTTTGGCAAGTCTCATGTTTAGGGATGTTCATGGTCCGCTTTTATCGTTTTTAGGTGGAACCGTAAAGCAAAACACTAAAAACGGTTTTTGAATAATGAAAACCAAAACCGAAGAGTTATCAATGGTTTGGTTTATGTTTTGGGTTCTTGATCCGTTTAAAAATAAAATCGAATCAAACCAAACTTTTTATAGTTCAAGGCGAACCAATTACACCAAGTCCAAATGTATTTTTTTATATGACGCATAAATAATTAACTCAGTCTACACACATACATACGGTCCGGTCCGGTTTTATACGATCGGTTTTTGATGAAAAACGTAAACTAAATTGTTTATTAGAGTTTTGAACTTTTGAAACCGACATACCAAATGTTTTGAAAAAAACCGACCGTGAAACTAAATTGTTGACCAGTTTGGATGGTTTCACGGTTTTGAACTGGACCGTGAACACCCCTACTCATGATCATCCAATAAGAAGGCTTTCAATTTTTTTCAAATAAACGGTTTGACCTATTGATTATAAAAACTATGAATCGCTCGGATAGAATATTTGGGGGGAAATAGTTATATTTACATAACATAGGATAGTAGTAAAGAAAAGAAAATAATATGATACGATTATATTTTAGATCGAGCAACGTACGTACCAGTAATGCGGACAATTATGACAATACAATATGAATCAATCTTTGTCGAAGTTTTCAAAGTCTTCACACATAGTAAAAATATAAGAGTGAGCAAGTGTTTCTTATTAGATCTCAAATTCCATTTTAGAAATGAAGTGGATTGCCTTATTTGTTTACATATTAGAAAGGAGAGAATTTATTTGTTTTGCACCTCCCACAAGATTTATTTGTACAAAAAGAAAGGTATGATGGAAAGGAAATTAGATGACAACTCGTAGCCATGTATCCACCACCATCCACCGTTTTTTCTGCCACTTTTTTTCTGATTATGATCAGCCACGTATGCCACCACCGACTTTGGTAAATGAGTTATAAGGAATGTGTATCTTCGCATGGGGTGAAAAAACCCCAATCCAAGACTTTAGATAAAGTTATATAGAAATTGAATCCAATGAAAACTTAATCTTAGAGAGAAAACCCTTAAACACAATGTGAGCCGTTGATTTGAAATATTTAATATAAATATGTGGTCCACACTAATCCACATTAAAAATGATTTGTTATTCAAAACCCAATTTTTTATTCAAGTTTAATTTGGACCATATATTTATTTTCAAGATTTCAAATCAATGGCTTATATATAGGGTTTAAGGGTTTTCTCTATAAGATTGAGTTTTCATAGCATTGAATCCGAAGTTATATGTATTTTTTTATTTTATTTGAACAGTTAACGAGAGCTCAGCGGCATGCCTCTTCTGAAGTTATATAATAGCTTATCCTGAATAAGTTCAGTTTTTTTTTAAATATCTAACACCCACACTCTTTAATCACACTAATAAAACAACGTATTTTGCTTAATATAAAACTTGAAACCTTCAAATTTTTACTAATACCGTCTCTACATACTTTGATATCGTTAGACAAAAAATCTTTGAGAATTATATTAAAAATCAGTCATAATTTTTTTTACTGTTATATGCCTATCAAACATGTCATAAAAAAGAAAAAGAAGAAAAAAAATGAGTTTAAGTATTTAGAAGTAAGCAAACATAATAAGTTGGTTGTCGCCAATAAAATACTAACGCAATTTATACATCATTGTTTTCATCATATTATAAAGTCCTAAATCACGTCTGTAATGTTATTTACGTTATCCTCTTTATCAAGTCAGATAGGCAAAGTTGCCGGTCCTGTAACCGGAACCGAATACCTGAACTGGGACTCATCCTACTTGAACTGGCGGGTATAAAAAGTTTGGTTTCAAGAGAAAATGAAACTGGAATCGGTTCCACCTTTGCTTGGTCAAAACCCGAACCGGATAAAAACACACCACCCTAACCGGAACTAGTTATTGACTTTTTGTTAGACTAAATAATTAAATGTGGCCCTTATGATTATTTAATTAAATAAGATCAATTACCTAAATACCCCTAACAGATAGATAATTATTTGATGGACGTAATTATCCTTATTTATCCTAATTAGGGTTTCCCCTTGGGTGTATAAATAGAGGCTAATGGCTCATAATGAAAGGTTACTCATTCTAAACATCATTACACACGAATCTCCTCATCTCTAAGAGATTCGTGAACCCCATAACCGAGCCACCTCTCTCCTAACTCCATCCTCACCATACACCCTAAACGGGAACCCGGTCAAGATCGTCTCAAGCATCATGTCTGGAATCAACAAAGCATTCACTGGATTCACAGGTTTCATCTAATCTCTATTTCATTACTGTTTTCGTATTCATGTTTACATCTAAACCAAAGGAATCGATCCAACATGTGGTATCAGAGCGATATGTTGTTTAATCGATTCCTAATCGCGAAATTGATTCAAAATCCAAAAACGTTTCGAAAAACGAGTACGAATACTGGTCGTTTTTTCAGAAAAACCTTAAAACTGGTTCGTTTTTCGTAAAAACGTGAATCTGGTGCGTTTTTCGTAATCCTAAAAATTTTCGGACTTAATCGTATTCGAAATTAATGTACACGTTTTTATGAGTACTCGAAATTTAGTGTACTCGAATTTGATGTACTCGAAATTTTGAGTATACGAAATTTATTATACTCGAAAAATTGAGTATTCGAAATTTAACTTACTCGAAATTACCTTTTAACTTAGTGTACTCGAAATTTTGGAGTTCACGAATTTTTTTTAGTGTACTCGAAATTATAAGTTCACGAAATCATAGTGTACTCGAAAATTCTAATTGTACTCGAAAATCTTAGTGTACTCGAAAATCTAAGAGTACTCGAAACACATAACCATTTTCGAATACATAATCATTTTCGAGAACATAACTATTTTCGAATACGTAACTATTTTCGAGAACATTACTAACTTCGTGAACAGTAAATTTCGTGTACGAACACTTAACCAAATAGTTTTGTTAAAACCTTAGACTATCATGTTTTACAGAATCTTAAATATCAAAATCAGCTTAAACTCAATAAACAAGTGTTTCACTTCTGCCCAAAGGTGATGTGTTACATCTTCTTATTTGAGTCTTATTAAGCATTGTCGCGTAACAAGTGAATATTCTTATTTAATGCTCATATAATTTTGCCTTAAAATATATATGTTACATTTCTGGCCAAAGCTGATGTGTTACATATATGTTTGCAAACTCAAATAATTTGATAATACTTTGCTTAAACTTTCAATAACAATTGAATGTCACTTCTGGCCAAAGCTGATGTGTTACATTCCCAAAGTTATTTAAGTATAAACTAAGCATTGTCACTTAGTGAGTATTATTAACCATTAAATATTCACGTGACCCCTCTTGCCTTAAAGCATAAATGTTTCATTTTCTGGCCAAATCTGATGTGTTACATTTGTGTTTGCAAGCTTATATGTGCAAAGTGCTTAAATGTGTCATTTTCTGGCCAAAGCTGATGTGATACATTCATGATGCACATCATATTAAAATTGTTCCTAATGCTTAGATAGTTAGTGATTAACCAAAGTGAAAGCTAGTTATTTAAGTAGAACCTAACTTAGTCTATTATTTTGATGTTGTGATAGACTTTATCACAGCTTCATTATTATAATGGTCCTTATTTCTGCCTGCCTTAGATCTAAGTTACCCATAAATCACTCTAAGTTCTTCTTTAACCTTATTAGTATCTCATTCTTTCTCATCTAAAATCCACTGCAAACTCCCAATATGGGAATTGAAACGCTTACTCTTGCGAACCATTCTTCTTGGAAGCATTACTGATGCTAACTTTTGACAAACCGGGTTTTGAGTTTTCACTCAGAGATGCAGACCCTCCTTCCCTCACTGATAAAGCACTCTAAGAATAACATAGTGCATGAGAAAAGGAAGAAGATTAGTCAAATGTCTCTAATACTCTTCAAAACACCATTAGTCAAATCATCGTGGGAGCCGTTCGAGATTCAATTAATGCTAAGAGCTATCTGACTTATTTAGAGGAGCAATTCAAAGGGATCTCTAAATTGCATGCTAAAACTCTAATTTAGAAATTGGTAGCTACAAAGTATGACAGGATTAACAGCATTCATGAGCACCTCATAACAATGAACTACATGGCCCGTCAATTTGAGGGATTATGCATAGAGTTCAGAGACGGTTTCCTAACCACCTCATTATGATTTTCTTCTTGCACCTTATTTAGCATTTAAAATCAACTACAACACTCAGAAAGATAATTGGATGCTAAAGGAGTTGATTGCTATGTGCGTAAAAGAGGAAGAACTTCAGAAGTTGTAGAAACCGAATGTTGCTAACCTCATTGCTGCAAATTCGAATAAAAAGGAAGAACAATTTCCCTAATAAGGAAGTTTCTAAGGTCTCTAAATCCAATGCAAGTATTTCTTCCAGCTCTAACAACTCCATTGGCAAGTTTTACTATAAGTTCTACCTAAAAGTTGAACATTAACAGAAAGATTGCCTTGAATTTAAGGAGTAGCTGGCTAAAAGAGATAATCATCCTAATATGATATTTGAGTCCTTTAATGTTCCAACTAACATATGATAATTTGACTCTAGTTCTAACTTAACTCAAGGATTCCTTACAATCTAGAAGAAGAAAAGGTACCAAAGAATCTTTAAGCTTGAGAATACAAAAGAACTATTTGTTATTCGCATGAGAACCTTACATTAATAATAAAAATCGTTTATGTATAAAACTTTATGATACCTTATATCTTTCGAGATTACTCGGAATCTTGTATCATTACCAAAGTTATACATGGATGGTTTTATGTTTCTCATGATAATGGCAAACTTATTATTATTTCTAAATTCTCAAGTATTTGGTACTAATTTTCTGGATAGTGATCTCTATAAGCTAGAACTAGATGATAATTTCATTAACTCTTTGTTGTCATATAATATCAATGAGAACTCGACAAAGACTAAACGAAAAACAAGACTTAGAAACCTCATCCATGTTGTGGCATTAACTTCCATGCCACATTTCACGTGATCACTTTTCACAAATTGTGAAGGATGACGTTTAACTCTCTCGTTTTCAATTATTTTGGAACACATGTTAAACGCCTCAAAAGTAAAAAGACAATAGCAACTAAGAAAGTTGTCACTAAGGGTTCTAATTTATTAAACTCATAAGTGACACTTACACCATTGCTATAATAATTGGACATACTTCATTTATCAGTTTACTGATGGTTATTCTCGTTCCATGTACTTGTATCTCATCAAGGATAAATCTGAATCACTTACAATTTTAAAGATTCTAACTAAAGTTGAAAACAACTTGATCTTTAACTAAATTTTGTGAGATCAGATAGAGGAGGCAAATACTTTGGCAAACATACTGGTATGTTCAGGTTTTCGGTTGATTTTATAAACTTAGTAACACCCAAACCCTTATGAACATAGCATACAGTATTTAGCCAACTCAAACTCGCCCTAATTCCTCTGGATCAAGGAACTAAAGACAACTTTCTTTCTTAATCTGTCCCTAAAGTTTATGAATTATGGACAAGAAGGAATCTAAGTCTAAGATAAACTTTATAATCTTTTCTTAAAAGAAGCTTGACATGAAACAGTAAGTTGTCATTTCAAAGGATTATAGATTTTATTATTCTTCCTATGTCACTCATATTGTAGAAACCAAGCATGCTGATTTCCTTGAGAATTCTAAGGTCAGTGGGAGCAGTGAAAATCCTAATTTTGATTTGCAAGAAGTACAAGAAGCGGGGGGAGACACTCGTCGACTAATTTGACTCCGATTATTCTTCTTGTACACATGCTACTCCGAACGTCACTGCACCAACTCCGACACACTCATAACTTTAAACGACTCCGATTATCCAAGAATGAAGGCACATTAAACGACTAACATCAATACAATACCAATACTGCTAAACCCACTAATATATTCAGGAGGTCATCTAGGCCTAAAACGCCTACTAACTATGATGCTTATGTAACCTACCTGACTAAAACTGAAATGGATGCCAGAAGGTTTACAGATCCTATCTCTTGTCATGAAATCATTAACAATGTTCAATCTTCTGATTGTTTTTAAACGGTTTCACTTAAAAGAGAGAACCAACTTTCAAGAGACCTTCTCATTTTGTCTCTTAAAAAGAAATTCCTTAAGGATCATAATGACCCTCGTAGCTCATTATAATTTAGAGCTACATTAGATGGACATCAAAACCTTTTTCATTAATGGCAAGCTAAAGAAATCCATATATGGGTTAAAGCAAGTCTTACATCACTGGTATCTAAAGTTTTGATTAAGTCATAAAGAGACATAGTTTCCTAAAGAATCTAATGGATCAATGCACCTACCTTATAATGAGTGGGAGCCTTAAGATGAGTGGGAGCAACTTTACTTTACTTGTCCTTCATGAAGATGACATTCTTTTGACAAGTAATAGCATTAGAAATGTTGCATGAGTCGAAGCGCTTACTTTCGCCTTATTTCGACACCAGGGAACTTGGAGTAGCCTCTTACTTTATTGGCATAAAAGTACACCGAGATAAATTAAGGATATCATGGATTTACCTCAAAGGGCCTACCTTAACCATGTCCTCAACCCATTATAACATGCATCAAGCTCTCTCTCTAACTCTAAAGGTTAAAAATAAACAAATGAGAATGATACCTTATGTATTATTAGTCATAAGCCTTATGTATGCTCAAGTCTGTACATGTCCAGATATCGCTTATACTATTGAAACACTAGGCCCTTATCAAACTATTTCTGGCCTAGATTGCTGAAAAGCAACTAAGAAGGGATTTCGATATCCTCAAGGGACGAAAGACTATAAACTGACTTATAGAAGAAGTGATAGTTTAGAAGTGTTTTTTATATATTCTTCTCATCCTAACTTTGCTAAAATACAAAGATGATAAGAAATCCACTTCAGGGTAGATCCTTATGTTAGCAGGCAGACTTACCTCATAAAAGAGTCATAATCAGCAGTTTACAACAACCTAAATGGCCATAGAATGTTGCTAAGAAACCTTATCGCTAGACTCAAATAGTTAACTCAAATAGACCATTTGAAGCTTTTCTGTGATAACTTAATTGCCCTTATTTTATCGAACAGTAACAGTTCGATTGGCACTAAATTGTATCTCAATACAAAGTTCATTGAGGAAACTAACCTTTGTATAGAGCACATATATTATGCTTTTGGATCCAATAATTAAAGGTCTCTCACCTAAGTATTCGAAGAACTTGTTTCGAAAGTGAGCTTATCTAAAGACCTTATAGCATAATTAAAATTTCCTCACTTATTTGATTTGTCTGTCTCTAAATATATGTTTACGCATGCCTAATGACATATAGACACTAATAACACAAATCATTCGTTAAAGGGCTTACTCGTTAATTGATCCTAACTTAAGTTTTAAATTTGTATTGTAGTATGATTAATGGGGGTCTTGAATTGAATAACTGATTCAATGACTGTATTTCTCTGCTATGATTACAATTTAGAACTAAAATGAGTATTATCAATCTGCAGACTTACTTAATGCTCATAATAAATAATCACTTGGCCAAGTGGGAGAATGTTAGACTAAATAATTAAATGTGGCCCTTATGATTATTTAATTAAATAAGATCAATTACCTAAATACCCCTAACAGATAGATAATTATTTGATGGACGTAATTATCCTTATTTATCCTAATTAGGGTTTCCCCTTGGGTGTATAAATAGAGGCTAATGGCTCATAATGAAAGGTTACTCATTCTAAACATCATTACACACGAATCTCCTCATCTCTAAGAGATTCGTGAACCCCATAACCGAGCCACCTCTCTCCTAACTCCATCCTCACCATACACCCTAAACGGGAACCCGGTCAAGATCGTCTCAAGCATCATGTCTGGAATCAACAAAGCATTCACTGGATTCACAGGTTTCATCTAATCTCTATTTCATTACTGTTTTCGTATTCATGTTTACATCTAAACCAAAGGAATCGATCCAACACTTTTAACTAGAATCGTAATTAATTTGGAACTAGAACCAGTTAAAAAAAAACCCGGTATGCCCAATCGACTTTCTTATTTTCCTCAATCAATATTTTGCTTAATGTATGTCTCCGCTTTAAATCACATAGCCACATAGGTGTAGAGGTGAACAAAAAAACCGGTTTGGATTTACATACCGGTTTCCAAACCGATATTCCATAGTTCTCAAACCGGTTCTCAAACTGGTCCGAACTGCCGGTTTGGCATAGTTTCGGGATCTTACCTTTAAAACCGGTTCTTAAACCGACCCAAACCGGTTTCAAATGGACCCAAACCGGTTTCAAACACTCCAAACCGGTTTCAAACATATCCAAACTGGTTCCTATAGGTTTGACATCTCCCAAACCGGTTTCTAAACCAAACCGGTTTCCACCCAAACCGGTTTTGACCATCCGTAGACCAAACCGGACCGGTTCCTAAACCGAACCGATTTGGTAAAAAAAACCGATTTGTGCAACCCTACATAGGTGAATGTGATAGCCCATTAATTATCTAAATGCTAAATGGTCTCTTACATAGTTACATACTTACGTAGTTACATGCATCAAAGAACCAATATTGGGTTTTCAGCCCACAAACACTACCTGAGTACAAGAACACTTTAAGCAGTCTACCATCACCGTCACGTTAAACGTACGCAATCATATATCTAAATGCTACATGACCCGGGGTTTTTTCGTTACAATATCTGAAATTATAATTTCAAAATACAACAATATGTTAACTAAATACTCATAATTAATTATCAACATGCACATGTTTCAATGCTCAAGCATTCGATAGAGAGAAAATTGATGATGTTCATGCGTCTAACTCATTATTTTGCCTTTTTGACCTGATGCAAATCATATTCCAAAAACTCAAATAGCACACAAAACGACCATCTTGAATAATATATGGAATCTGATTTACATCAGGTCTTAATGACAAAAATAAAACAGTTGTGCCAAGAGAACTTTTAATAATAGATGAAAGTGCAAGTTATAAGATATAAAAAAAATAAAGAGAAATCTGAAATGGAGGCAATTTTAATTTTTCAGCCTATTTTAATACATAATACGGTTATGTATTTATCTACGTTAATCTCTTTCCTTATCTTTAAATTTAGAAGTTAAAGTTAGGTTTGCATCTAATCGAATTAAATCTCTATTTATGATTTTTTATTTTAATCTAATCTGTGATTGCTGTTCAAAAAAAAAAATCTAATCTGTGATTTTTTTGGTGAGAAGAAATCGGACCAATTAAAAATATCTGAAGACTGAAATAACGGATCAAGTATCGATTTCTCCATTTTTGGCCCCATAAAACATCCTATTACTCAGAAACAGTCCCTCTAACTTTAGTCTTGTCCAGCCAAAGTCCTTGCAGCTTCATACTTTATCCAGTGATCGCCAACTTTTATCATCTCCTTGAAGAAATTAAATCAATTTATAAAGGTATAATTACATATATCCCCCTCTTTTGAGGTCTAATTACATATATACCCAACTAAAAAATTTAATTACATATATATCATTATTTTAAGGTTTAATAACATATATACCCAACTAAAAAATTTTAAATACCTATATACCCAACTTTACTTTCTTTATACATTGTAACATTTTGAATGTAAACATACGTAAATAGGGGTGTTTAAAATATATGAAACTCGAAAAAATTCGAAATCTGAATCGTATCCGAACCCGAAAAAACCTAATCCAAAATCTAGTTCGGGTTTTTCGGGTCGAATAAAAAGATTTTAGATTCGGGTCGGGTCGGGTTTCAGATATACAAAAACTACTTTTTTCGGGTCGGGTAATATATTAAAATGGGTATACTTGAAAATTTTAAATTAGAAGAGGGAATATATGTAATTACAATTTTGGATTGGGTATATATGTAATAGATGAAATTTATTGGGGGATATATGTAATTAAAATTTTGGATTGGGTATATATGTAATAAATGAAATTTATAGGGGGATACATGTAATTAAAATTTTGGATTGGGTATATACAATAAATGAAATTTATAGGGGGATATATGTAATTATCCCATTTATAAAACTCACTTAATTTTTTTTTAATTAAATGTCATTTTAGTCCTTGTGGTTTGACAACTTTTGCCATTTTAGTCCCTGTGGTTTGAATTTTGCTATTTTGGTCACTGTGGTTTCATTTTATTGTCATTTTCATCCCTATGGTTTCCATTTTATTGTCATTTTAGTCCAATTAAATTTAAAATTTTGGACTAAAATGGCAAAATTTATCAAACTATAGAGATGAAAATGACAATAAAATGAAACCATAGTGACCAAAATGACAAAATTCAAACCACGTGGACTAAAATGGCAAAAGTTGTCAAACCACAAGGACTAAAATGACATTTAACTCTTTTTTCTATCGGTAAATCTACTGAATTTTGTTACTCCATAATTTGATACCTCTCATATAAACTAGATATTTATGAAACTTATTATTACCTAATTCACAAAAGTCATTTCAATTATACATATCAATCTTTAACACATTACAAGATAAATGAGTAGATTTGAAGAAAAAGTTATTGTATTTTAAATTGAAATAACTAACATTATGACATAAAAATTGGTTAAGATAAGTAACATGTCAACATAATGCGAGTCAAAATAATTAACTTAAAAATACATGGATATTTGATGAGAATTTATTAAAATTATTCAAATTAACGATTTGTTTCATTACAACTCATTTTAACTTAAAATAAATTGATGTTTTTTAAATGACTCATTTAGACCTAGACTGATTTTTCTTAAAACTCATCCTAACCTGCATCCGTTCTAATCTATTACCCAATCCAATCCAACCCATCCATTTATCAAACATAATTTCATATAACCTTGAGAACTGATTTAATATATTCTGACAATAGTAGACGACCTTATGTAACAAAAATTATTTTCTTCGGTAAAGGTTTTTTAATAATCCAAAACACACACATATATAAGTGTGTACGTGTTTGTAATAAAGACCAATAAAACAACCTTTACTGTAGAAAATTAGTAAGACTAAGAAAACATCTCTTATTTTTATCTTAACTAGGTTTCCTCTCACCGGATAGTATTATCCCAAATTCGGGTCGGTCGGGTTCGGATAGGGCTTCAAAATGTTAAAATCCGAATAACCCGATCTGATTAAACCGAAAAACTCAATATCCGATCCGATGAATGTTAGATATTTTAGTGTAATTGTGATTAATTTTATCGATCAATACAAATTATGAAATTCATTAAATAAGTTGGGTGCGGGGTACACACTTGTTTAATGTTTTATAATTCAAGAGGGTTACAAGAAGGCAACGCCTCCTTGGCGGGGGTCCGGGTGCAGCGTCCCCGATTAGCGGGGTCCAAGGGGGCAGCCCCTGACAGGGTCCAAGGGACAGAGCCCCTGGTTGGGGTCGAAATTGATCGTTTTACAACTTTAGTGGCAAAATTGTGAAAAATAAAAGTTCAAAAACTGCCTGGAGGCAGTTTCCAAACTTCTGATTCAGAAATTGATCGATGAAATAAACAGACATTGGTTCATTCTCGAATTACAACAAATTCTCATACTTTTACTTGAATCGAAATTGAATTTTATCCGATCAAACATTTGAGTGAACCGCAAATAGTTATATCTGAAAGTTCGATCCACGACTTTCAATTTCATCAGGGTGTTCGTGTTTTGGAAATTCTCTACAATGAATACCCCTAATCACTAGGCTAGAAGTTTATAGCTACATGTGTATATTATATCTCCATCAATCACCATTGATGGTACCTTCTCGTAACGCCAGATAGCAATCCAAAATATAAAAAACGCATAAAAAAGGAACATGGCCGGCTAAACCAGAGAATAATCAAATAAAGAATATATCTCTTACGAATTAAATAAAGGCAAATTGGATTTAAATAATCCAAACTTTGACCCATTGGCCATTGCCGGTCCCAACTACGAAAATCCCCGATAACGGTCCGAACTTTCGACATATTTTCCCGGGGCAGACCGCCGTCAAATAAACCCTAACGGCGTTAACGTTTTTTTCGAATTTCGAACGGATTTTTGAGGACTTTTGTTCAGATGGAGAATACGAGTCGAATGATGTATAACTTACCTCGAAACGTTGTTTCAAATTTCCCAATTTTGGTGTTTAAACTTTCAATTCGTCAAAGAAATCATCAAATTGAGAAATTTGGAGCAACGTTTTGAGGTAAGTTATACGCCATTCGACTCGTATTCTCCATCTGAACAAAAGCCCTAAAAAATCCGTTCGAAATTCGAAAAAAACGTTAACGCCGTTAGGGTTTATTTGACGGCGGTCCGCCCCGGGAAAATATGTCGAAAGTTCGGACCGTTATCGGGGATTTTCGTAGTTGGGACCGGCAGCGGCCAATGAGTCAAAGTTTGGATTATTTAAATCCAATTTGCCATTAAATAAATCAAACACAATAATTCCATTTATTACGATGATGACGTTAACAAAGTCAACCTATGCTACCGATGACATCGTTACATACAACCATGATGCCATTATATATATTGGTCAACTTTATTAACCTTAGCCATAGCCTTAACCTTAAAATCTTGAAAAATGGTGACCATCATGGTTAGCGTATTGATCGCTGTTGTTATCACTTTGATTGGGAAGTGGGGATGGAAAGTTCTAAATTGGGCATGGTTGAAGCCAAAGAAACTCGAGAAGTGGCTCACCGAGCAAGGGTATAAAGGTAATTCGTACAAGGTATTGATAGGTGACATGAAAGAGTTTGCAACAACGATGAAAGGAATCAAATCAAAGCATATTTCAGTCTCTCATGATATCGTTTCACATGTTCTTCCCTTTGATCATCACATAATCACCAAATATGGTAATTCATTTATTATTTTACTAGGTTAAAACCCCGTGTATTACACGGGTTGATCATCAATAAAAATAATTATATTATGTTTTTAAACACAAATTTTTTCAATATTTGTTAATTCCTTAAACATTTTGTTATAAAATATTGTTTTTAAAAATTGTATATTTTATAATAAATTGCTTTTAAAAATGTGTTTTCTAATGTTAATATATTTTTAATGTATTAGCAAATATTTTTCTTAATTTAAAAAAAATGTATAAAAACATATTTAATATTTAATATTATTATTTAATATGATGTGTATTTAATATGAGAGAGAGGCGGGAAATCAAATCTGAGATGCTCTAAAAATGTGCCATGTGTCCAAAAAAACTTTGATTTATTAGAATAGATAGATTTAATATAAAACAAGGTTTTTAATTAGGACCGGATCGAATTAACCTGTCTGTTAGACCGGACTCACGAACACCGATCGATTCAACACTTGTGAGCAGCAAGTAATTGGGCCGCCGGTTGTCAATTGGATTGGATTATTTTGATTACAACACCCACCAATATATGTTAACTCACTCTTATTGTATTAATTCGTATATATGTAAATTCATTATTGTTTAAGATATAAAATAGTGTATGGTTTAATTGGTTAGAGTACCGTGATTTATTTTGCTACAATGTAACAAACTTATATTGTTTTTAAATCTTAAATTGTGATTGATATATACATACACATAGAATAAGAAAATGTTGTACATGTATGTGTAATAATGATATTTAAACGAATAAAACAAATATTTGAGTTTACCTTATTTGAGTTATACGAGTTAACATGATAAAAGTTGGTTATTATTTGATAGGAATCATATATGTATAACATAAATTTTATTTTGAAATGGAAAAAAAAAGAAGAAAAAAATAAAAGAGATGTGGAATCTGTTGTAATTTATTGTGAATAATAAAAAAAATTTTATATATAGATAGCAATTATTACAACACTCGTATCCTTAATTTAATTCCAAAAATAGTAAAAAATATATATATTTTTTCTTATATTAATTTTATTTTCTTTCTTATGTAGTAGGATTGTTATTACTTTTTTTTATATATTTCGAATTATTAGTAAGAAATGGTAATGCCAATGAGCCGTATATTAATTGGTTTGGGTAGAGGTAATCTCATGTCTTTTTAATGTAAAATTCACGAGTTCATGTCTCACTTTGAACAAATGTTTTAGGTGAGCCAGATGTGTTAAGTCTTCAAATGATGAGTTTTCTTTTAAATTATGAGCACTGTCTGCGTTTCATGGATGTAGGTGACCATTCGTCATTAAAATGTGTTAAGTCTTCGAATGATGAGTTTTCTTTTAAATTATGGACGAGCCAGGTCACTAGCACTGTCTGCATTTCACGGATGTAGGTCATTTGTCATTAAAATTACACGACGACCAAACTTAAAATGTATTCGTTAAATAAAATAAGAAAAGGTGCATATTTTTGGATCTTGAAACTCCTAGCTAGTCAGTTCATGTATTTTTAATTAATTATAGGAAAAAGGTCCTACATATGGGTCGGGCCAATCGCACGAATTTACATAACCGATCCAGAACTGATCAAGAATATACTATCAAGACCCAACGACTTTCAGAAGCCACACCCTGAGCCAATACGAGATAGCATCACTGGTGGGCTTCTAATATTGGAGGGTTCCAAATGGGCTAAACATCGTCAAATAATCAACCCAGCATTTCATCTTGAAAACATCAAGGTCAGTCAGCTAGTACTATACGTACGCAAGTTATTAATTAATTAATTAATTAATTAATTTAATAATCAATATTTATATCTTGATAATTAATTGTTGGTGTGGTGCAACCCAACAGAGTATGTTCTCGGTAATTTGTTGGAGTTGTAGTGATATGATCAAAAAATGGGAACTGCTGACCGCCGGAACCGGTTGCGTCGAAGTCGACGTGTGGCCGTATATTGATAACTTGGCCGGAGATGTTATTTCAAGAACTGCATTCGGAAGCTGTTACGAGGAAGGACACAAAATATTCAGAATCCAGAAACAACAAATCGATCTTGTGCTCCAACTATTGTTTACACTTAATCTTCCCGGAGGAAGGTGACTCTTAGTTAATTGTTGCATAATTTACTAATGTTATTTTAACGTTATTTTACTTATTTTGTGAAAATAACGTTAAAAATGTTGGGATGATCAACTTCAAACGATAACTTTGAGCCAGATACTCCTTCAGAGCAGCTTCTTTATCCCAACTGGGATAGGAGTAAGGTTTGTATCTATCATTCCTCCCAGACCCTACTGAAAAGTGGGAATATACCTAGTAAGTTTGTTTATTTGTAATCTTATGCACATGTACGGAGTTTTTGTTTTTTTTTTTTTTGTTTCATTTAGAACAACATCTAAACCTAGGATATAACCGAGCAAGACTCGGATCATACGGCAACACTTGAACCCAGGGCACCCCACCATAGTAGAAACCCATTTTAGGAAAACCCTCTAGCTCTATATGTTTTGATAGGTGGTTTTTAGACATTAAATGATTTGTAGGTGGTTTTTTTTAGTGTTACTAGGTAATTAGTTGCGGAGGAGTGACTTCCACATTTTCCATACCAAAGTCGCTAGGAGGGTTAGCAACTTTTAACTTTATTTACACTAAAGTTATGCCCTCAAGAGACTTTGGTACGAAAAAAAGTAAATGTCCTCCCATTTCAACTTACCTGCAAACACAAAAATTTTAAAGAAGAATACCTAAAAATTCTTTAACATCAAAAAACAATCTATTCCAAGCAAAAAATTGCACATGCATACAAGAATTTTAACACTTTCGTTGTCGCTATAGTCTTGATTATATTGATTGTGCGTAGTTTTTCATAAAGTTTGATTCGTAAGTTCATGTGTTGTGTTGTCTAGGGGTGTTCATCGGGTTTGAAATTTTTTTTGGTCTATCCGAAACCAGAAATTCAGAATATATTATCCGACCTGAAAAATTCGAACAACCCGAAAACCATAATTCGTACATCCGAATAACCCGAGAAACCCAAATAAACCTATTTTATTCAGATACCAGACCCGAAAAAACTAGTTTTTTTGCATATCCGAACCCGATCCGACCTGAATCTAAAATTATATTATCCGACCCGAAAAACCAGAAAAACCCGAAATAGATTTCGGATGAGATTTTTTGGGTTTCGGATACGATTCGGATTTCAATTTTTTTCGAGTTTCGGATATTTTGAACACCCTTAGTGTCGTCTGTTTACAGACTATTAAACATAGGAGAAATTTGGAAACCTTAATTATTATGTTCTAGTTTTGGTTATAAACTTTAGGATTGAATTAATAAATAAATATATAAAATTAAAAGACACATAGTTAAGCATATACTGATAACATGTTGTAATATATATATATATATTGAAAAATAGGAAAGTTTCTAAAAGAACTCTAGAAAATATTAAACTCTATTGTCGCCATCATTGGTTTGTGTATATACATTTGCTTTATATTTTTATAATTTTGTGGTGGTACAAGTGTAGTAATTTAATTTTAATATAATATAAAATTATATTGGTAAATAGTAAATTCTAATTTGGTTGATTTTAAATTAATAAATTAATGCAGGTTTATACCAACGAGAGCAAATAAAATGTTTAAAGAAAATGGCAACAACCAACGAGCACTTCTTATGAGTATAATCGATAAGAGGAAGAAAGCCATTGAGATGGGAGAAGATAGCACCGATGACTTACTTGGGATCTTACTCAAATCCAACACAAAAGAGATTGAAGAAGACGGAGTTGGAATGAGTATGGAAGATGTAATCCAAGAATGCAAATTGTTTTACGCCGCCGGATCCGAAACGACGTCGAATTTGATCGCTTGGACCATCGTTTGTTTGAGTTTGGATCAAGAATGGCAAACCCGAGCTCGAGATGAGATTTTAACGGTTTTTGGTACCCAAGAACTGCATTTTGAGGGCCTAAAACATCTCAAGATTCTAACCATGATACTAAACGAGGTTCTTAGGTTGTACCCACCCGCGATCATGGTTATACGTGCCACCCACAAGGAGACACGATTAGGGGACATGATGATACCATCAGGGGTGCACCTAACCATACCTATACTTAATGTTCACCATGACCCTGAAATATGGGGAGAAGATGCGACACGATTCAAACCCGAAAGGTTCTTAGAAGGAATAGCGGGTGCGACCAAGGGCAAAGGGTCGAGCTGCTTTCTGCCATTTGGTGGTGGTCCAAGGGTTTGCATCGGGCAAAACTTCGCCATGATAGAAGCAAAAGTAGCCATTGCTAAAATTTTACGGCGGTTTTCATTCGAGCTTTCTTCATCTTATAAACATTCTCCTTTCCCATCGTTCACTCTTCCACCACAGTTTGGAGTTCATTTGGTGTTACGTATGATATGAAAATCTGTGTTTTTCAGTTTGTCTTTTAGCGACACAATTGACAAATAATTTACTGTGCAACATTATTAGTTTTATTGAAATGAACCATCGTGATATCTGAATTCTGATTATATAATGTAAAAAGTTTTTTTTTTTTTTTTTTACTTTTCCATTACAAAATATTTTTTCTTAATTTTATATTAAAATTGTACTATGTATTTTGCTATTTTGTTATATTTTCTACATAGATCTACACAACCGACGTTTTGATCGATCTTTGACCTTTGACCGTGCTTAGTGGTCTCCCCGCTCCTCCGGCCTTCCAGATTTCGGCAGGGCTAGGCGGGAACACCGCTCCCTGCTTCTTGTCTCGTTCGTCATTGGCCATATGAAAAAGAACCGTTTGAAAACGGTCACATGGGGAAGGTTTTTCAATGAGATGATCAATGTGGGTTAATTTTAAGGATTTTAGTAGGATGATGATGTAATAAAAAATTTCAGTGAAAAAAGGTTTCAGTAGAACTCAGAAGGCATATCTGACCAAAATCAAGCAGGGTCTTCAACTAATTAACATCTTATACATATCCTAATACGGAAATCGATATAGATTTCAAGAGTTTATGGACAAACAATATGATGAGGAAAAAAACTGCAAATATGAGCATGAATCTTGATTGGGTAAGAAAAAATCATCATCATCATTATCAGAAAGAACATCCTCGCTGAGAACAATTTTGTTTTTAAACGACATGGTGATCTCAACGTGTGAAGCACTAATTTCAGATCATATCATTAGGTGACAATCATCAACCGAAGAACAACCCCTCATTGATCTCGTCTCTTTTTTTAATGTTCAGAGGTGATAATTTCAACCAATTTTCTTGAAAATGAATCAATGTAAGGATTTTACTATTTTTTTTACTAAAATAAGTAAACCAAGTAAAATTTATATATATAACCAATAAAATAGGCCGAAACTACCTGAAGTGTATTTACATGCTCGTAATCTTATACTATGGTTAACTCAAGATAATTAGATTATCATAGAGAGAATACCACATAAATACAATCAAATTTGTTAAATGTTTCAATTAAAGGGATGTTTGGGATTGTTTATTTAACTTTAAAATGATTTTTTTTCTTTTTGTTGTCAAAAGAGTTCGGATTATTTAACTTATGACTTTTTAAAATTAAGTTTTTTTTAAAAATAAAAAGTTTGGATTAGCTTTTGATATGTGAATAATCAATAAGTTGTTTGGATTATTTTTAAAAAAATTGTTTGGATTAATTTTAAATCTATTTCATCAAAAAATTAATTTTTTTTTCAAAAAAAAAAAGCTAATTATAACCTTTTTTATAAACAACTTTTTAACCTTAACCAAAAAGCTAAAATAAAATATCCTTTTGATATTACCAAACATTTTTTTTGAAAATTATTGACTTCTTCATAAGCCAATAAAATAATAAACTACTTTCAAATAAAATCCCAAACATGCACTAAGTGTCTCTTTAAAATATTATTATCTCTTTATAACTAAATTTTAATTTACTATTGTTATAGTGTGAAATTACCAGATAATCATGTTACCATTTTTGCCCTAATTGTTTATTAATGTTTTCTAGTCTTATTTTTTTTTATTATAAAACATACAAATAAAATTATATGAATAAAAACAATTTGTTTTTATAATTTTATTATTACACACTAAAAATATAATTTTATAATTAGCAAATTGAACTAAAAACACATTATTTTAACATTTTTAGAATAAAAGGATGTTCAATGAGATAACTTTATCGGGGGTTTACCACATAAGTGGATTTCCACAGTCATTTAATATACACACACCCATGTTAGTGTTTTACATGTATTATAATGATGTTCGAAAACAAAAATTAAAGACTTGAATGGATATTTGACAAAATTATACTGGATATCACTTTAAAAGTGAGTTATAAAAGTATCACAATCCTAAACTAGTAAACATATTGTTTCTCTTTTCCTCTTAGCCAAGTTAGGTTAGCCAGAATCCAAAACATCTAGATGTTTTATTATTTGTAAATTTTGATTTGAATTAGTTTAATTTTTTATGAATTGTTGGTTTGGTTTGTTTTTACAAGGGCATCCTAATTAAGATAATGTTGCCACAAACAAGATAAAGGTTGCAAATTCATTTCGCTTACATGTCTTTAACCTATAACTATTGATTATAATTATTTAAGATTTGGTAGTTACATCAGAAAAATTAATTACTAAACTTAACTAGACGTATATCTAGTAGATCTGTTATAAAAAACTTATTATTACTTTTTTTGAACAACTAAATTGCATCACTGGAGTATCATCGTATCATCAACAGTACCAGCTGACCATATCCACTACCAAATCACCAGTTCAAAAGAAAACTCAATACTTTGAGAAAAACACCTTGTAAGATTTGAAACAAAAAACTTATGGTTTTTGAACCTTATCCCACAATATGCCGTTTGGTTGTAGATAATACATCACTTACAGTACAGTCCATTCGCTCCTTTTCATGTTTGCATTGAAAATTATTAATTAGCCCACAAAAATCCATGAAACGAGAAATATTATATTGACGAAATATAAACATAAAAAAAAATAAAATTAAATTAAACTCTATCTCCTGGCCTTATTAGAGAAGTGCCGTCTGGTGAGCTATAAATTTATATATATATATATATCGATCTCTTTAATTAATTATTAATTAATCTTTAATATATTAACTAATAATTAAATTTTTTATCAACCAAGTGTTTAATCTGAAATGCTATAAAAGCTTACTCGCTCATATGCACTCTTCCTATATGTGAAAGAGATGTTGGGTAACGTTGTGATCGCCATTTTTATAGTTTTGATAGGGAGGGTCGGGTGGAAATTACTGAACTGGGCATGGCTAAAACCAAGAAAATTAGAGAGGTGGATTAGAAGTGAAGGGTATAAAGGTAATTCATACAAGCTTGTAATAGGTGACATGAAGGAGCTTGCAAGAACAATGAAGGAAGGTAAATCGAAATCCATTCCGATCTCACATGATATTGCTGCACATGTTCTACCCTATGATCATCATATCATCACCAACTATGGTATTCTTTTTATCTCTCTTTTCTTCGTATTTTATTTTGCCAAATGTTACGGTACGTCACGATTATGATTTACTAGCTATGTTTGTTTATATATGTTTTTACTTAAGCTTGCTTTAGGACTAAAATTAAATATGCAACATGTACGTTCTTTTAATACGACAGTTTGATTTCTAATAACGGAAATTCTAGTTTCTTAAATCACATCAGTGTTTTGAAAACCGAACCACACCGGCTAGTTGGATCAAGAACTGGTGGGGTGACTAACCCAAATATAGCATGTGAATCGCCCTCTCACTAACCGGCCGGTTCATCGGTCGGACCAGGAATCGGTTCACTGTGATGACCGGATTTGGTTTTTTTAACTAAAATCCAAAATATGAAACATTAAAACCAAACCCTGTTTTTTTTAACATGACTATGTTTGTTCAAATGTGTTTATAATTATATAATTTTTTATATATTTATTATATAATCCGGTTCTTAAATCCGGTTTGACCGGTAACCAGTGGACCATTCAATTCAACGTCAATAACAAAGTTAGCCAAGTAGAGTAATCTAACCAGAGTGGTAAAATATAATTTGATAATTATTAAGTAGTAATATTTTTAAATAGAAAAAGTTAAAAATTTTAGTAGATAAGAGTTTGATTCGTATATAACTATTTTTAATGGTTTTTTAAATGTTCGGTTTCGTTTTTTGTCAGGTAATGACGAAATCGGTTCCCGTAATTCTATTTTTACTTTTGTTTTCTGTGAGGACTTTCTAGGCCATTATTTTGCAAGAAAAAAAAAAAGAAGTCATTAATAGGCCCATTATTTTGCAGGAAAAAAGTCATTTATTTGGTTTGGGCCGACCCCAAGGATTTACATGATGGAACCAGAACTCATAAAAGAGATACTGTCAAGACCCAACGACTTTCAGAAGCCTCACCCTGACCAATTTCGAGATAGCGTTGTCACTGGACTTATAGTATCCGAGGGTCAAAAATGGGCCAAGAATCGTCAAATAATGAACCCAGCTTTCCATCTTGAAAACATCAAGGTCAGTCGGATCGGGTTGTTTTCACTTCCAACCCATTTTTTTTACTATTTATAATATAAACCGACAATTTGTTGGGTTAACCCGTTTGACCACCCTATTTTGTCTCTACTGATGAAAAATATGGGTTATACACATACAGAGTATGTTCCCGGTAATTTGTTCAAGTTGTAGCAATATGATCGGCAAACTTGAACGACTTACCGAGGGAACTGGTGTTGTCGAAGTCGACGTGTGGCCTTATATCGATAGTTTGGCTGGAGATGTTCTTGCACGGACGGCATTTGGTAGTTCTTATGAAGAAGGACAAAAGATATTCCAAATCCAAAAGGAACAAATGGAGTTAGCCATGCAAAACTTGTTACTCCTTTATATGCCTGGGGGAAGGTAATTAATATTTACGCCAAGTCTCCTTACGAGCCGAACTGAACCGAGCCCAGGTTTCTCTCGAAATCGGTTTGTTTTTAGGTTTGAATTTACAAACATGAGCGAAATATTTATTAATGTTCGAACTCTGTTCAGTTTAGAATCGAGCGCTCGGTTTGGCTCGGTTTTAGTTGATTGCTGATTAAAAAGAGACTCAATAAGATGACAACACGGCAATTTTAAACAAATATCTATTTAAGTTAACCCCATAAATTGTGTGTTAATCTGCATATTTATAGAAGAAAAATCAAATAAGAAGAGATTTTTGCTTAAAAAACGTAAGAAATAATATATATATAATATCTTATTTTATGTACTATCTTTTTTATACTGGATTTTTGTGTTTTGTGTACTGTATTTTTGTTTTTATGCTACATTTTTATTTTTTTTGGTACATAATTTTTATTATTTAGTGCTAGATTTTTTTGATTTTTGCATTGGATTCTTTTGTACTGGCTTTTTTTGTATAGGATTTTTGTTTTGTACAAGATTTTGTCTTCTTTACAGGATTTCTTTTTCAAACTCTTATTTATTTTCAAAAATCTATTAAATCCAATATTCCAACTTATAAGTTACTATTTTAGAAGCCCAATTCGCCTCACTGAAATTTAAGGATAGGCCCATTTACGTTATAAAAAAAATACACTTTTTTGTTTATGATTTGAAACGTAGGTTTATACCAACGAGAGTGAACAAGAAGTTCAAACAAAACAACAAGGAGCTTCGATCTATACTCGTGAGCATTATCAACAGGAAGAAGAAAGCACTCGAGACGGGAGAACGTTGGCGCGACGACTTGCTCGGGCTTATGCTAAAATCAAATCTAAAAGAGATCGAACAAGATGGAGTCGGCATGAGTATGGAAGAAGTGATCGAAGAATGCAAATTATTCTACGTTGGTGGATCCGAAACAACCTCAAGTCTAATGATTTGGGCTATTTTTTGTTTAGCATTGCATCAAGAATGGCAAACCAAAGCTCGATACGAGGTTCTACATGTTTTCGGTACTAAAGAACCACATTTTGAAGGACTAAGGGATCTCAAGATTGTGACCATGGTCCTAAACGAGGCTCTTAGGCTATACCCACCTGTAGCCATGGTTACACGAGCCACTACAAAGGAAACAAAGCTCGGACACATGATGATACCATCGGGTGTGTACATAAGTTTACCGATAATCCATGTCCAACATGACCGCGACATATGGGGTGAAGATGCATCAGAGTTCAAACCTGAAAGATTTTCTGAAGGGGTGGCACACGCGACCAAAGGTCGAGGGTCGGGTTGTTTTCTTCCATTCACGGGCGGTCCTCGGGTTTGCATCGGGCAAAACGTTGCGATGGCTGAATCAAAGGCGATGGTAGTGAAGGTTTTGCAACGGTTCACGTTTGAGCTTGCTCCATCTTACAAGCATTCTCCTTTTCCTATGTTCACGCTTCCACCTCAGTTTGGTGTTCCCTTGATCTTACGTCAATTCACTAAAATATGATGCGAATTTGTTATTGAAATGGGTGATAATTAAGGTTTCGATCTAAGCTTGTTTGTGGTCGTTGGTGTTGAGAATTAATATTAAGAGTAAATTAGTGAGATGGTTCATGTGATTTACTCGTATTTTACTTTTGGTCACTTAGTTTACTAAATTACTCATATGATCCCAAACTTTAAACATTTGTAACACATATAGTTCTTATATGAGGGCAATTTGGTCAATTATGTGAGTGTAATTTGGTGACATAAGAACTATATGTGTTACAAATGTCTAAATTTTAAGAGCATATGTGTAATTTATGAAACCTAAAGATCAAGAGCGAAATATGTAAACCACAATGACTATATCGGTAATTTAATCTAATATTAATCATGGTGTGTATAAATAAATGTCAAGAGGGGTTTGTACGTTGTAGTTTTATTATATTGTCTTTAAGATGTTAATTTATTGGCTATGGAAACTTGATAAATGTTTTTTAGAAACTTTAATTAGTTTTTATTTTCTGAATATGATTGATTGATTTGAGCATGTGAGTTAAAATATATTTAAAAAATTAAATTCGGCTTTTGTTTGTTTTATTCCTATATACAGGTCGGTGGCTTTCGTACGTGGATAACCACAACCTTTTAATTAGAGTTTTCAACTTATTTTCAATGTACAAACACCCCTTTTATCCATGCATGTTTTTGTTTTTTCCACCGATGTGGGAGGTACCAAGATTCATCTGATCTTCAAGGCAAAAGTTATATACCTTTTAATTGTTGACATTATTTTCATTATGATGTTATTTTCTTTTTATTGCAGATATATTTAATAGCTAAAACTAAAAAAACATATAAATTTAATATCTATCTAAATAAAGTATTATTTTTGAATAAAACAAAAGGAGTATGTGATTCTACAGCAGACATGATGTAAAATTAAAATCCAAACATCGGATAAAATGAAAACATATAACTTGCCAAATATTCACCATATATAGAACTATATATTTCTAATGATATAACTACTCGATAACAAAGTCAATATGTATATATTTATAGGCATATAGCCGGTGAGACAAATAGGAAAAAGAAAGGGGGGAGGGTTTGAGCATTTTGGGTCGGTGGTTGTATTTAAAGGAACTTTTTATGCAGCAAATTTTGTCCCTTTAATAACCCGTATTATGAATACTCAAATGTTTTGTCTCCCGGTACAATCGAGCTGCAAAGGCATGAAACCGATTATCAACCGCATACTACTTCGTTTATTGGTGGTTACATGAAATCATCTACTTTTGCAAGAATTGAAACTTTTATGAACCCATCATTTTCTACACGATGAAGATGATATAGATGATGAAATGAGAACAAATAAACAAGAATCTCAATGGTTTGCTTCACATGCTTATTTTCATCAAAACTTCAACCATCTCTTCTCCTTTTCTTTGTTGGTAGCAACATTTGAAGATGATACATGAGCGGCTTCAACCTCTGCCAACGTCTTCCGACTATCATTCAGCTTCCTAACTATCACATCATAAACGGCATTCTCTTTCTTATTCCGACTCGCTATTTCTTCATGTTTTTGAACTCGGGCTCACAACCTATGCTTTTTGTCTCCGTTTTTGTCTGTATAACCGATTTATTACAGCCTCATATGTTTTTTTTGGTATTATCATCATTTCATAAACGCTTGGGTTTTAGTCGTAACGGCCCGCCGCAGAGCGCGGGTAACGTTACTAGTTTTAATAAACGTCTATCCTAGTTTTACTTTTAACAACTTCAAACTAATTTAACCTTTGTCTAGATTTTAACTCTAAACCTACTTGTACCTTTATATCAAGTATGTAGATCGCATGTTAAGAATTGGCTATTCTTTGTAATTCAATTTTACATAATGGGTTGTGGTCATCAAGTGAGTACTTCTGATTAAAGGTTCCTATCTAAATAATATTTTTGTGTTTTATTAGTTTTTTTTTCTTTTGTTATCTAGAATGATCAGGCACATACTTCCAAATACAATTTGACATAATTATAGTAATACTATCACAATTAGAGCCAAATCACAAACTAACAGATTCAATTATTTAGCATGATAATCACATAAGTAACTATTTTAACAAGAAAATTAGGGATTGTTTGGTAGTGTCTGAATGAGGTCATTTCAGAATCGGTTAGATTTAAATCGTTTGTTCCAAATATCTGAATGAAAAAAAATTTCTTAATAGGCATATGAATGATTCAGATCTAGGTATATGTCTAAATAAGTTTAAATGAAGGGGTTGGCTCCTCTCTGCCTCTCCAATTCTCTCTAACGACGACATCTCTCCTCTGTATAACCGTTCAGATGTTCAACCAAACAGTCTTAACTAGTTCAGCACTTACTAGTTAAGAGTTTCTTAACCATTCAGACATATTACTAATTCAAAACTTAATAGTTTAAATGTTACCAAACGACCCTTACATATTCAATTAAATTAGCAAGATAACGTATACTTTAGGATATATTATTTGGAACTCCAATGGAAAAATAACAATTATGAACTTTAATTACTGAATGAATCAACCAATGCTGTATCCCTTTCAAATTTTATAGACTATGCATAAATACTGAGCATCATACCAACAATATGTACTTGTATGTGTTTGAAAAAAGTGTGAGCTTAACCCCTTCAATTAAGTGAGACATTTATGATTATTAGAAAAATGTTAAAATTGTTTTTTTGAGCCAGGGGACTCTCACGACGCAGCATCTTTACCTCATTAAGGTAGAAGTAAGGTTTGTTTTCATCTCTCTCCCCAGACTTTACCAAGTGGGATTATACTGGGCACGTGTTGTTTATTTATCAAGCCTAAACCAAATAAAACATATTTATTTTTTCATTTAAATGGAGACCCCATATAAATAAAAGACAAAAGTCATAACCTTATTTGAAATATCATCAAGCAACATGTTAAATAAGTACTACATACGTAGGATTTTCGGTTTTCGAATTGGCCTCAAAAAACTCGAAGTTTGATTATATTTTGATTCAAAATTCGGTTCAAATTTTAAAATTCAAATTCGATTTGAAATTTGATACTGAATTTCGAATCGAATTTTCAATTTTATATTGAATTCGAATTGGTTTATTCAAATTTAACAAACTCCCAATTAAGTTAACCAACAACACAGACATTTAAACATTAAGTGAAAGACTTGGACCAATATTGCAAGAAAAGAAAACCTTTGGACTAAATTCGCAGTCATTGAATAAGTGAAGGACTACTTCCGAAATTTAGTGTTGACCAAATGACAACTTCAATTATATATCATATAACCCGTATACGACTCTGTTTCAATTTGAAGAAAAAAAAAAAGAAAAATGGCAGCAACGGTGGGTGAAATGGTGATCGCCATTATCGTAGCTGTGGTAGCGAGATGGGGATGGAAATTCCTAAACTGGGCATGGCTGAACCCAAAGAAACTAGAGAAATCATTGAGAGAACGAGGGTATAAAGGTAATTCATACAAGCTGTTGAAGGGTGACATCATAGAGCTTGCAACAATTGTGAAAGAAGCTAGATCAAAGCCTATGCCTATCTCACATGATATCACTTCACATGTCTTGCCCTTTGAATATTATATCTTCAACAAATACGGTAGTTTTTATAAAGTTTTTTATTATGTTATGTTACATGTTATGTCTTTTGAACATTTTATTATATTTATAAAAAACAAGATCTTTTAATCTAAAGTTTCTGGATCCACTAACAGGTAAAAAGTCTTACACTTGGTTCGGGCCAAAGCCACGGATTTATGTTGCGGACCCGGAACTGATCAAGGAGATATTATTAAAACCAGAAGAGTTTCAGAGGCCACATCGGGAGCCGCTCAGGGATAGCATCATCGGTGGACTTGTGGTCTCCGAGGGCCACAAATGGGCCAAACATCGAAACATAATCAACCCCGCCTTTCATCTTGAAAGTATCAAGGTGGTTTCTTTTTCTATTGTAAATAAATCAAACTATGGATGTTGATAAAGAGTTGGAACTATACCCAGCAATTTTGACCCATAGCAAGATAAATGGATAAAATTGGGTATACAATTCTTGCATTTTCGGTTGTAATAGGTAACATTATGACTAGGCCTGTAAATGAACCGAACGAACACGAACACAGGCATGTTCGTGTTCGTTCATTTACACTTAACCGAACACGAACACGAACACGAACACCTTAACGAACATGAATTTTGTGTTCGTGTTCGTTTATTAAGAAAATGAATATGTTCGTGTTCGTTTGTGTTCGTTCATTAATAAGTTAAATGAACATGTTCATGAACATAAATGAACACAAACGAACTAAAATAAATAAATGGGCATTTTTTAACACCACTGAACAGTCATAAACGAATTTAAACACTATTGAACAAACATAAACGGACACAATTGAACAAGCATAAACGACAAGTCTTTAAAATGTACATACATATCACTCGTAAATTAGTCAGTTAACCAAACAAAAGCTAGCATTACATAGTTAACGAACATAAACGAACACTAACGAACACAAATAAACGAACGTAAATAAACGAACATAACCGAACTGTTCATGAACATAAATAAACGAACACAAGGTGTGTTCATGTTCGTTCATTTAATTAAACGAACACAAATTTCGTGTTCGTGTTCGTTCATTTATTAAATAAACGAACATAAACGAACTTTTTACCGAACAGTTCACGAACTGTTCATGAACTGTTCGGTTCGTTTACGGGCCTAATTATGACATAGTATGGGTTGAGATGAGTAAGGCTTTAACACAAAAAAGGTCAAGATGGGTAACTTAAAAATATGTGAACGTAAAAGATTTTAACGGGTAAGAATGATAAATAATATATTTAATAAGAAAATCGCTAAAAATTATTCAAATAAACTATTTGTTTAGTTACAATTTATTTTAACTAGAGCGAGACTGATTTTTTTTAAACGACCCATTTAAACCCAAACGGATTTTGCTTAAAACACGTCTTAACCCGCACCCATCCTGACCCGTTACCCAACCCGCCTATTTTTCCCGGCATTGTTGGAACCAATTTAGCTATCCAAACCGAGCGAAATTGGTTGGTTAGGAGAGAAATTGTTCGGTTTATAGTTTAGAACCGGCCGGGTAAACAAACCCATAGTTAGTGGTTCATGGATTACAGTCTAGCTAACCCACCCAACCTGAACTGATTAGGTTTGGTTTATTCAAGAACTGCAGTTCCAGAAATCTATTCAAAAATCAGTTAAACCAGACTATAAAAATCCTAAATCAAACTATACTGTAATCATAAAAACTTTAATCAGTTTATTGGGTTTGATGTTTGCACAGCGTATGTTCTCGGCAATTTGTTTAAGTTGTAGTGAAATGATCAGCAAATGGGAACTGCTAACCGCTGGAAGTAGCGAGGCAGAAGTTGATGTGTGGCCGTTTATCGATAACTTGGCCGGAGATGTAATTTCACGAGCGGCATTCAACAGCAGTTATGAGGAAGCACGAAATATATTCTGTATCCAAAAGGAACAGATGGAGCTTGCCCTGCAATTGCTATTTCTTCTTTATCTTCCTGGAGGAAGGTAACAAGGCTATCAATCTTAACTTGTTGTGCTTGAGTCAATTTGGTTCGAGTCAAAACGGGTCAGCTAAGTCGAAAGTTAATTTTTTATTGCTTTTGTAATCATATTTATGTATAGGCTTATACCTACAAAAGCAAACAACAAATTTAAAGAAAACCGCAACAAGCTTCAAACTCTTGCGAAGGATATAGTTGACAAGAGGAAGAAAGCAATCGAGATGGGAGAAACTAGCAACAATGACTTACTCGGTATTTTGCTCGAATCAAATGCAAAAGAAATCCACGAAAACGGGGTTGGAATGAGTATGGAAGATGTGATAGAAGAATGCAAACTTTTTTACATTGCAGGATCCGAAACAACCTCTACTTTGATCCTTTGGACCATGGTTTGTTTAAGTTTGCATCAAGAATGGCAAAACAAAGCTCGACAAGAGATTACACAAGTTTTTGGTAGTGGAGAAGTACATTACGAAGGCCTAAAACATCTCAAGATTGTGACTATGATACTAAATGAGGTTCTTAGGCTGTACCCGCCTGCAACCATGGTTCTACGAGCTACTCACAAGGAGACAAAGCTAGGAGACATGACGCTACCATCGGATGTGAATATAATCATACCTATAATTCGTGTTCATCATGATCCTGAAGTATGGGGCGGAGATGCATCAGAGTTTAAACCAGAAAGATTCTCTAATGGAATAGCGAGCGCAACCAAGGGCAAAGGGATGGGTTGTTTTTTGCCGTTTGGTGGTGGTCCGAGGATTTGCATAGGGCAAAACTTCGCCATGATTGAAGCGAAAACAGCCATAGCTAAAATTCTGCAACGCTTCTCGTTTGAGCTTTCTCCATCTTACAAGCATTCACCTTTTGCAATGTTCAGTCTTCCACCACAGTTTGGTGCTCCCTTGATCTTACATGATATTTGAGAGAGTGTTAGTTTGATTACTATTTATTTTTAGGAAATGTGTTACTTTGGTACTGTTTTATATATTAAGTAATAGTTACTTGATTCAATATGAAAAATGAATGTTGAAGGGTTGAAGTATAGATTAACATTTAACACATTAAGACCTAATTAGCTAGTCATCACTCATTATTTATACTGGAGTTTGGCCAACTATTCTAAAGAATTTGTTTTGTCTCTTGTTATTTGGTAATCTAACTAACAAGTTGAGAAGCTTTAATTTAGGTTAAAAAGCCTGTAAAGTAGTCTTAAACATTAAATTTTATAATCAAAGTTAGTTAAAATTGTTACAGAAAAAGTTGAAAGGAATCTTAAAAACTATATTTTATAATCAATGTTAAGATCAAATTGTTAGAGAAAAAGTTGACAAAATATATAATTTTTAATTATGACTACTTTTGTTTACTTTTTATCAAGTAATTCACTTGTTTATAGCTTTTAAATATAATATAATATATATATATATATATACATACATGTATGCGTGTGTGACATTTTTTTTATTATCAACATAAAAACAAGCGTTTAATCATTTAATTAATAATTAAGTATAATATTATTATATGTAAAGATAAAAAAATATGTTTTTTAGCTTATTATGGTTTTTCCATCACGTCATCGTGTCGATCAACTCATTGTTGTGCTTTCTTGTTTTCTAAATCTATAAATTCAAAAAAAACATAACAACAAAATAACATCAATATCTAAAACACAATGGTAAAACAATAAAAAAATTATCTAATATATAAATATAATAACAAAATAATAGAAATGAACTATAACATAAAATACAATTATAAAGTTATGCTAAGCAATGATATTAAACGTAAAACAATAAGCAAAATGTCTTTCCTTTCAAAAATAATAAATAAATATATGTCATACCCATGATACTTCCTAACTCCTAAGCACAACATTATAAGTATTTAAATTCCTTAGCATACTAATATACTATCAATTCATAAAGACAAATGGCTTAAAAGTGACACAAGTTAAAATACATGATCCCAAAATATATGAACGAAATGTTTTTATGGCCGTAATCATATGCAAATTTATATGATCCGAATATGCCTACTTTGTAAGTACACGTAATTTATTCTGATACTTTGTTCAAAAACATATGTATTATATAAGTTAAAGAAATAAATTTTAAATAATTTATTTTAAATTGAATGTCATAAATTTATTAAAGACGTCAAGACTGGTCATGTATTCATATTATTTTTTCAAATTAAATAAAATTATTAATATTAGTAAGATAGAGATGGCAAGAATCAATTTCTAAAAAAAGATTATATAACAATAAATATTTAATATGAAAGAGAGAATATAAAATAATTTAAGTAACTAAAAAAACCAGCAGGTGTCGTCTAAAAGTTTTATTTATTTAAGAATATTGATTGATAGATATAATTTGATGAATAATACATAACTAAGGGGTCACCCCGCGCTTTTCGGCAGGATTTTTTCCATGTATATATGCAATACCACTTGTTTAATGTTATCTATAGTTTGTTATTTGATCTCTTACCAACTTAACTTACTACCATGGAACTCATAGTTGCAACCTTGTCTTTTGCAACGTAACATGTTGAAACTTTCATCTTTTTTGATCCTACTTCTTGTTATCCTAAGCAAGTTGTTACCAACCAGATAAAAAAACCCTTGACTGTCACAACAGCGCCTTATGATAGGATTACTTAGCTCACCAACATCAACATCATGTTGTATATATTGATGCTAATTTAAAGAGATGTAAAAACAGTTGGAAAATATAAAAATATATATAAAAGAACAAACATCATTAAAGGATAACAAACTTACAGGTAAGAAAGCCTCATGTCTTTGGCATCCTGAATCCAGAGCTCCATTGGTGGCGGTCCAAAGATCTGCATTGGGCAAAACCTCACTGTGACAGAAGCCAAAGCAGCCATAGCTAAGACCCTGCAACGGTTCTCCGTTGAGCTTTCTCCGTCTTATAAACACACTCCATTTGCAGTGTTTAGTCTTCCACCACAGTTTGGTGCTCGCTTGATGTTACAAAAGATATAGATGATGGTGTGTTTGTGTGTGCAGATCACTTGCTGCAACCTGCACAAAGTAGGTGTCCAAGATTGCATTGTGAGTTATGTATTGTGATTATGGAATAAACTTTCATTTGGTTTTGGAAAATATTTATAATACTAATGTTGTTTTACACTTTGAAATATTCAAATACCAATCATATATAAGTTGTAATTTGGAACCATTTTCTTGGATGACAATCTGTTGTGTTAAATTCATAGTATCCATGCTGCATTCCAAGTGTTTATGAACCTGTAATTAGTATGTTACCAGGATTGTATCAAACTTACAACCGATGAATTAAAGTTGAAAATGTTCTTATGTCAAGCTTACAGCCCTGTTTAGGAAATTTATCAAACACTTGGAATGCAGCAATGATATCTCCATTTTTACACAAACCTTTGATCATAATCATTAAACAACAAGCATCAAATTCAACGCCTAGTTTCTCAGCACTCATGTAAACTTCATGAATAAAACCAAATGCTTGGTGATTGCTAGCAGATTCGACACAAAAATTTCAGTTACTCATTGTTCAACCACACCCGCACGTAAATCCTGATCACATTGTAGAAAAACTCATCAGAAAGTTTACACCCCTTTTCGCCTTTGATTCTCTTCATTTCTTGTTCAATTACATCAAAGAACCTTCATTGTGTTTATGATCTTTCCGCTTCAAGAGTTGATCTACAACATTTCGATCGATTTGGGCGTTTTTAGGGTTTCAGAAATGAGAAACCTTGGAGATAGCTTATCATTGATATATTTAGATAGTTCTGGGATCTTTCTGTAATAAGAGAAAATAGTGGGTGAATGTTGTAATTAGTTAAATAGCAATTCAAGTGAAATTTATATGTTAAAAAAAAAAGAAAAGAAAAGATCATATCATATATCCTCTTATTAAAAATCAAAGTTACATATATTCTCAATGTTTAAACTAAAATTACAAATATCCTCATGTTCTAAAATTACTCTTTAATGAGGAGAAATATGTAAGTTGTTTTTAGTTAGTTCATTAAGGGTAAAATAGGAAATACATAATTTGTTTTTTAATGAAATGAATAAATATGTAATATATTTGGTTTAAAAAGAGAAAATATGTAATTTAGTTTTATGATTGAGTAAATACGTAATAAATGATTTTAACAAGGGATATATGTAATTGACCCCAAAAAAATGGTGAACGCCGTCGCCACCATTAGGCGCCCCTCACTAACCGGTCTCACGACCAACATGAGGGAGGTTAATCATGTGACCCAGGATAAATTGGATGGTGTCAGACTTTTAAACTTAGACATCAATTATAGATTTTTATCCATTACTACTAGGGCATCATCGTTAGGACGAAATTTATATGTTAGTGGTTAGTAAGAACAGGTTTACTTATTTAAACTATTTATATTTATTTGATTATTTTAAATGTGTTTTCTGTTATAAATTAACTTTTCGATATTTAATACTAACACTTTAAACTGAAAAGAAAAATTAACATAAAACTTAATAATTAAAATGACATATATATATATTTGTATTTTTGCTTATAGAGTTATAGTTCTAAAGTACTAATATCCATAAAAATAATAAACATAAAAAATATCAGTTTAAAAAGTAGGTCATGTTCATGCCAACCTGCGAATATTTGTATCGTGTTTAGATTCGTCATTCACATGTATGATATGATTTACAAGTTTAAATTTTAGGGTTTGTGTCAAATTAATTTGTCAACCCACAAACATAACATGTAGACTAAATAAATGCCTTTAATAAGATTAGTTCTCTTATTACTATATATAATTAAAATACATGAAAAGGAATAATATGTATATTATTATTATATAATTAGTGGGCCTCATTGTGTGTATATATATATATATATTCATATATTATATTATTTAAGTTTCTGATGCATGTATTGACGTTTTAAAAATTTAGACTTAAATCATCGGAAGTTTTTTTAATTTTAAAAAGTAATAAACAGAGATAAAAGTATTAAATTTGAGAGATTTGCTTAAAGATTTGAGTTTTTGTTAAATTTGAGAGATGTGAGACACCATTTAGTAACGTTTTAAGAATTTAGACTTAGACCATCAAATGTTTTTTAACTTTAAAAAGTAGTAAACATAGATAATGGTATTAATTTGAGAGATTTGCTTATAGATTTGGATTTTTATTAAATTTGAGATTTCTACTTAGAAATTTTGGTTTTTCTTTTATTGATGAGAATGATTTTGTGAGTAATTTTTATATTATTTTAAACATATTTGTGAGGGTTTATATGATTTCATGAAAAAATTGTATATAGTTCGTGATGAGAGATTTGATGTAACTTATGCTTCTACAAATGATATAAAATACCTGTTCTCAGGAGTGTGCTGTGATAACCCGCCGCAACGCGAGGGTTGAATAAACCTAGTTTACTGATTAAGTTGGTGCTCGGAACTCCATATTATCGAAAGTTAGATACAAATTAAAATATAAAATATTTCTATATTTTATTTTTATGTATGTATGCATGCCATACTTTTAATTTTTATATTTTTTATAAGACTACTTTTTAAATTTGAACCGACACGACTGGTAAGCTTGAAAAAAACAATCGGTTCGGTGTCTATTAAAAACATGTAATAAAAACATAAAAGGAAAAGGAGGCAAAGTGCAATTTGTCAGAAATCGAAACAAATGAACCAAGATTCGATTAAAATAAGGGATCTAATTCTCCGAATGACACGTCTGATTGCTGGAAGGAGCCGAGTCGGCAAACGGAGGATGAAGAAGATCTGTCGCAGGGCACCCCACATCCTTTTAAATATTCCAAAAGCAGAAACTAAACCACTCAATGCCTTAATTTAATTCCATCAAATCTTCAATCCTACGAACCCCTTTCACTTTCTTTGATAAAAACAAAATCCCATATCCACTGACAATACCCACATTCTAAACACCATAATCAATAGTCTCCATGTGCGTGTTTCTTTGGCATTTTTCAAGAATTAGTGTTTCATTAATCTTGCATCATGATCCTGATCTGGGTTTCAAGAAAGATTGCAGATCTTTATCGTTTTGTGATTGAAATCAGGTTTGAATCTTACTGATTTGGTTGAACAAAAGATGGATTCGATCATTCATCATGTGGGCATTGTGTTGTTGTTGATTTGGTTACTATCTTCGTTTGATTACTGTCATCCATTGGTTTACTTCCTGTCATTCATCTATCTGTATATGGTAAGGTGTTACTTTGGTATGAATTAATGTCTGTTTTTGAACTTGTTATTGATTCATGATCATGGGTTTTCGAATTGATGTGTTCATGATTCGGTTTTTAAAGGTTCATGATAGGTATGCGATGAGATTGAGAAGAAAGATTCAGTTTGAGGAGAGAAAGCAGGCCAACCAAAAGAGGGTGAGAGTGAATCTCTTGAACTTGACTGCTAATGTTAAATTTTAGGATTCAAGTGAAGAATTTTTCTTATTTTCAATATAACTGTTGCTGCCTTGATGGTGTTTTGTTTGTGTTGTCAATCTGAGATGGTTTAAATGTTTAATTTTTGGGTTTAAAAAGTGCATGCCTCGGACACAAGATGACATGAGACATAAACTCATAAAGGCGGTGCTTCATCATGGGCCATCTGGCCATAAAGATTGGGGATACAGCATTTATGTGACATACAACTTATTTGTTTTTTAAATAAGAAAATAAGAAACTACAGTGATGATTATATTTTCTTCCCCTTTTGGTTTCCTGTAGGTACTTTCCGATTCCGAATCCGTACGATGGTTGAACCACACTATTGAAAGGATCTGGCCTATATGTTTGGAAGACGTTGTATCACAGAAAATTCTGCTTCCAATTGTACCATGGTTTTTGCAAAAGTACAAACCATGGACTGTTGTATGAATTCATTTTCGTTTACTCTTTTGAATTTTCAGTCAGTTCAAAACGGGTCTAGGATTTGACCCGTTTTCTCATGAATAGTTGGATTTAGTTAATAAAGGGAAAATGCATCAAACTCTTAGTCCCTTTATTTCACATTAGACTTTCTAAATCATTCTGCTAAAACTTATATTTTTATATTACTAGTAACATGTAATGACTTTTGCAGCCATACACAACCTTACCCAGTATATTCCCACTTTTCAGTAGGGTCTGGGGGGAATGATAGATACAAACCTTACTCTATCCCAATTGGGATATAGAGGCTGCTCCGAAAGAGTCCCGGCTCAAGTTATCCTTTGAAGTTGATCATCCCAATGATTTTAACGTTATTTTCACAAAATAATTGATATAACGCTAAAATTAGTACACTTTTACTTTTACCCCTTAAGGACCCACACATATTTTGCAGCCATGTTTAATACAATAATTTTTCAAGTCAACAAGACCCTTTGACCAGTAAAAAAATTATATATTTTGACCCATTACCAACATGTCTAAAATGATTATTCTGCAAGCTTTCATGTGGTAGTAAGTTTGTATTGTAAAAAATGAGAGGTATCCTATTCTTGGTTAATATTTGTATGCAACTGTATGCTGTAGAAAGAAGCTGTCATTCAGAATCTATACCTAGGAAGATCTCCACCAATGCTTACAGAAATGAGAGTCTGTCGTCAGTCTTCCAGTGATGATCATATGGTACATTATCTTGTCCCAGAAATGAAGTTTACATGCGATGAATAATAAATTGCTTTATTTTGATAATTTCTGAATTTATATTATGTTTGTTTTAAGGTTCTGGAGCTGGGGATGAATTTCAGGACAGCCGATGACATGAACGCGATCCTTGCTGTGAAATTGACAAAAAGATTAGGGTTTGGGATGTGGACAAAGATGCATTTGACAGGAATGCAAATTGAAGGGAAGGTGAGTTTCTTGGTTTTTGAGACTTTATTTGCTTTTCAATTGAAGGAGAACTATCATACATTTTTAAATACATAGTAATTAAATTTCATGATATTATTTAAGGTGTTAGTTGGG
Organism: Mikania micrantha; assembly: GCA_009363875.1. Taxonomy (NCBI): domain Eukaryota; kingdom Viridiplantae; phylum Streptophyta; class Magnoliopsida; order Asterales; family Asteraceae; genus Mikania; species Mikania micrantha. The sequence continues at coordinate 21,032,460 of CM018693.1, forward strand.
GTGAAGTTTCTTCCAACATGGCCATTTATTGGACGATTGAGGGTGTGTTTTCTTGAGCCACCATACTTTCAGGTGACCGTGAAGCCTATTTTTGCTCACGGGTTTGATGTTACTGAACTACCTGGGATTGCTGGATGGCTGGTTAGTATACAAAGTTCCCCTCTCTCTCTCTCTCTCTCTCTCTCTCTCTGCTCTCTAACATAGACTAGAGTTTAATTTGTCTTTTTACTTGATTAGGATAGGCTTCTCACACTTGCATTTGAGGAGACGCTTGTTGAGGTGATATGCTTTAGACTCTCTTTGTAGATGTATATGTATATGTATATGTATATGTATGTATGTATGTATAGACTTAGTTTTGTATGCATATGTGTATTGGTGATGGTAGAGAAGAATTTTAATAACACATGAGGGGGTTTCTAATTCAATTGTTGACCGATTCTGCAGCCTAATATGTTGGTAGTGGATGTTGAAAAACTTGTTTCACCTCAGCCAGGTAACTTGTGTACAACCTATAAACAATTGATAAGCTAAGGGTGTTAATTTCGACTTGGTCATTTTTTATTTTTCTTTTATTATTATTTTGTGTGTGTGTGTTTTATTGCCAACGGTCCAAATTGATCAAAGTGGTATGCAAACAAACAAACAATCATAGTAGAGTCCACACTAATCAATATGGTCTAGGGATAAGACAGAGGACAAACCTTACGCCTCCTCTAATGGAATAAAGATGTCCCCTCTAAAGAAACCTCTAGCTCAAATATGCTATGATATACTAAAAGGGCTTCTAGCCTAATGCTATGATATACGAAGCATATTTTCTGTGGCAAAGTCATTTACCCAGTTGTGAGGTTCCTCCTGGGATAGGCTAAGGCGTACGCCCTAAAGCGTCAAATCTGAGGACGATTGAAATCTTGTCTTGGGTGTCGTCGTACCAAGCCATTCAAAAAAAAATATGCTATGATATAGGTCAAATGCATATTGATTAAGGTGATACTTTAGCTGAAAAAAATGGTGAACATCACCATTAGGCGTGGGCTAACATGAGAGAGGTAAATTGCGTAACCCAGGAAAATTTAGGTGGTGTCGAGCTTTGAACCCTAGACCTCCCTCATGGATTCCCACCCACTTACCACTAGACCACCATCGCGGGATGAATGCAACTTAGCAAATTGTTTCATTTAAAGATTTTGGTTATTACTTATTATTATAGCATATATTGTTTTCCAAAGAGTATGAAACTGGTATTTATTATAAACAAACAAACTTACCCAGTATATTATCACTTTTCAGTAAGATCTGAGGGAAAAATAGACACAAACCTTTTGGGATAGAGAGGCTACTCCAAAGGAGTCCCCGACTCATAGTTAACATTTGAAGTTAATCATTTCAACACTTTTAACATTATTTTCACATAATAAGTAAAATAACGTTAAAATTATTGCAGTTTTACTTTGGTTCCTTGATGAGTTGATGATCCACACATATATACATAATATGCGTATACCGCAAATGGAGCTTCTGGTTTTTATTTATAGAAATATACAAAAACGGAAACAACTCCTCCAGACACAAACTGTTTTGAAAAATCGTAAAATTGATCTGTTTGTTATGACCTGTTATCCAACTCACGTGACCTAGCAATCTTACCACCTTTTAAGATAAATATAAAGTGCATTCCAAGTAATCTTCTATTTTTAGAATCTTGGTTTTCTGTCGATGCGAAAGAGCCTGTTGCTTACACCTTAGTCGAGATCGTTGAAGCATCAGACATGAAACCATCAGACATGAGCGGTAAGTTCAAGTAAACATATGCTCATTTATATGACTCCCAAATAACTCACTAGAATTGAACTCTTTACAGGACTATCTGACCCTTATGTTAAGGGTCAACTTGGTGCTTATAGATTTAGAACCAAAACACAAAGGAAAACACTATCTCCAAAATGGCAAGAAGAATTTAAGATCCCAATTGCTACATGGGAATCACCCAATCTTCTAATCATACAAGTCCGTAGCAAAGATCACTTTGTTGATGACATTCTAGGGTTTGTTATTATCTTTTTCAAACCCTTATCATGATATCTAATTTTGGTGCTTATAAATTTTCATTATTTGTGTTAGTGACTGTTCTATAAAGATAAACGATCTTAAAGATGGCCAGAGACATGACATGTGGTTACCTCTTCAAAACATCAAAACAGGAAGATTACATATCGCAATAAGAGTTACAGAAGTTGACAAGAAAGTAACTGAACTACCATGTGATGTTGATGCATTAGCAAATGAGTTGAAGGAAGATTCTTTTGCAAGTGACCCAACCCATAAAGAAACTCATCCTGGTCCAGTAGCAGATGACTTTGAACCCATTGATGTTGAAGGTCAGCGAGTCACGGGTATATGGGTTCACCATCCAGGTACAGGAGTCCCACAAGTTTGGCAGCCCAGAAAGGGGAAACACAGGGTACAAAAAGGTAGCGGGTCAGTGGGTAGTAGCACAAAATCTGTATCATCTCTAGATGATGCCAATTTCTCTGATGATAGTCTTGAAGGTTACAGAATAAGTGCAAGAAACCGGGTTAAGAGAGGATTAAGTAAGATTGGGTTAGTTTTGAACCGGACCCTGAAAACTGAGCATGATAAGTTTACAGGTTTCAATAAAATGGATAATGATAACAACTGGGAATCACAGTCTCCATCTCCACGCCAAAATGTTAGAGCAGTTAATGAAAATGGGGTCATGGTAAACTTGGTCATGGAAGAAAACATGATGTCCCCTGGCAAGGACACGAAACTGGAGGGAAGTGGGACAGAAAGCCTGAACAAGAGGAAAGTGAGACACGCCGCTAAAAGTATTCTGAAGCATGCTGAAAACTCGGCTCGAAGTATGCGGCATGTATTCTCTGGTAAGGGGTCTAAAATGAGAAGAGATGCTGATATGGCAGTTGATTCAGATTCTTCTTTTGAGGATTCGTTTCCGTTCCCTGGTTATGCAGTTGATGAAGCTGATAATGTCGATCCAACTCAAGTCGATTATGTGGAGGAAATTGTAAACAGTTTACAAGGATTTGATAGTAATCTTGATTCTTCAAAGTCTACTACTTGAAGCCTGATATTAATACCAATAGTGTTCTTGAAATACTGCCTCTTGTTGTACTTATGTTTATTGAACATACGTAAATGGGAAGGGTTGTTGATATCTTGTTTGATTCTCTTTATACACCTTCTGTGTGTTAGATAAGTGTCAATAACAAATTTTATTGATTTTTAATGCTTATCTGTCAATAGTTGTTTTCTCAGAGAGTATACAATGAAGGATTTGCTTCCATATTGCTAATTTTGGTACAAACCCATCTTCTATCATCTGTTTCAAAACCCAATCAAGATCGTCCTCTAAGTTTTCGTCACAAAGACCACTGATTATCGATTTATATGCCTTAAAACTTGGAATCATCTTCTTGGATGACATTTTTCGTGCTAGATTCATCGCCTCGATATATTTTCGGCTATCAAGTAAAGCATACAGAACCTCTTGATGTGTGCTAGTCACGGGTTCCCATCCTTTTAGCATCATTGTATTGAAAAGTTCAATACATTTATCAAATTGACCATTTTTCCTTAAACCCGAAATCAGTATGTTCATCAAGATTGCATCAGGCTCGATCCCCTCTGTTTCCATCTTCCCCAACAATGAAAATGCTTCTTCAACACGCTTAACTTCACACAACCCATGCATCAAAGCTGAAAAAGTTCTCACATTAGGCTTACAACCCTGTTTAGGAAATTCATCGAACACTTGGAGTGCAGCATCAACATCCCCATTTTTACACAGCCCTTTGATCATGATATTAAGAAGACAAGCATCGATCTCGACACCTAATCTCCCAGCACTCATGTAAACCTCGTGAATCACATCAAAATTCCTAGTGTTCACAAGCAAATTCAACACAAAATTGAACGTTTTAACTGTCGGCCAACAACTATAACTCGGCATATCGAAGAGAGTTTCAATCATTCGGTTTACCCTACCAGCATCGAGTCCGTAAATCCTTAACACATTATAGAAAAACCCATCAGAAAGCCTGCATGCCTTTTCACGTTTGATTCTCTCCATCACTTTTTCAATTCCATCAAAATTCTTGACTATTGAAAGGTTATTAATCACCGTTGAGTAAAGGGCTTCAGTGGGTTTAAAATCTTTTCGCTTCGAGAGCTGATCTAGAACATTAAGAGTCAAATTGGGATCTTTTAGGGTTTCAAAAATCTTGATTGCTTCAGTAGGGCTTAGCCAGTCCTTATGATTGCGTAAATCAAGAGGATCTGGTTTTCTCCAAGAACCAAGTGAAGCAATTGCATGATACCCTGTTGATCGAACTAAGAACAGATAGATTCTGCGAAGATTGATGCTGCGAGTACAGATTGATCGGTTAACCATTCTCGTTTGTTTTTCAGGTTTTGATTTAAAGAAGACGGAAGATCAATTGTTGTTTTGGTCTCGTGTTAACATTGTCGCATTGTATTTTCAAATCTTCTTTTTTTAGGCATTAGAGTAGTCCTAAGAAGTGGCCGTTACCGTACCGTATTTTACTGAACCTAACTTTCCAATGCCACTTTATCCAATTGTTTTTCTGTTGTAAAATATAACCTGCAGTTTTAAAATGAAACATGCAAAAGTAGAAACTGTTTGTTAGATCTGAATCATTAAGTTTTAAATTGTTAATATGTCTGAATGGTTAAGAAATTTTGAACTATTAAGTGTTGAACTGAATGGTTAAGTGCTGAATGATATGTATTTTCCATTTAGCAAGGTATTGGTACTGAATTTTAAGTGCTGAACTGAATCATTAAGTATAATTTAATTTAAACCAAACACGCTGAATGATATGTATTTTCTATTCTGCAAGGTATTGGTACTGAATGGTTAAGTGCTCAACTGAATCATTAAGTGAAAATTTAATTTAAACCAAACACGTTGAATGGTTAAGTACTGAATGGTTCCATTAAAAAGTAAACAAACAACCCCTAAGTTAAAGTTGCCACCTGTATAAACAAAAATTTAAATTTAAGTTTGCGATTTATATGAAAACTGCATTTTTAAACTGGAACGTGGATCAACAAGTTAAGCTTGCCATCACTATATAAATCAAGGGATGACAAACACTTTTAAGGTAAAAAGAAAAAAAATAGCAGCCTACCGTTCAGATAAACAAAAGTCAATTATCTTGAAAACATATGGAAAAAAAGAGTAGTAAATCATCAGAAATAGACAGTAGACAAATTTTATTTAAGTATTTAAGATGAAACAAATAACTAAATAAGCTACATGTCAGGGCCGTCTCAAACGTTTCCGGGGCCTAGGCAGAATTTAAATATGGGCCCTTCTCTCACACCTAATATATAATTTTAAAAAACCATCCTACTTTATCTGGGCTTAAGACCGGCAACAATAAACTAAAAAAATATAAAATATAGACGGCGGAGTTAAAATACTTCTCCTTTATCCTATTTCTATTTGACATAATGAGTAAGAAAGAAACTAAAACAGACCAACACTAAATTCCTAACAAATGAATTGTAAGTTATAAAATTAATTCAAAAGTGACTCATGAACATCTAATGTAAATCAACAAATAAACTAATAATCAACACTAAAACAAATTCAAGAAACTCAGGAACACCTTATGTAAATCAACAAATAAACTAATAAATCAACACTAAAACATACCAACACTAAAACATATTCAAAGAACTCAAGAACACCTAATGTAAATTAGCAAATAATAAGAATTATGAGTGTAAATTAAAATCTGATGACTTGGTAAGAAATAAGAATACCTTTATGATTGTAAATTGAAATCAACTAAACCACAAGTCCCACCATCCACAGCGCCGCACAAGTGCTTGACTGCTTGAGACCAACCGCCAAAGATCCGATGAGCCGAACACAGACGTTTGGGACTTCAGGGCAAACAACCGACGAGCTGAACACAAGAAAGCTCGAAAAGACGATTAACGATCGACCAACAAAACTACAAACCCGAAAGGCGTGCTCGTTCGGATCGATTGCGTCATACCGTCGGTTGAAGAATGGAGAATCAACCGCTCTAACTAACAAGCATGTTTAATTGGTTCCATGAAGCTTCAATTTCCACAATGATGAAGTCGAAAAGACGAGTGATGATGAACCAAGAAAATCCTAAATCACTGGAGCGGTGGAGCTGGGCGGTGAAACATGAAGCGTGAATGATATTAGGTAATTCCTGGACTCCGAATAGTTCCATTTCCCCAATGGAAGCCCATTGGGCCGGCCCTATACATGTGGTGTATCATTTAAATATCTACGTTTTTATGTACATTATGCATACATCAATTCTATAATATGCGTTATAATATGTAAAAAATTGAACACTAAATTTGCCTCACGAAGTTAATCTTTTTTTAATATATATTAATTAGTATTAACATATATTAATTTATTATATTTATATTTATTTATACTACATAATAAATATATATAAAAAATTGCGAATCCAAATTGTCACTGAAATTTTGTGCATTATTCACAAACAAGTAAATTATCGAGTATTTGTATTATTTTACGACGGATACACTTTAAGGTTTTAAGTCGGACCAATAATCACGTACCATATTATATAACAATCACATACTGTATTTTAACACACATAATAAATGACAAAATGTATAATCACGGACCACATTATATGAAAAATAACAGACCATCATTTAATATGGATGATCAAAGTATTAACTGCATAATCACACATCAATAATCACGTACAAAGTGTTAAAATCACGAACCACGTAAAAAATCGAAAAAAAACTATATCAATACTATACTCAAATTAAAGATAATAAAATTCTCAATTTTATGGCGTAATTTTTTTAAGAAAATAATAAAGCATGCAAAGTTATTTAATTTTTAAAAAACGACTGAAGCTTGTTGTAACAACAAAAAATGTGGTTGTTCCTCTTTTGTCATTCCGGTTATATTTTACGCTTGTTTTATGGAGAAAGTTGTATAAAGTGAGGACCACTAATAAATCTTGGTCATTGATTATTTTGATCAAATGTTCCAGAATTCATCTTACGCTTTTCACGTTAAGAAGCATTTGAATTTGATCGGCTCCTATATATATATATATATATATATATATATATATATATATGGGAAAGTTCAAATAAGAAGGATATTTTGCCTAAGAACAATAAGAACAATTTAAAAACAACATTTGACAACCCTAATGAAATCTGATTGAACTAATTTCGGATGCGTTGGAATCGTCTCGTCGAACTCTACGATCTTATCATTTAGGGTTTAGAAATTAGGTTTTATAATTTAGCTTAGCGTTTGGCTAAAGTTTAGCTTTTAGGGTTTAGATTTAGCTTTTTAGTTTTAAGTTTCGGATTTAGGGTTTCTTTTTAGAGTTCAGGGTTTAGTTTTTAAGTTTAGAAGTTAGCTTTAAGGTTTAAGAATACGGTTTAGCTTTTAACATTTGGTTTTAGGTTTAACATTAGAGTTTAGCTTCAGCTTTAACTTTAGTTTTAGTTTTAGAGTTTAGATTCAGTATTTAGCTTTAGGGTTTAGGATTTAGCTTTAGAGTTTAGGATTAGGGCTTAAGTTTCAAAGAGACGGTTCTAACGCATCAGAAATGAGTTTAATCGGAGTTCGTTAGAGTTGTCAAATATCATTTTAAAATTGTTCTTATTTTTCTTAGGCAAAATCTTGTTCTTACTGGATCTTACCCTTATATATATATACTAGCAAGATGCCCGCGCGATGCAACGGAAAACAAAACAATTAGGCTAATGTTTTTGGCTCGTAAAAAGCTTAAACTACGTAATTTTTATCAAATCACATCTTTTAACTAAAAAAATTATTATGATAAAATTCATAATTTAAAATGCCAAATATGATATGACAAAAGTGCGAAAAAGTAATTTATTTGATTTGAAAGTGTTTTCTTTTATAGGTTGATGTCGACGGAGCTTAGCTAATAAACTAACTAAAAACCGACTCTAAATAGACACTAAAGTAATAAATCTAGACTCTCTAAAACCTAAACTACCGACAGGCAAGTGTACCTATCGTATGTAGCAGAGCAAAGTAAGTCCGGATATCGAACCCACAGACTTCTGCAGACTGTACTAACTAGACTCAAGGACTTATCTATACAAATTTACTTGATTTAAAAGAATTGTTTAAAGGGGGGTTTGCTAACGAAACTAAGAATAACTTAAATGGAAGAAAACTAAAACGATAGCAGACGGCGAACAAAGAAGAGAATCAAATGGACAAAACACTACCTAGGCTCGAATCCTACACATGCTCGACAAGGTTCTATCGGTAATGGAAACTATGTGATACCGGAATCTTAAAATACTAAACTCAAAGGAAACCTAGAGCACCCTCGACCCTTCTCAAGGATTATCAACTAAGAATCCTAAAAGCCGTTAAGCCACCGGTTGATTGGACTTCCCTCACAGGTTATCCGTTTATCTTATGAAATACCCGCTAGACAATCTACTTCACAGCGCGATCGTCTCAATACACAAGAGATAAAATCTGACAAACTATCTACCTCACAGTGTGACAGTTGTAAGACACCTAAAGTGTACGAGGTAACTTGGGATTTTCTATTGGATTCAATAAACAAGGTTTTATAGACGAACTAGACCGATCTTCTCACGAAGCCTCTAACCTAGCAATCTAACAACCAAGACTTATTGACAACTTCTCACCTCACGGCTATTGAAGTTGGTTGCACATCTTAATCATCTAAATCATAATAAAACACTCCTATGAATTACCTGATCACAATAATTCATCCATTAATCAAAAACACACAGTCATTGACCTAGCATGCGCCTATTATATGACAGACAATCATCAAGACCCATGAGGAGTGAAAAATCAATCAAAAGACAATCAAAGATACACATACACATCCATTATTCCAAACCAAATCTTTAAATCATGAGTTCATCACATAAACGTAATCCAAAACCGATAGAAACGAATGTCAAACATGTGTAATCATCAAAACCTAGGTAGTTCTAGAAGTTTAGCCAAGAAACATCATACGAATACAAGTCATAATCTGTTTAAAGTAAAGGAGAAACATGGAAATCGAAGAAAACAAAGAAACAAGGTAAACTGAATGAAGAACACCCGATATCGTTGATCCTAGGCCTTCAATCTTCAATCCAATGCCTTCCCAACCTTCAATTCCTCTTGAAAATACTCTTCCTTAGTCCTCCTAGTCGCCTCTAGCCGTTCCAGATCGTATCTCCCTTTTTTTTTCGACTTTTAGGTTTAAAACTGAAATTCTGCGATTTTAAGTCTGTGGCGTAGCGCGACAGATACACCGAATCCGTCGCGTAGCGCGAGAGATATCAGAGGGTATTTTTGTCTTTTCCACCTCTAGCGTAGCGCGACAGGGTTTCCCATTGTTGTCGCGTAGCGCGACAGATTTCAGAATTCATTTTTCTTCTTCTCTTGTTTCCGGGTCCGTCCTTACCCAACCGTGAGCTCGTTTCTTTGTACTTTATTACCAAATATGTGTGTTTATTACCTGCAAGCATCAAATTACAGAAATGTGAAGCACCAGCTTAAATCGACTCTTAAACTGAATAAAACTGTACAGAAACGAAATAAAAACAAATAGAAAAATAGATGTGTTTTACAACACATCACATCCCCACACTTATCTCTTTTTCGTCCCTGAAAAAGGCTTATACAAAAATCTGGGATCATAGCTAGGTAAAACGGTTTCCACACAATTAAACTCATTAATTCAAAATTAAATGCCATGGAAAAGATTGCAAGTATTGTTATCCTACTAAACCCATACTGATTTTCCCAGTCCCTTAGTCATGGTCCATTATGTTCATGTTCTACATTTCTTCTCATTAGACCCACACTTAGGAAATTAAAAATCAAATCAATCCTGGATTCTAGCTTTCAAGTCATCCTTACATATAAACAGACAAGAAATTTCTCAAATCAGATTTTTATAATGGAAGCAGATGAAAGCGTGAGCATTTTTCTTTTATTTTTCAATCAATTGAATTTAACTTAGTGGTGTTTCAACCAGGCTGCAACCCGGCGTGTGACACATAAGTTTTTTTTTTCCAACTTCTTTTATTTCATTTTTTTCTTTTTACTCAGCTCGTTTAGTGAAATGGAGGCGCCATAAGACTCGGATTTATTCTCATAAAAAGAGTACTTATGTGCCAAACAAAAATCAGATTTTCAAAACTCTCACCTGTTATTATGCAAAGACTTCTTTTTGACCAGAAAACAGTTTTCATTAATTCCAAATCCCCAAGATGTTTCCCATGAAATTCATGCATTTAATTAAGATTTTACCAATCCTACGGGACAAATACAATCAGTTGAGCTTACCTACACATCCCATAACTAAAGCATAAAACCCAAACCAACAAGTTAACTATGAATGAAACCATCAAACCTAACTTTTCTATCATTTCCCATCATGCTTTTGCAACTAACTTAAACAAGGACAAGAAAGATTTAAGCCAAAGATGTAAAAACAAAAATAATAATTTTCAAAAATTTTGACTCAAAAACATAAGTAAACTAAAAATCAAAAAAAAAAAAAAACTAACTACTAAAAGAAAACAAGACTAAAACAAAGTTTCTCATCCTCACACTTAAACTTTACATTGTCCCCAATGTAGAGAAAAAGGAAACCCAAAATAAAAACTAACAACTAAAAACTGAAAATGACTTAGCTGGTTAACGAGAAAACTGTCGAGTGCCAATCTTTCCATGTAGCTCCACAATCCACAATTCTGCTCCACTGGCTATAAACAATAACATAAGATCTGCACAAAACAAAGATCAAACAAGCATCAACACGTCCAAAACATGATAACAATAATATCCATGATTAAGTCCAACCACCAACCAACCTTACCAGTTAACTAAAAGTAACAAAGAAAAGCACAAATGAAACAAAGAAAATTAAGAACTAATTAAAATTTGAAAAACCTCAATTCAATGCAACAAAAATGAATTTAAAACGCCTCCTATGGTAGTGAACACGGTGTAGAATAGGTAAATTGGGGGTAAAATTTGAAAATTAGGGTTTTTAAACATTTTAACACATTCCAGAACCCGTCGCGTAACGCGACAAATTTTTTAATGGCTGTCGCGGTACGCGACAAAAGTTTGACCCGCGAAGTTGACCATATTGTCGCGTAGCGCGACAAATGGTCTTGTGGATGTCGCGTAACGCGACGGGGTCATTTTTCCAGAGAGTTTCTGGCATTTTCATGCCTTAGCCAAAATTTTCACCCCAAATCATTCTAAACCACCCACAAATGTTCTAAAACAAGAAATACATACCTGGTGGCTCCAATTCATCATTATGGCATCAAATTGATTAAAAACCTGCAAAACAGAAGAAAACACACAAAAAACGAAAACGAAAAACGAAAAAACAATCACGAAAAACTAAAATCTACAAACTATACACTTGGGAGTTTAACCCAAGAGCTTCTCAAACTCATCTCAATTGGGGGGGGGGGGGTCAAGGGAAACCTCCTCCCTTGCAATTAACTCGTGACCACGATCACCAACATCCCATGGTCCTCCTCCCACAACTTCATGCACACCGACATCATCACTAGCCAAAACCACCCCCTCCATTCGATGGACTAACTCACCACCGGCTCTCATAGAATTTGCTACCTTCAAACAAACGCTCTCATCACCCACTCTAAAAGTGAGTTTTCCCTCATATACATCTATGATAGCCTTAGCGGTGCGCAAGAATGGGCGCCCAAGAATGATGGGAACCACCGTGTCCGCCTCCATATCCATCACCACAAAATCCACGGGAAAAACAAACCTATCAACCTTGACTAACACATTCTTCAAAATCCCCCGTGGACACTTAACCGACCGATCCGCCAACGACAAGGTCATGCGTGTGGGGGACAAGTCACCAAGGGCTAGCTTCTCGTATAAAGAATGTGGCATCAGATTGATGCTAGCCCCTGAATCTGCCAGAGCATACCTCCTTACATCATCTCCAAACAAGCACGGGATAGTAAACATTCCCGGATCTGCAAGCTTTTCGGGAAGCTTGTTTAAGATCACCGCGGAACAACCCGCACTCAATGGCACGTTGGCTATCTCTCCCAAACGGTCCTTAGACTTCAGCAATTCTTTTAGAAACTTAGCATATTTAGGAATACGCTGAAGGACATCAATGAGTGGGAGATTGATCTTCAATTGTCTGAAAATATCAAGGAAGTGCCCGTATTCCTTCGCATGCTTTTGATTTGTTAAGCGCGCGGGGTAAAGAACACGGGTAAGATCAATCTCCGGTGTGGGCTTACACATGACCGGTTTCTTCCCAACTACCGGTTTCTCAACTAGAGACTCACTCTCCTCATCCACCAGTTCCTCCTCATCTACATCAACCGGTGGGATCACCCTCTCGCTCTCCTCAACTTCTACTAACACTGGTGGTATGAACACCTCTCCTCTACCTCCTCCAGAACGAGTAGTGACCGCCTTAACATGGGCATTTGGGTTGGTTTGGGGCTGACCCGGGAACTGACCCTGAGGCCGTTCATCCAACCGTTTGGCAATGTCACCAACTGTTCTTTGTAAATCCAAGAACGCAGATTGCTGGTTCTTGAGGAGAACATCATGTTCATGTAGGATCTTTTGTGTAGTGGCATCCTTAGCCACTAACTGAATCAACAATTCCTCTATCCTACCCAAACCACCACCAGCACCTGCAGTGCTACCAGAACTACCACTCGGCTGCCCCTGCCCCTGGTTTTGACCAGAATGAAAACCAGGGGGATTACCTGAAGATCTATAAGTTTGGTTTGAATGATTTCCCCAACCGGGGTTATAAGACTGACCAAACCTACCCTGTCCTCCTACATAATTCGCCTGCTCCTGGCTCACTAAACACTCAGAAGTGGCATGACCACCTCTGCATATCTCACACCTATCTACTCTCATCTTCAACTCCTTGACATCCCTAGCTAAAGACTCAAGAGCAGCAGCAACACTAGTGTCCACATTGACGTGGTGAACTCCTCTTGTAGAAGAGGAGGAACTAGCAATAGGAGTGGAATTCCTCTTTGATGACCGCTGCTCATGCTCGGCCTGAGCGAAGCTCTCAAAAAGATCATTGCATTCGGCCACATCCCTCTTACCCATGAGGTGGCCTCCTGCAGAAGTGTCAAATCTGGCACGAGTCTCATATGTGAGCCCATTGTAGAATTTCTCTACAAGGGCCCATTCAGACAAACCATGCTGGGAACATCGGCTTAGAAGATTTTGAAACCTTTCCCATGCAAGATAGTAAGGCTCATCAGGGGCCATTCGAAATGAATGGATCTCATCTCTCAGGCGGGCGGCCTTAGCAGGTGGGAAGTACTTTTTAAGAAAAGCATCCCGAAGACTAACCCAAGTAGTGAAAGTGCCTGGAGGATGAGAATCGAGCCAAGTAGCTGCTCGCCCCGATAAAGAAAAAGGAAAAAGCTGTAGAAAAATCGCATCATTAGTGGCACCTTGAAGATTGAAGGTACCACAGATATGAGTGAGCCTAGCAAGGTGTGCGGGAGCATCTTCATCATCACGACCATTAAACTGAGAGTTATTAATCGCATTCATGATATATGAAGGAATCTGCCATGAATTTTTATTCGGGATAGGTGGCAGTAAAATGGGGTTATTAAGCCCCGTGAATCCCGCAGTGGCCTGCTGGTGAACGGTCCTACGCTCAGCCATGGGTGGAACAAGATGAACAGGTGGACTAGAATGAGTAGAAGAAGAATAAGAAGAAGACGATATATGCTCAGAAAGATCAACAGAAATGGGAGTAGAAGCACTTACCTCGCTCGTAGAACTTTCAGAGAAGTCCCGCGAATCGCTCCTTGATAGCAAAGAAAGCTCAGGTGGCGGTCCGTGTGAGCGTAGGTGGGGCATACACTACCAAACCTGCAAACAAAATAAAAATCAATCAAAAAGAAATAAATAAACTAAAATAAAACTAAAAACAAATTAAGACACCAATATGCACAGATAAGACAAAGAACTAGTAAGCGCAATCGACTAAGAAGTCCCCGGCAACGGCGCCAAAAACTTGATGTCGACGGAGCTTAGCTAATAAACTAACTAAAAACCGACTCTAAATAGACACTAAAGTAATAAATCTAGACTCTCTAAAACCTAAACTACCGACAGGCAAGTGTACCTATCGTATGTAGCAGAGCAAAGTAAGTCCGGATATCGAACCCACAGACTTCTGCAGACTGTACTAACTAGACTCAAGGACTTATCTATACAAATTTACTTGATTTAAAAGAATTGTTTAAAGGGGGGTTTGCTAACGAAACTAAGAATAACTTAAATGGAAGAAAACTAAAACGATAGCAGACGGCGAACAAAGAAGAGAATCAAATGGACAAAACACTACCTAGGCTCGAATCCTACACATGCTCGACAAGGTTCTATCGGTAATGGAAACTATGTGATACCGGAATCTTAAAATACTAAACTCAAAGGAAACCTAGAGCACCCTCGACCCTTCTCAAGGATTATCAACTAAGAATCCTAAAAGTCGTTAAGCCACCGGTTGATTGGACTTCCCTCACAGGTTATCCGTTTATCTTATGAAATACCCGCTAGACAATCTACTTCACAGCGCGATCGTCTCAATACACAAGAGATAAAATCTGACAAACTATCTACCTCACAGTGCGACAGTTGTAAGACACCTAAAGTGTACGAGGTAACTTGGGATTTTCTATTGGATTCAATAAACAAGGTTTTATAGACGAACTAGACCGATCTTCTCACGAAGCCTCTAACCTAGCAATCTAACAACCAAGACTTATTGACAACTTCTCACCTCACGGCTATTGAAGTTGGTTGCACATCTTAATCATCTAAATCATAATAAAACACTCCTATGAATTACCTGATCACAATAATTCATCCATTAATCAAAAACACACAGTCATTGACCTAGCATGCGCCTATTATATGACAGACAATCATCAAGACCCATGAGGAGTGAAAAATCAATCAAAAGACAATCAAAGATACACATATACATCCATTATTCCAAACCAAATCTTTAAATCATGAGTTCATCACATAAACATAATCCAAAACCGATAGAAACGAATGTCAAACATGTGTAATCATCAAAACCTAGGTAGTTCTAGAAGTTTAGCCAAGAAACATCATACGAATACAAGTCATAATCTGTTTAAAGTAAAGGAGAAACATGGAAATCGAAGAAAACAAAGAAACAAGGTAAACCGAATGAAGAACACCCGATATCGTTGATCCTAGGCCTTCAATCTTCAATCCAATGCCTTCCCAACCTTCAATTCCTCTTGAAAATACTCTTCCTTAGTCCTCCTAGTCGCCTCTAGCCGTTCCAGATCGTATCTCCCTTTTTTTTTCGACTTTTAGGTTTAAAACTGAAATTCTGCGATTTTAAGTCTGTGGCGTAGCGCGACAGATACACCAAATCCGTCGCGTAGCGCGAGAGATATCAGAGGGTATTTTTGTCTTTTCCACCTCTAGCGTAGCGCGACAGGGTTTCCCATTGTTGTCGCGTAGCGCGACAGATTTCAGAATTCATTTTTCTTCTTCTCTTGTTTCCGGGTCCGTCCTTACCCAACCGTGAGCTCGTTTCTTTGTACTTTATTACCAAATATGTGTGTTTATTACCTGCAAGCATCAAATTACAGAAATGTGAAGCACCAGCTTAAATCGACTCTTAAACTGAATAAAACTGTACAGAAACGAAATAAAAACAAATAGAAAAATAGATGTGTTTTACAACACATCATAGGTATTATATGACACTTTATTTTTTAAATGTATCAATGCGGGACAAAATAAAAAGTAAAAGAAAACCATTTAGTTTATGACTCTTAAAGCTTTGTTTGTTGTACTCTGTGTTTTAAGAGTTGTAAAACTCTTAATTTTAAGAGTTTTTGGTAAAAGACCATTGTGTCCTTCCTATATTTGTATTATATAGTAGTATATATATATATATATATATATATATATTATTCCACATCCTAATGCTAAATTAATAGTCGAGACAGATGCTAGTGATTTAGGATTTAGTGGGATTTTAAAACAATCATTAAATAATAACAAAGAGCGATTAATTAGATTTTATTCTGGATCATGGAATGATACACAAAAGAATTATTCTACAATAAAAAAGGAAATTTTGAGCATTGTTTTATGTATTGAAAAATTTGAAGATGATTTATATATGAAACATTTTTTTATTAAGAATTGATTGTTTATCTGCTAAGCATATTTTAGAAAAGATATAAAAAATTTAACTTATAAACAATTTTTTTGAAAGATGGCAAGGACTATTAAGCAAATTTGATTTTCAAATAGAGTTTATAAAAGGAAAAAATAATTCTTTACTTGACTTTTTATCAAGTGAATTTTTACATATATATATATATATATATATATATATATATGTATATGTAGGAGTAGGTTCATATACAAAATTGATTTTTTTTGTAAAAATTGTATAAAACCAATCATATGTTGACATTTGTCATTTTAGTTAATTAATAAAAAGGGGTAGTTTAGGCAATTTAATATTAATGGGTATGTAGTTGTCCATTAGACAAGGAAAGTGGGTAATCATTTACGTGATTCAAATTTATTCCAAAAATCCAATTGTGTTTGAAAAGAAAAATTCAACAACAAATACGAATTCATCAGAAGGAAAAATCGCAAGAATTGAGATAGTGATTTTAAAAGAAAAATTTTTGTGATTGTATGTGTTGTTATTTATAACAATGTCGAACATATGTGTTGTTATGTGATAACATGTGCTATTTTATATATAACGATGTAATATGGAGTTTTAATAATTTGTTAAATTGATAAATTGTTAAATAATTTGCTGGTATGTGCTGGCATGAATGATAGGATAATTGTTTGGTACATTTTAGTGTTGTTGTGTGCTGACATGTTGTAATTTAACACGCCAAAGGACATGAATTTTGTAGTGCTATTATATGCTGATATGCATTGATATGTGGTGATATATCATGTACTAATATCACATATTTTGTATATGAGTTGATACATGCTTACATGTATTAATAGGACATATTATGTGAATGTGCTTATATACGTTTCATGTGCAAATAGCACATATTAGCAAATAGCGAAAAGGAAACCAACTTATTCCTTAAAAATAATAACTAATAATTTAATAGATAACATGGTATCTGCAAATATGGAAATTCCTTTTGTGCCCTTATTTTCATTTTAAACAACATATTAATTACGATCATGCCACTGGTTCTTTAATGACCATTGATAATAACACATCAAAGGTTCAGATCGTTTCTCACTATTTTTGCAAAACTATTATTTTGTATAATAACCTTACTATATATATATATATATATATATATATATATAGATAGGAATTGAATCCTATGAAAACTCAATCTTAGAGAGAAAACCCTTAAACCGTATGTGAGCCATTGATTTGGAATCTTGAAAGTAAATATGTGGTCCACATTAACCCACATTAAAAATGATTTGTTTATTCAAAACCTGGCCAATTTTTTATTCAGGTTTAATTTGGACCATATATGTATTTTCAAGATTCCAAATCAGTGGCTCACATAGGGTTTAAAGATTTTCTCTCTAAGATTGGGTTTTCATAGGATTCAATCCTTATATATATATATATATATATATAACCCATTGATTACATATATGTAACTTGTAAACTACATTTTCAAGTTACATATATGTAACTTTATATATTACATATACGTAATTTCGTGGTCTATATATTTTTATTAAATTTTTTTTCTTGTTTATAACATTTCTAAGCTAATAATAAAATATCATGATTTTTTTTAAAATTGATTGGTTAGTAGGAGTTTTCTTAGTTTTCTCCAAAGTGAGAAGTTTTCTTTTAAACCATCCCCTATATATATATATATAGGGGAGATTTCTTTAAAAACCATCATTTTGAAGATAACTAATAAAATTAATCACAATTATTACCAATTATTGTTTTTTTTCTTTTTTATTCCCTATTATTATAAGCTGAGAAATGTAATAAAGTTATATGCGTAACTTTTTGAGTTACGTATACGTAATTTCATGATTTTATTTCTCATTATAAGATTTTATTTCTATTTATTAAAATTTTATTTCTCATCTAAAAATTTATTGATAAGTATAAGTTTCTTGATTTTCTTCAAAATGATAATTTTTTTTATGAACCTTCATCTCTCTCTCTCTATACACACACACACACACATATAAAGGTTAATAAGAAAACTCCTGATTTTGGAGATACCAATAAAACTCATATTATCAATAAAATTGTTAAAAAAATTCATATTTTTTTATTATAAGGTTAAAAATGTTATAATAATAAATAAATTTTTAATATATCACGAAATTACGTATATGTAACTTATACATACATACATATGTTAATAAGAAAACTCCTTATTTTTTATAAACAAAAAAAACTCATACTTATCAATAAAATTGTTAAAAAATTCACATTTTTTTATTATAAGGTAAAAAATGTTATAATGATAAGTAAAATTTTAATAAATATACGTACGTATATGTAACTAGTAGTATGTGTAACATACAAAGTACATATATGTAATAACATGAAATACGTATTTTTTTAATTTTTTTCTTTTTTGTAAATTTCTTACCTAATAATAATATTGAAAATAGAAAAGAAAAAATTAAAAAAAAATTTAATTGGTAATAATTATGATTAGTGTTTTTAGTTTTCTTTAAAATGATTGTTTTTTTTGGAACCATTTCCTATATATACATGTATGTGTATAGGTGCATATATTATCTTTATAATAATAAATAATCTCTCATTGTCATGATTCAGACCCAGGACCTTCTATTTAATAGGTAATGCCTCGATCTATGAAGTTAGCCCGTCCATAATGATTGTAGAATAGACGTTACATCGCCTTTTTATTTTTAAATTGTAATTTTCATATTTTTTTCTCTCACTAGCTTAAACTTTTTAACTTATCTAAAAAATGTTTAAATAAATAATCTAGCACCCTTTCAACAAATGGTTTATTTAATTGATATTTTAATTAATACAACTTGATCTTACAATTTAGGACGAATTCACGTTAAGTAACTTTTCGTTTATCTAAAAGCAATTGGTTGGTTTTAGAGATTATAGAACCTAAAACCTCACGTTAAAGATTGAAAAAGCTAAAAAACACCATACTAAACTCGCTCATTTTTAACACGCATTCTCATGACAATCGATCACTTATTGTTATTGTTATTGTTATAGCATGTTTTGGATTTGAATTCAGGTTAAGTTATATTTGTTGAGACAACGTTAAGGGATTTACCCAGTTATAGCCTATAGGTTTCCTCTTGAGATAGGCTCGGGCATACGCCCAACTCGAGGTTAAATAGCATATATAACGAGTACATTTTTTTCATGGTTGTCAGTCTACCCATGAAACTATATTGTGTTCGCCATTCAGTATTACTGTTACATAAAATGAATTGATATAGGTAATATCTTAACAAAATACGAGTCAATATTGATATCCTAAAAATTATGTGAATATAACAGATATAAATGGATAAGATTTGATTACTAATATATTTCATGATACAATCATTATAAATTGTTAGTAATAAAAAAATTATTATGCCCACATACGCACACAAACAAATGCCTTTTAATACACGCATATTCTCATCTCACTTGCTCACACCTATTCTTATAAAAATAATATCTCGTGTTTCACACAAAGTGTTTTAATGCATTAATATTAAATAATTCTGTCGATTAACAAAAAAGTAGGTGCAATACTTGTTGTCTTTTCTGAATGTGGCATTAAATAGTGCACTTCACATACTGTATGACTCATGCAAAGACCTTGTCACTCACCTAACACTTCATATGAAACATAGATCAGGCTATTAGTTTAAATCTTAACCAAGTGATCAATACAGTCAGTAAAAGGTTTTACCATATATAGTGAGTTTACTTTCGAGAGACAGATGAATTGACTTGATACAACGCTTGCCAACAGCTGATCACACCATGCTCGTGAGCACTCACACACCACTTGATCACACATTCTTACCCTATCATAAGAACACAAGGATATTACACATCCCCTAAACAACCTAGCCATATGTCATAATTGATATTCGTAAATATTCTAAAACATTCAATATTTATTCAACCCATCAAAAATCTTTCAAATGCTTATATTTTTATATCATCGCACTTTTTATGTAATTTTTATTTAACATCAACTTTCATTAACAACCAAGACGAGTCATCAAGATATTAAACTCTCACAAACACCAAATACATTACCCAGACATACAAACAATAATCATAATCTATATAATACATTAATACTTTAAAGTTATTTCATTTATGTGGTAACAAGATTTAAATGACATATATTGTATTTGGAAGAAGCTAAAAACGTAATGCACACACACAAACCAAATGCATTGTAAATGTGATGCATTGATGGTGATATTAATTAGACAATTCATTTTGTTTGCAGTTGTGTTTTGACCCTCCTGACCATTTCGATCCATAATGAAATCTACGAAATATCCTAAAATTAAGTTCTAACAAGAAAATAAAAGGACAAATTAAATTGATAGTAAATGTATAAACTCAACAAGTATGACTGACATAACGGGTCAGACATGATTAGTCAAAACACGACATGCTAATTCACAAAACACGAAATAGGTATGCACTAATACTACCCATTTAAAACAGGTAATCACGAAATGACCCGTTAAGAAATTTATTAACAGTTAACAATATAAATGACCCGTTAAAGAACATGTTAGTAAACCTGTTAAGGAACTAGGTTTGATAATTAGAAATTTTCAGAATATAATCGATTACCCATCTATTTTATTATATTATTTATTTTAAATTATATATTTTTAACAGGTCTTAACGAATTTTAACAGTTTTAATTGATCTTAATAGATTTTCACTTGTTAGACACGAAAAAAAATGTCTTAACGTGTTGACTTGTTTTAGACACGAAACATGTTAAAGATAAACACAAAACATGTTAAAATCTTGTCGTGTTAACTTGTTCATGTTAAACACGAAAATAAACACCAGTGTTCTATGACGAAGACTGTCTGATTTTGAAAATATATTAACCAAAAACTTAGACGCAATTGTATTTAAATTTTAATAAAAGAAACCAAAAATATTAAAAAAAAAAAAAAAGAAAGAAAGAAAAAGAAACTACAAAAAAGTTTTTAAAAAATAAAAAGCATTTACAAAATTAAATGGAGACTTCAACCAAAGAGGCATTGCCTCAGTGGTAGCCCAAGATTCTTCCAAATGGAAGGTCTTGGGTTCAAATCTCTCCCGTAGCAAAAAATGGGTCTGTGGGGGTCAGGGGGTTTTCCAAGTAGAGTTTCCTCCTGAGGTGGTTGTGGTGGCTCATGAGAGGTCCAGACAACTAGACCTTGGTGACATGACCTGGAAACAGTACGTTCACACGATTGACTGGAAACAGTAGGTTCACACGATTGAGACTTTCGCCGTTCAAAATAAATGAAGACTTCAAATTGAGTTGATGTGTATATGAAAACTTTATTTTAAATGTAAAAAATTAAGGAGGGGGCTCTTACGGATTTAAACGTGGACCTGTTCCATGGATGACATGCACGTTTACCAGTTAACCAAGGTACCTCTTCATGCCTCAAGTTGGTTTAACAAATATATAAGTATAAAATAAACAGCTAAAACAAAAAAATATATGCATATATTAATTAAGGGTGATGTTAAAGTTACACCATGAAAAAATGTTTTCACATCCCTTAAACGCCTCGTAGTGATCACTACAAGACGTATACGAGACATGTGTACGGACATCGGTCAAACAAGATGACAATGATTTGACATAAACGCCACGTAGTAACCTGTACGTGGCGTTTTGGTACGATGATCTTCAAAAAGCACCGATATGATATGACTATGTCGGATGATAGGACGCAAACACCACGTTTTGACCAAAACGTGGCGTTTAGGGTTTCCCTATACGCCTCATTGTGAGCAATACGTGGTGCTTAATGTTTAAAACGTGCGTAATATTATTGAGAAGTAAAGTAAGTTACAAATTCGTCAATGATATAAACAGTCGTTTATGAATCATTTGATATTAATATGAACAAATTTTCCCTTGATTCGTTTATTCGAATTCGAGTTAAAAGATTTACTTTTTGCTATCATATTTTTGATTAAAAAAATGTCGAGGTGGGTCAGAGATTTTTTTCAGTCAATATTCCGACGTTTCACGAGTGCAAGAAACTTATCAGGTGTAACCCTGTAGTTTAGTTGTTTTTATTGTTAATCAAATGATAAAATAATCATAATGTTTTTAAGGATGAGACTGGTGTGCATTCGTCTGAGACTCCAACTAGACTAGTATTGCCAGACCTTTGTACTGGCAATTTGAGTGACTTAATCGGAACAAAAAAAAAGTATGAGTGACCTAAGTGGAACAAAGCTGAAAGTTGGTTACATTTGTATGACGTTTTCCCTGATTTAAACCAGGAACCTTGCGTTAACTATAACGTTAACAGGGAATGTTACGTTGGTAAAAATCATACCCACCCGAATTTGCGGTTAAAGAGGAACAATCTAACGTTGTATACCCAAATATGGACCAGAAAATCAATGAGGTAATATATTTTTCACATGTTTTTAGTTAAATGTACATTAGTATAATGACAACATTGTTCTTATATATTCATTTCTGTGGAAGAGTTGATGGCATGGGTGAAAAGTAAAGCACTTGATAATGGATACGTCGTAGTTACCGGACGATCTAAGAAAAAAAGGGGACTAATGAGGTCAACAAAATTTGGCTTGTGTGTGATCGTGGTGGTGAACACAATAGTACGGCCATCTTAAGGCGTACCAGTAGCAAAAAAATCGGTTGTCCGTTTCAATTAATATGGATATATGACAGTGATTCTTATGGTGGAAGCTTTAGGTCAGAAATGACAAACACAACCATGAACCTGTTCAAAATCTTAAGGGGCACCCATTTGTTAGAAAATTGTCCGAGCAGGAACAAAATATGGTACAATATCTGACTGAGCAACACATGGAGCCACTCAATATACTCTCCAGCATAAAGAAACAGAATCCTGACAACATCTCCATCCGTAGAGACATATACAACGTGCAACAAAAAATAAAAAATAAACAAAAAGTCGAATCAACCTCATTGCAAGTTTTATAAAACTTGTTACATACGAAAAATTACATATACTATACTCGGGAAAACTCCGACACAAATGTCGCGGAGAAGATTTTATTTTGTCCTAAAAATATACAACTGGTGGCGTGCGTTCCCACGTGTTCTGATGATCAACGCGACTTACAAGACTAACATGTACAAACTTCCTTTTGTACAGATAGTTGTTGTTACCTCAACACACCATACGTTTTGTATCGCATACGCGTTCATGAGGAAAGAGAAAGAGGAAAATTATCATTGAGTTCTAGAAAGGGTAAAAGGAATGCTAAGTAAGTGTATGGAGCCCCGCATCGTAACAACTGACAGAGACCTTGCTAAGATGAGTGCATGTCGTAAGGTATTTTCGGACTCTTCCAGGCATTTATGCAGGTGGCATATAAGTGAAAATATCTCCATACACTTCAAGGCAAGTTTTTCAGATGGTGATTGGAAAAAGTTTAAGGGTCGGTGGGGGAATTTGTGTGATTCTTCGTCGCCAGAAATTTACGACTATAAATACAACCATCTTTACGAAGAACTAGTCGTAGATAACCGTCAAAGTAAGTGTCATTAAATATCATTATCATTATTTTTGTTTAAATTACTTTGTCGTATGTCATAGTTGTCTTTTATTTTAGTAGTGTTGAATTACGTGACACAGACTTGGTTAAACCCCTACAAAGACATGTTTGTTACAGTCTTGACTAACAGAACGCCCAACTTTGGTCAACGTACAACTAACAGTGTCGAGAGTCAACATTCAAACTTAAAAAGATACCTAAGAACAACTAATAACTCACTTTCGACACTGGTAGGTTTTGTTGATCAAATGGTAGAATCACAGGAGATAAACATGAAACATGGGTTTGAAAAAAGTTTAATCAAGGCAATGTGTCATCATAAAATACCCATGTTTAATAACCTACGCGGTGAGGTTTCTCATAAATCTCTTGGTTTATTACTTGATAAAATGAATAAGATCTAGGTTATGCGTTAAGGTAATATGTCATGCAGCCACCAGTTGTGGATAAGTTGCGGCTTGCCATATGCTTGTCGGATCTCAAAATACGAAAATACAGGTATCAAAATACTATAACCAATTTCTATTTGTTTTATACATTTTTTGTTTTAAATTGATTCTTTTCCTTTGTATACAGATACGATTATCCCACTTTCTGATATAGATATCTTCTGAACAAAGCTTGATACTCGGAACCCCGACACTTCTAGAAGAAAAAGAAATCGACGTCGAAGGACAAATGAGTCTGGTGACACAGGAAATAAATTCAAAACATGCGAAGTCTGGTTAAAAAAATCCTTTCACAAGTGTTTCTGTTTAAAAGTGAAAGGAAAACGTCATTGGTTCAGAAAGATACACGCGGACGTCCAACATTGAAGACTCAACAACAAAGGGAGGATGAATCTAGACATAGTGCACTTGTCGACTCACAAGAGAGTAGTTTTCAACTGCCAAGGCATATTTCATTAACAATAGCAATGTCAAACCAGCAAAGACCCGCAATACAACGTAGTTGTTCAACGTCTTCTAGAGGAAAACAAGGACGCGAGACAAGTCAACTTGACTCGGTAGTTGCTTCGCCAGTGAAACCAGAAGGACGATACAATCTTAAACTATTTGGTGGTTACATTCCTTCAATGTTTCATTGCTATGTAAGCAACATACAAGATGTTTTGCCAGATTGTAATTGTGCTTTCAGGTCTGTAGCCGTTGGGTTAGGGTTCAATGAAAATCAATGGGGTTCCGTTCGCCAACAACTATTACAAGAGATGGACACCCATAGCGAAGCATACATATATGTTTTTAACTCGATGGACCCAACTTTATATGACGCACTACGTCATAGCATAAACTAGTTTGATATCAAAACTGCACCAGAAGAACATTGGTTGCCTATGCCTTATATGGGACTTGTTTTTGCACAAAGATTTGGCGTGATACTTCACCTTCTCAGTCAACAAGGGTGTATTACGTTTTTCCCGTTATGGTTAGCTCCATAGGCTTTACCATAACATAATGTGGTTTGCCTTCTTCATATGCCCATGCAATTCGTCAACCTAAGGTTGGAGGGGGGATATATTAAATTCAAACCCTAAGTGCGATTTGGAAACGTTACCGAAATAATGTCGTGGGTGAATCAGAGATGTTATATCTCGAAAGACGTGTTGCGTTTCAATCAGTTTGCCGTCCGCTAACTCTACGATATACTTATAGTCTAGTAGTGTTAGGGTAATATCTAGCAATCCACTAAACTCACTAGATATAAAGCTCCTATCGGCACCGGTATCAAATAATATACTAGCATATACATTATTTAAAAGAAACGTACCGGTTACGATGTTAGGATCATCCTTGGCTTCCCCCGAGCCAATCACAAAAGCTCGACCTTTAGCCGCTCCTCCTCCAGCCTTTTTCAGCTGAGGGCAATCCCTCTTCATGTGGCCCGGCTTCCCACACTCGTAACAACCCTTGAGTGTGTTCTGGTTGTTGTTCTGATTGTGGTTGAAGTTGTTGTTGTTGTTTGGAAGCTTTGACCTGCAATCCTTGGACATATGGCCATGTAGCCCGCACTTCAGACAACGGTATCGCTCACATTGTCCAAAGTGATGATAAGAACACCGGTTGCACAGAGGGTATTTCCCTTGATAAACACCCTTTCCTTTGTCATCAGGTTGGGTGGCAGTAAAAGCTCTGGCTGGTGCAGATCGTTGTTGTTGTTGTTGAGATTGATGGTGGCTGGGTTCCCACTTCCGTTTCTGGCTTTCTTGAGGCTTCGTGTGTTCCACTTCCGTTTCTGGCTTTCTTGAGGCTTCGTGTGTTCGCCTCGCCTGGGTAGCTTGACTTGTGCTACCGCTTGATCAGTCAGTTTGTGTGCCAGTCATATTAGCGGTTAGATGGTGGTGAGGTCAGACGCAGTCACCATGCTCTGAATTTGCTCGGGTAGTCCACTGATGAACTGCTCGATCTTCTTATATTCCGGCGTCACCATAGCCGGGCATAGCTTGCACAACTCGTGAAACCGAGTACAATATTACTCGATTTCAGAGCTCACCATCTTCAGCACCCAGAATTCGGCCTCCAGTTTCCTGATTTCTTCGCGAGGACAGTAATCCTCTTGCAGCAGTCTGGTGAAATCAGCCCATGACATAGAGTTGGCACCGTCCAACCCCAATGTTTGAACATGGGTGTTCCACCATGTGAGAGCCGGTCCTTCCAGTGTACCGGTTGTGAATTTCACCCGGTTCTCTTATGTACATTCGCACATTGCGAATACAGACTCAACCTTTTCCACCCAACGGAGCATTCCGACCGCTCCCTCTGTTCCCTTGAACTTGTGTGGGTGGCAATTCAGGAATGACTTGAACGAACACCCTTTGTTGTTGCTGCCTTGCGATCCTGCTTGTCAGTAACCAATGTCGTGTGTTAGTATCGTGTTAGCTACACTATGTTAGTCATGTTAGGCGAGTGTCAGTACCATTGTTAGTGCCACTAGTTTCGCTGGCAAGACGGTTTGCCTCGTACTCTGCAAGTACCTTGTTGACTCGTCGTTCAACCATCATCCTAATTCTTGCCGCCTCCATCTTGCGCTTAAGTTGCGAGCGTATGTTCCCTTTCCCGACATGTTTGGATTCTATATGGAAAGGTTAGAGTGTTAGTCATCATGTGTTAGAATGTTAGTCGGAGGTTATGATAGATGTCATGTTAGATGTCATGTCTGATGTCATGTATGATGTCATGTCGGATGTCATGTTAGCAAACAACCATAGTTAGATCATGCAATAATAAATCAAAATACCATTCTCATTAATATAAGATTTGAAGTACAACGATTTTCAAAAGGTAATAACAATACAAGTTCCACGAGCACATCCAGCTCGTTTAGGCAAATACAAAAAGAAACATAAGATAAGACAAACCAACTAATCGGAGTCTATGGTGACATGTGAAATGTCACCATCAGCTCCGTCTCCATCCTCGTCCTGCTCGGGATCCTCATCGGGATCCTCATCAAAGTCTCCCTCCTCGAGGTCCTCGACCTCGAACTGTGGTTCATCCTCAGGTGGTGGCTTGACTATGAATTGCTTGGCCCATGCGTTAAGCATGGCGTCACTAGCCAGAATCATCGCGTGATTCTCCTCAATGGAGACCCCGTTCGCTGCAATACGTCCATCATGCTCCTGCATGATGTCAACCATCTGCCCGTGCTGACTCATCAGCTGGGCCACCTGGAGACGTAATGTCTCCACCTGCTCCTCCAAGCTATCATTACGCCTCTCAAGGCGATCGTTCTTCTCTCGAAGAACTCGGACCTAGTCCGATAATTCTCCGTTCCTTCTAGTCTCACGTCTGGTGTAAGTGACGTGAGCTGCGAAGGCGTGCTCCAATGGCACTCCAAGTGGCGGCAGTCGTCGGCCGAAGATGTGTCGCCAGGACCTCGTGGCGGAGGTACCCTCTCTCCGTCAATCCAATCATTAATGGTCATGGGGTACCACCCCCAATACCGATCATGCATCATCCGCCTAGCATGCCGGTCAATCTCAGCGTCTACCTGCGCTACGATATCGTCGATCTGTCGACGACTTTCCTTTGTAAGCTCATCGCTCACCGGGCGCTTGCCCGGGTTTCTCCTGGCATCATCATTGTTACCGGCCATCCTGTAAGTCTCGAGTTAGTAAATAACAGTTCAATATAAATAATATCAATAGCAGTGTGCAAGTTCTAAGTGTAGTGTCTAAAGTTGAGCAATGGCTATAGTCTAAGCTTACTACATGCAAACCTAGTTCTCTATAACCAAGGCTCTGATACCAGTCTGTCACACCCCCAAAATCCCACTCGTGGGGTCAGTCCACGTGGGTGTGATGTGGCCAGAATTACAGACCAAGGTCATATAGAACACCTCTATATGCGTTTACAAATACAATGTTCGACACATACACTTAACACAATAGTTTGCAGCGGAATAGAAAATTATAGCAGCGGAAAAATATAATATCATTGCAGCGGAATAAAATAAGTTTAATACAACATTGTTTCAAACTGAATAAAAGTTAAATTGTTTTCAAAAGACAGGAAATCAAATGCATGCGGGATCCTATGCTCATATCCCCTATGTGCATTCATGTTCCATGTGCTTGTCATGCTAGTTACCTGAGAATACAAGTTTGAAAAGTGTCAACACAATGGTTGGTGAGTTCACAGGTTTTGATAGATACATATAATAATAAAACGTGTGTCATGTTGTTTATCAATGTTAGTACCGAGCCCTAGGCTCCAAGTGTCAGTGCGTCACTACCGAACTAGACTTGTTTGTCCTTGCCTCCATTGTGTCTCGTATACACAGCAAGTTAGGTCAGAGTTTCACGGGTTATGACATCCAGTCAATATTGTACCCCGTTGTCACAACCCACGCCACGTGCGGAATCCACGGCGCGTGACTATGTGTTCATGTGCCAATGTTGGAGAACAACCCGTGATTACTATGTTTCATAAAGTTAAGTTTATTTAACAAGCATAACATACATATTATACAAAAAGTTATCGTAAGATATTTATTATACAATACGATGATTTTGTTTTGTTTCTAGGTCACCACTAGTTCTGCTGTTGATCCTGGCCTAGATTGAATTGCTGTCGTTCCCCATGACCTGAAACATGTAGATAAAAGAGTCAACTACGAATAGTTGAGTGAGAATCATAGGTTTTGTTGATTTAAATGATTGTTCAAATAATGATTTTCATGATATAGTTTTCACAAGTGATCAAACAGGTACTTTGAAATTGAATCTACCAGAGCCTGCAAACATCAAACCTAAAGAATAATGCTAACGTTTGGCTACCCGCCAAACGCCGTAGTTTCAACGTCCAACTACCCGCCGGAACGCCGTAGTATTGACGTCTAGCTACCCGCCAGAACGCCGTAAGTATAAAGAATCTTGTGTTCCCGCATATGATCATACCAGTACTACCAAGGGCTTGATAACAAGTTAATGATATTCACAAAAGAATGTGCCCAAATAGCATCCACATAACCAAAGTTCCCAAGTGATACGCTTGTTTTTAATATATTGATAAAATATTTGTTTCATGGTAGTTGATAAATGTTTATCATGACGTTCCTCATGATAACGATATATGATTTCACAATGATTGATAAGATATGTTTTGAAAAGATGTCTACATGTTCCACCCCGAGTTTAGAAACATAACATTAAAAGGGACTATGAATCTCACAATAGTTGATAAAATATGTTCTGAAAAGGTAACTACATGTTCCACCCCGAGTTTTGGAAAACAAAACATTAAAAGGGGAACTATGAAACTCACCGTTATATACGGATGATGATGATCTTGATGTTCAGCTGATAGAAAATCCTATATGGTTCGTGTAACAATTTATGACTAACTGAATTAGTCACAACGTTTTCAGATTAATCAAATAGATGTTGTTGTTGATTATTTCACTTAAGACAATTCCTAGATGAATTTCTGGCTTAGGAATACTCAATCCTTGTTATTGATCATTTAGGTATCATGAAACACGAGAATGTGATATTAAAATAGACTTAATAACCATGCTCAATGTACTCATCTGATTGTTATCATAAACATCAGATCGTTATTCCAGTGATTATCTTTATGCTTATCATTAGTTTGAAACACTTGGATAAACCTAGTATTTCAAGAAATGATCAAGACAATCACAATCATTGTTACACTCAAATGGTTTAAACCATTATAACCATTATTATGGTTTCATGAAAACCGGGCATTACAACGGCTCAAAACAAGGATTTACCCGTTAGAATATCGTGTTCTTTGTTTATAATCAATCCTAGCCATCATCTAGGCAATAATCAACAACCCTAACTATTTCATTACGTTCAAAACAAGATTTAACCAATAAAAAATCGAGCTAGAAGATTAAAAACGAATCGTTACCTAATCTGACGGATTTCTGCGGGTAAAACAACGATCAGAACTCGTAGATACAATCCCTGATGCGATCCGGATGTTTAGAAACCTTTAAAGTGGAGTTTGGATGCAAAAAAATTGGTCTTGGTTCGTCTGGAGGTCGTACAAGGTCGAGATTGAAGAAAAAATAACATTCTGGAAGCAATCTGATCAAGAAAATCAGATTTTTACGCTATCTGCATCCGTCGCGTACCGCGGAGAGTGTCTTCGCGTACCTCCACCGCCTTAGTTAGACTCGATTTTGTTTTCGCGATTCCGGGACCATACGAACTCCGTTTTGCGCACGGTTTTCGCCTACGTTCACGATTTTTCAAGCTCTTTCCAATGGTCATAATCACAAGACCTAAAGAGTTCAAAATATTTGACCTCTTATTTAACGTTATATTCGACTCAGTGTATCTTGAAATCGGAGTCTCGTTTCGAAATTTCGATTCCACTCATTCTCTTCATTTTCGAGTTATGATTCTAAACATGAACTCAGTTGGTCATCTATTTAAATAAGCATTAGGTGATGGATGTTTCTTTGCGATCTACTAATACCATTTTTCGCATATTATCAACCTGTAATAATTAAAATCATCAAATCAACGTGGACTTCAAGCACGACCACATATGATTTCGTCATTAATGACGTAATTCTCGAATACAATTGTCACAGTCTCCCCTTCTTATTGGTATTTCGTCCCGAAATTCAATTTGTGCTCGTCCATAATTGTCTTCTTATGAAAACAAGTGAGGATACTTTTCCTTCATACGATCCTCACGTTCCCAAGTGAACTCAGGCCCGCGCTTGGAATTCCATCTAATCTTCACGATAGGTATCTGACTGCGTTTTAGTTTCTTGACTCCTCGGTCCATAACCTCAACAGGTTTTTCAACAAACTGAAGTTTATCTTCAACCTGAATTTCTTCAAGAGGAAGGATTTGAGATTCGTCTGATAAACACTTTTTAAGATTGCATACATGAAATACATCATGTATATTGCTGAGTTCGAAAGGTAATTCCAATCGATATGCTACTGGTCCAATCCTTTCAAGGATCTTGAAAGGACCAACATATCTAGATGCTAGTTTACCTTGTTTCCCGAATCTGACTATGCCTTTCCATGGAGAAACTTTTAACATAACTTTGTCACCGACTTGAAATTCCAAAGGCTTTCTTCAAGTATCGGCGTAACTCTTTTGACGATCCTGTGCAGCTTTGATTCGATCTCGTATAACAGCAATTTTATCAGTTGTTTCTTGTATTAGTTCTGGACCTGTAAATTGGCTTTCACCTACTTCAGCCCAGCAAACAGGAGATCTACATTTTCGTCCATATAAAGCTTCAAATGGTGCGCACTTGATACTTGTGTGATAGCTGTTGTAGTAGGAAAATTCGACAAGAGGAAGGTGAGTGTCCCAGCTACCACCAAAATCAATAACACAACTTCTTAACATATCTTCTACCACTTGAATGGTTCGTTCAGTTTGGCCATCAGTTTGAGGATGGTAAGCTATGCTAAGATTAATTTGTGAACCTAAAGCTTTTTGAAATGTTTGCCAGACTCTTGAAGTAAATCTGCTATCTCTATCAGAAACAATTGAGATTGGCACTCCGTGTATGCTCACAATTTCATCAAGATAAAGTTTGGCTAACCTGTTCGTGTTATAGTCTTCTCGAATGGCTAAGAAATGTGCTGACTTAGTCAATCGATCAACCATAACCCAAATTGCATCATGACCCCTAGGTGTTTTAGGAAATTTGGTTATGAAATCCATAGAGATTTGCTCCCATTTCCATACCGGAATCTCCAATGGTTGTAATAACCCAGAGGGTCTTTGATGTTCAGCTTTTACTCTTAAACATGTGAGGCATTTACTAACATATGTAGCAATATCTTTCTTCATTCCAGGCCACCAATAGAATTCACGAAGATCTTGGTACATCTTGTCCGCGCCTGGGTGAATCGAATATTGAGATTTATGGGCTTCATCCATAATTACTTTCCTTAGATCTCCAAATGAAGGTACCCATATTCGATTTAAGAAGTAGTAAGCTCCATCTGGTTTGGTTTCAAATTGTTGACTTAAACTTTGTAAAGCTTCATTAGAGACATGAGTCTCAGCAAGTGCCTCTCGTTGTGCTTCACGAATTTGGGGTATGAGACTAGTTTGAATTGTCATCTCCAATGCTCGCACTCTTCTAGGTTTAACTCTTTCTTTTCGACTCAATGCATCTGCTACCACATTAGCTTTGCCTGGGTGATAACGGATTTCACAGTCGTAATCATTGAGCAATTCTATCCAACGTCTTTGTCGCATATTCAGTTCCTTTTGATCAAAAATGTGTTGAAGACTTTTATGGTCTGTGTATATAACACATTTGGTACCATAAAGATAATGTTTCCAAATTTTCAAAGCAAAAATGACAGCACCTAACTCAAGATCATGTGTCGTATAATTCTTTTCATGAGTCTTGAGTTGTCGTGATGCATAAGCAATGACTTTGTCTCGTTGCATTAGCACACAACCAAGACCTAAGTTAGAAGCATCACAATAGACTGTAAAATCGTCATTACCTTCTGGTTAACTAAGAATAGGAGAATTGCATAGCTTGTCTTTAAGCAATTGGAATGCATCTTCTTGTGCTTCACCCCAAATGAATGGTTGATCCTTTTGAGTAAGAGTAGTAAGTGGAACAGCTATTTTGGAAAAATTCGCGATAAATCGCCGATAGTATCCAGCTAGTCCTAGGAAAGAACGAATTTCCGATGGTGTCTTTGGTGCTTTCCAGTCCTTTATAGCTTCGATTTTGGCTGGTTCTACATGAATACCTTGCTGATCCACAACATGACCTAAAAATTGAACTTCTTTCATCCAAAACTCGCATTTCGAGAACTTGGCGTAAAGTTGTTCTTTCTTTAAAAGTTCCAGAATCAATCTGAGATGAGTTTCATGATCCTTCTTAGTCTTGGAGTAAATCAATATGTCGTCAATGAAGACAATGACGAATTGATCTAGATAGGGTCTACACACCCTGTTCATAAGGTCCATGAATACTGCTGGTGCATTGGTTAATCCGAAAGGCATAACCAAAAACTCATAGTGTTCATACCGTGTTCTGAAAGCAGTCTTGGGAATGTCATCATCATGAACTCTCAATTGATGATAACCAGATCGAAGATCAATCTTAGAGAAATAAGTAGCTCCTTGAAGTTGATCGAATAAATCATCGATTCGTGGTAATGGATAACGATTCTTGATAGTTAACTTGTTGAGTTCACGATAGTCGATGCACATTCTAAATGATCCATCTTTCTTTTTGACGAACAAAACTGGTGCACCCCAGGGAGAATAACTAGGTCTGATGAAACCTTTATCTAATAGTTCTTGTAGCTGACTTGAGAGTTCTTGCATCTCAGATGGTGCAAGACGATAAGGTGCTTTAGCAACAGGATTTGCCCCAGGTACAAGATCTATTCTGAATTCAACTTGACGTATTGGTGGAAGTCCAGGTAGTTCGTCAGGGAATACTTCAGCAAAATCACGAATGACAGGAATATCCTGAATAGTTTTCTTAGAAGATTCCTTAGCGACATGTGCTAGGAAAGCAGGATATTGTTTACGAAGATAGCTTCGAGTCTTCATGCATGATACTATCTTGAGTGTACGGCAAGGCTTGTCTTCGTAAACTCGTAATGTTTCCCCAGATGATAATGGAATTTGTACAAGCTTGTTTGAACAAACGATTTCAGCATGATTAGAAGATAATCAATCCATGCCCACAACAATGTCAAAGCTTCCCAAGTTCATTGGGATCAAATTGATAGAAAATTCATGATCATTGAGTTTCAATGTACAATTTGCGATGATAGAATTGGTATGTATAAGCTTACCGTTCGCTATTTCTATGGTATACGGGGTTCTAATACTTCTACTGATTTATCCAAATGATGTATAATTGATGTTGAGACAAAACTCTTTGTCGGACACCAGTATCAAAAAGAACTGAAGCAAAATGACCGTTAATAGTGAACGTACCTGTGACAACCGTTTTTCTTCACGTGCTTCATGAGCATTCATAGAAAACACGCGTGCTGGAGCACTTTGACCTTGATTGTTGTTA